>PYAF01004721.1:19643-108331 GCA_007407185.1 Glycine tomentella | reverse complement strand
CTTCATCTCTAAATTGCTTTGGTTGTGAATCAAGTTACATTGCACAGAAAGTTTTAAATTGCTTATTGATTTCTTGACAGAGGAATTTGATTGAATACAAGATTCTTGGTTTCAAAAATATTTTTAAAGTGATAAAGATCCTGTGGAAACTCTGAAGTGAAAATTTTAATTTACCAAGGTTCAACCAATTCACCCCCCCCTCTTGGTTGTATTGAAGTGTTCCTATCATTTTCAATTGGCATCAAGAGCTGGTTCTTGTAAGTTATTCAAGATCACCTTTTGTTTTCAAAAAGAAATATGAATACTTCACAAATAACCTTTAAGGAGGTGCCTCTTTAAACAGACCTCCTATGTTTGAAGGGGAAAGTTTGAGCTTTTGGAAAAATAGAATGAAAATCTTTATTCAATCAAATGACCCAGGAGCATGGAATGCAATAGTAAAGGGTCCTTTTATTCCAAAGAAAACTGTGGCAAATAAATTGATTCCCAAAGAATGGGATGAGATGACTGAGGCTGAACAAAGAGTTGCCCAATATGATTTTAAAGCAAAAAATATGATCACCTCTGCACTTTCCTCTGATGAATTTTTCAGGATTGTAAGATGCAACAATGCTAAGGAGATGTGGGAGATGCTTGAAATCACTCATGAAGGAACTGAGGAAGTTAGAAGATCAAGGAAGCATGCTTTGATCCATGAGTATGAAATGTTCAAAATGAACTCCAAAGAAAGCATTTCTCAGCTGCAGACCAGATTTACTCATATTGTAAATCATCTTTTGGGTCTTGGAAAGGTCTTTGACACTGAAGAACTAAAAACATCAAAATATTGAAGTGTTTGACAAGACCTTGGCAACCAAAGGTTACAACAATCAAGGAGTCCAAGGATCTATCATCACACCGATGTGACCAGGGTTCAACAAGGATCACAGAAATGACATCAGTTTCATAAAAAGAAGACTTTTACAACATCTCATTTTCAAAGGGTTTTCAAAGGAAATATAGAAACAGCCAATAACAGTACCCGAATCACAAGAGATATAAAGAGAGACTTAAACTAGCTAGAAGAAAACAAAAGAAACTAAGATTACCTCAAGGAAACCAAGAAAGGAGGATTGAGAGCTCCGTTCTCTACCAAAACTTCGAGAAAAGTTTCAAAGATTCCGCTTTGATTAAAAGGTTCTTCACTGTGTTGGGATCTCATGGCAAGCAATGGCGGTTCGTGGTGGTCTCCGGTGGTTGTGGGTGGTGGAGGATGATGGAGGGAGGTTAGGAAAGGCTTGTGGGAGGAAACATCCTCCATTTCTGTGACTTGGAAGCTTAAAAACGTATTCAGCACCGCCTCCACTCGCCCAGGCGAGCAAAAATGCCTGCAAAACTCGCCTGGGCGAGCTGACCCAATTATAGAATTTTCCGCTTCAGTGAAAAATTAATTTCTCACTCTGAAGACATTATTTTTACAATCCCAACGGTCAGAAGTTAGACATATGGGTTAGGAAGCTACCGTTAAAATTGGGAAGAGATCCAACGATTAACCAATCCAGAATGATGATTTTACTAAATAGGTTTTCGGGTCAAACTTGGAATCACACAATTCAATGCAACTCAAACAAACTCCGTATAACTTGACATCTACACGAAGAAATTGCACATGGAGAATCCACATAAAATTTCAACTCATTATAAACTAATCAAATAACATAAGAAATACATCGAACATCTATTTTCGATTATTGAAATTTCAGGTTGTTACATTGAGTGTGTCCTGAATGATAGTTTTGAGATGCCCAGACTTCTTAGTACTTGCCAGCTTAGAGAGCAGGTCCTCCCTAGTGTTACTCTCTCACGGTATATGGTACATTTCAAAACACTCGAAACTTTTGATAAGTGTTTTGACCAAATAATAATATTGGAGGAGTATGGCTTCTTTAGTTTGAAACTTGTCAGCAACTTGTCCTTGAATGAGTTGTGAGTCATAATAGCACCTAAGATACTTGGCTCCAACTTCCTTTGCAAGCCTAAGTCTTGCAATCAGTGCTTTGTACTCAGCTTTGTTGGTGGAGGCTTTGAAACCAAACTTGAGGGCTTGTTCCAGCGTAATGTTGCTAGGTCCCTCAAGAATACTTCCTGCTCCACTTTCCCGCACATTGGACTCTCCGTCCTCATAGAGGTTCCACCAGTCTAGGATGGACTTGTCATCCCCTGCATATTCTGCTAGGAAGTCCGCCATGAATTGTCGTCCCCTGAAAGGTTCATATCATATGTCAAATTCTGATAACTCCACCGACCATGCTACCATCCTGCCTGCCACCTCTGGTTTCCGCAGTACCTATTTACTAGGGTAATTAGTTTTTACTATTACCTGGTGACTTTGGAAGTAAGGCCGGAGGCGTCTAGCTGATGTAATAAGTGCTAAAGCAATCTTCTCGATCATTTGATATCTTTTCTCAGCATTATGTAACATACGACTAGTGAAATGAAAAGGGAGTTGATGCTTCCCTTCTTCTTGGACAAGTGCTGAACTAACAGCTTCATCCGCAACAGAAAAATTAAAAGCAAAGGTGCTTCTAGTCTAGGTCGGCTCAAGACTGGTGGTACAACAATAGTCTTTTTAAATGCTTCAAAGGCCTACTCACAGGCTTCATTCCAGAGGAATGGTTTAGTCTTATTGAGTAACCTATAAAAGGGCTTTGCTTTTTTGGCAAGCTTCGGGAGGAATCGTGATAGAGCCGTCAGTCTTCCATTCAGTCTTTGAACTTCATTGACATTTGTTGGGCTATGCATCTGCAAGATAGCTGAACATTTGTTTGGGTTGGCTTCGATTCCTTGATGTGTAATCATGAATCCAAGAAACTTTCCCCCTCTCACCCCGAATGTGCACTTCTCGGGGTTCAGTCGCATATTAAATTTCCGCACTTCTCGGCTCTAAATCTGCCCCATGCTGATCTACACTCTGAGACTTAACAACCATGTCATCATCAAAGACTTCGACATTACGTTTGATCTGTTTTCTGAAAACACGGTCCATAAGTCGCTAATATGTGGCCCCCGCATTTTTGAGGCCGAAAGGCATTGCACGGTAGCAATAGTTGGCATCTTCAGAAATAAATGTCATTTTCTCCTCATCTGGGAGATGCATCCTGATCTGGTTGTACCCGGAGTACGCATTCAAGAAACTCAAGATTTGGAACCCGGACGCACCATCGACCAGCCTGTCAATGTTGGGCAATGGATATGCATCCTTTGGGCATGCCTTGTTAAGATCAGTAATGTCTGTGCACATATGCCACTTGCCACTAGCTTTTTTAACCATGACCATGTTAGTAAGCCAAGTTGAATATCTAACTTCTCTGATGAAATTGACCTTAAGAAATTTATCTACCTCCTCCTTTACTGCCCTTCATCTTTCTTCTCCTATATTCCGCTTCTTTTGAGCTACTAGTTTAGCTTGCGGACATATTGCCAGTTTGTGGTATATGATATTGGGATCAATACCTGGCCTGTCAGATAATTGCCAAGCTAATAAATCAACATTCTTGTGAAGAATGTCAGCTATATGTTTGTGTTCGTGACTAGTAAGGTCCTTGCTGAGTTGTGTACACTGCCCAGGTTTAGGTCTGAGTCGAAGTTTGACAAGTTCTTCATTCGATTTCGGTCCTTTGTCAACATTAACCTCACATGGATCTACATCGAAGGTATCATCATGATGAGTTGTATAAATAGCCAGGGTGTATGAAGTGGACCCTTTGTCAATGTTCTCATCTGACTAGTACCTCCCGAAGTGGGATTGTGTCTACCCGGTTCTCTGCTAGGACGCTACATTGTCACTTTCAAGCTTTCTGCGTAACACTGTCGGGCTTGCTTGTAATATGCTTTTACTGTGACAATCTCTCCTGTCATAGTTAGAAACTTCATCTTCAAGTGGGGTGTAGAGACAATAGCCCCAAGTTCATTCAAAGATTTCCTACTGATTAACACAAAGTAAGAAGTATCAGCCTCGACTATCAAGTATTTAACATTGAAACTTCTATTTTGAGAGGGGTTCAGGATGGGCTTGAATTATATTTGGAGAGATTTCTAACTTCTGGAATGTTCTCCTATACAAGATGTCGGCATAGCTGCCTTGATCGATGAAAACTTTAGACACTCTGAAGTTAGCGATTATGAGAGAAACCACCATTGGGTCGTCCTGATTGACAAGATTGATTCCCACAAAGTCTGCATCCGTAAAAGTGATGGGGGAAGACTCCGTGGTGAAGGAGCGTCGACACAGTATATGTCAATGTCTCATATGGCATGTAAGTGTCTCTTTTGAGACTGATTGGATGATCCGCCATATGAGAAACCACCTGTGATGGAATTGATTTCACCTTGGATATGTTGGGAAGGTTCTTCCTCCTATTGGCAAGGAGGTTGACGCTTTTGTCTGGGCTGTTGTTGCCTTTGTTTCCCCTATATTCTGTTCTTGTCTGACCTCTGGGTCGACTTTGGCTGTTACTTCATGCTTTACTCGCTTCTGTCCGGCTTGTTTGACTTCATTCCGAAACATGGACATTTCGTCCATCTTTTTAGATGGAGAGATTTCCACCAAGAGGGTAGGTCGACTTCCATAATACCATCGACAAAGGGGTGTCGTCATGTTGTCTACCCCTTTGGACAGTAAATTTGTGATGAACTGGGACCGCCATGAGGGTTAACAATCTGTCAGGGATGTCATCGTGTCGTCCGGCCCGCTGGACAGTACGCCTATGTTGAGTTGGACCGCCCGGAGTGTTGACAATTTTGTCAGGGATGTGACTCTCCCTGAGTAAAAAGGTTTCATTGTGTTGTCTGCCCTTTTGGACAATGTACCTTTATTGAGCTGGGACCGCCAGTATTGTCGGGGGTGTAACTCTCCCTGAGTAGGTTCATTCCCCGCGCTAGGAAAGTGCTCGTTGTAAAATATAGGAACATAACACTTAACCAAGAGGGGGGTGAATTGGTTAGACTTGGTAAATTAAAAATTTCTTTGACAAAATCAGAGTTTCCCTTTGGATTTTTATCACTTTAGTAACCAAGAATCTTTATTCAATCTAATGTTCAGTCCAAGGTATCCAATAGCTCAAGATTGAATTAATAAACAAGGCAATATTATCCAGTTAAACAGAATATCATCAAGAAAGAGATCAACATCAAAACACACAAGATTTATACTGGTTCACTTCAAACACTATGAAGCTACATCCAGTTTTCTTCCACTCAACACTAGAATGGAGTTCCACTATTGCAATATTTCTGTTCTTACAAGTAATAACAAAGTCTTTCTTCATCCACCTTAGATAAAGTTAAGAAATCTAAAACACTATTAGATTCTTAGAGACAACCCTACTGAGAACACTACTCAGTAAACCCCTAGAGAAACTCTATCTCTAGTTTACAAGCAAGAAACCCAATTACAATAGACAATCAAATACAAGTTATCAAAAGAATTACAACCACAAAGTTTAAGGAGAGAAAACACCTGATGATCCAATGAATGATATGCTTATGAATAAATATATTAGGTTGAATGATGAAAACAAACTCAGAACATCTCTTTCCTTAACCTTTGAAAAGACTCTTCTTACTTCAAGAATCACTTAATAACTGATAAGATTTTTAGTGAAGACAAGCACTCATAGAACCTAGAAAACTTATTAAGAAAGTGTTTAGAAAGCTTAGGTAGACTCATAATACGAATTGATCAAGTTACTTAACAAGCTGAGCAAGGGTTCTATTTTTAACAAATTTTTCTAACCATCAGTAATCGATTAAACGCGCTCAATAGTCGATTATTTCACTTATGTAATCGATTAAATCAAGCATGTAATCGATTAAAGAGTTCTATAAAAATCTGGGTTGAAGCAACGAACATAATAATCGATTATTTCGATACGTAATCGATTAAAACATGAAGCTTCATAATCATGAAATAAACTATGTAATCGATTACGAATTCTGGTAATCAATTAAAGCAGGAGGCTTCATAAATGTAAAAAGACAGAATAATCGATTACAAAGGTAATTGATTAAAGAAGCAAGATATGTTAAGCATAGACATATGATGTAATCGATTACAATATTTGGTAATCGATTAAGACAGAGAGATGATTTTTCCTGTTAAGCCTATGTAATGGATTACGGTTCAAAGGTAATCGATTAAAATGATCATCAAGGCAGTTTATATGTAAACCAAGGTAAATTAATCGATTAAACAGATATGTAATTGACTACATTGTTCTTAAAAAGTTTTCCAGAAAGCACTAAGAACAATATAGTTGATTATTACGAATAAGTAATCGATTAAATCAGTAGAAAATATATTTTTCCAAAAACCTTTGATTTAACTATTAGACTTAAGCATTTTATCAAGGCCTTGTGAATTCTAATTATTTAAACTAATCTAATGAATGAATGATGTGAATGCAATAAACTTGTATCACCAGAAATGCTTCTTCCTTTTACATTTAATCACACATAATTCTTCAATACTTCAAGACATGTTGAAAGCTAAAACCAAGCTTTGATTCTTTGTCCATTCTTCAAGTAATTCCATTGAATCCAACAATCTCCCCCTTTTTGGCTTTAGACATGCCAAATCTTCAGTTGATTAACAATAAGGCTTGGAGTTAATTTTGAATCAATTTGAAGAACTTTAAGCTTTGCAAACCTGAAAATTTTCAATGCCTTTGCCAAAAACAAGTGTTAAAAGCATTTGTGATTCAAGTAGCATTCAATTACAAGTCATATATTGATTGAATTCCTTTTAATAACATCACAGCTCCCCCTAAATCTCAGCATCCATTTAGTTCAAATTTTTGGGCAAAAAAGAAACAAAAAACAGGGGCAAACAGAGCATGGTGCAAGGCATGCTTAAATCAATCAATTTTTCTTTTTAATCAATTATTTATCCCCCTATTTGGCTTGTTTAAAGTCAAAAACAATAAAGGCACAGCGGAATATGAACTGAAAACATTATATTAAGCATAAGGGAGCCATTACAATTACAAAAGAAAACATATTCATAAACTAAACAAAGTAAAGGAATGGCTAGAAATCTTCAGACCCATCCACTTTAAGAGTGGCTTCTATTTCATGTAGCCTAGCATTGATCCCTAAAAGAGCTTTGAGTCTCAGTCCTGAATTCATGATGCATGCTAAGAAGCCCATTCATCTTTTCCAGCATGAGGGACTCAAATTGGGTGTAGACAGGTTGTTGAGGATTCCTTTCTTCATCTTCTGAATCCATAACAACGTGTTCTTCAACAACAGCAGCAGCAGCAACAGGTGCCTGACCAGCCATAATCCATCCATCAAGAGTTTTTCTCATCCCCATTTTGGTGAGATGCTTCTCCTGGATCAGGCTGTTGGAGGAGTTGGTATTATCAACCACTTCATTTTCAACATTTATGTTGAAGAGTTCCATAAGTCTTGAGACAAGCACAGGGTAAGGGAAAGGATAATTGACTAATCTCTTGGCCTTAACCATTATTTCTTCAAAAATAAGTACCCAGTTCATAGGTATGTTACTCTTCAGCCCATAGACCAACTGAAGGTCTTCATCTGTTGCTTGGGCATGATTGGTAGCCCTTGGTGTGACCACATAGGTGATAATGTAATGGAGGAGTCTATCCTCAGGAGTCATGGGTCCAGTGCCCAGTCTATTCCTAAGTTGCATGGTGGATCATGCAACATCTCCCTATATGTGTCCATTTTGTTGTACCCATCAGGCTCCTCATCAAACCTCCTAGCCCCCTCACAAACAACTCCAACCACAGACTCCCAAACCTCAGGGGTAATCTCCATGGTCACACCCTTGACTTTGGAGACCATATTCCCCTGCATGGACCCTTTGGCACAGGTGTAGAACATCTTCACCAAATCAGGGTAGAAAGTACCCTTCATTTCTAAAAATCTTCTAAGCCCTTGGGCTTCGAAGTAGGCTGGGAATTGGAAACCCTCTCTTATAAACCAGTCTAAATCTAGGTATTTTGGGGAGGCCTAGGCTTGGTTGCATTGAACTCTAAATAGTTCATTTTATCAGACTCTGTGGAGAACCACATATCAAGTCTGTTTGGGGGTTGAGGTGGAGGTGGGTTAGAAGAGGATTCACCCACTTTCCTTTTGGATGACCTAACTCTTTTTGGAGTTGGGTTTGACATTGTTCAGAAGGTTTGGCTTGGACACAAGAAAAACACAGAGACTTGGAATTTTCAGAGGAAGAGTGTAAGCAAGGTGCAGATTTTCCAATTGAAGTAATGCACTTTTTATAGGCTGATTTTAGGCTCCTAACGTCCATAATTTTGAAAATATAGCTGTTGGTGACAGTTAAGGCACATCAATGGCCTTTGATTTGCTTTGGATTTGATTGGGCAGTTACATTTTCAGAGAAAAAACTGTCAGAACACGTTCAACAGCATGAATAATCGATTATTTCCTTAAGTAATCGATTATTTCAGCACTTTGGAACACAAAATTCACACAAAGTAATCGATTATCCCGTGTGGTAATCGATTATTTCCCTACCAGCCACAGGTAGAAGATGACATGTAATCGATTATATACTAATGTAATCGATTATTATAGTTGTATGGATTTTATCAAGGATCAGAGCTGTGTGTAATCAATTATCCCGAGTGGTAATCGATTATTCCAGCAAGACAAGGATTTTTCTAAGCTCTTGGTAATCAATTACCATATGGCCGTAATCGATTATTTCAGTGTGATACTTAAACTGAAATGATTAGTTATATATAATAATCGATTATCCCGATGTGTAATTGGTTATTGCAAAAGAGGGTGAAACTTAAAGCACTTGTGTAATCGATTACCTGTTAGTTTGTAATCGATTATTCCAAAGAGACTAAATATTTCTGAAATATGAGGAATAATCGATTACCATTTCAATGTAATTGATTACTGGAGCACAACTTGCGCACATAATGTGATTTTTAATGAAGTTAATCGATTAACCCATGGTGTAATCGATTATTACAGCAGATATATCAGTAACAGAGCATTTATGCAAATCAATTCGAATTTTAGTCAAGTTAAATGATAAATGCATTAGTGAGGCTTCAAATGGTCATAGGAAAGCATACATTTAACCAAGCTAGCATATATTGTTCTCATCAAGAATGCCTAACATGTTTCTAAGTTTATAAAATATATTTTTTGGCAAAGGTTTAGTAAATATGTCAGCAAGTTGATTATGGGTATCAATGAACTCAACCTTGATGTTACCTTTCTGCACATGATCTCTTAAGAAGTGATGTCTAATTTCAATGTGCTTGGTCCTTGAGTGCATGACAGGATTCTTTGAAATATTTATTGCACTTGTGTTGTCACACAGTAATGGTATCTCCTTAAGATCAACTCCATAATCTTGTATTTGTTGCTTAAGCCATAGACTTTGTGCATAGCAACTCCTAGCTGAGATATATTCGGCCTCAGCAGTTGACAAAGCCACACAAGCTTGTTTCTTGCAATGCCATGAAATAAGTGAGCTTCCATGGAGATGACAAGCTCCACTTGTGCTTTTTCTATCAAGTTTACATCCTGCAAAATCAGAATCAAAATATCCAATAATATTTATTGTGCACCCTTAGGATACCATAGCCCAACTTTGGGTGTTGCCTTGAGGTATTTGATGATCCTTTTGACTGCTGTAAGGTGAGACTCTTTTGGATTTGCTTGATATCTTGCACACAAGCAAACACTTAGCATAATATCTAGTCTACTAGCTGTCAAATATAGTAAAGAGCCAATCATTCTCCTATATTTGGATTCATCCACCTGCTTCCCTTTTTCATCTAAATCAAGGTATGTTGAGGTTGCCATAGGAGTTGTAGCATCTTTGCTTTTCTCCATCTCAAATTTCTTGATGACTTCAAGGCAATACTTTGATTGATTGAGAAAAGTTCCATTCTTCATTTGCTTAACTTGAAGTCCTAGAAAGAATGTTAACTCTCCCATCATAGACATCTCAAATTCTTTTTGCATAGCTGCCGAAAATTCTCTACAAAGTATTAGTTGAACCAAAGATAATATCATCAACATATATTTGAACCAATAGGATATTATCCTTATGCCTCTTGATAAACAAGGTTTTATCAATATTGCCCCTTACAAAAGATTGATCAAGTAGGAACTTGCTCAATCGTTCATACCATGATCTTGGAGCTTGTTTCAGACCATAGAGGGCCTTTTTCAGTTTAAAAACATGATTAGGATGTTTAAAATCAGAAAAGCCTGGAGGTTGTTCAACATATATGTCCTCCTCTATAGCCATTTAAAAAAGCACTTTTGACATCCATTTGATAAAGTTTGAAATTCATTAAGCATGCATATGCAAGTAATAGCCTAATTGCTTCCAATCTTGCAACTAGAGCAAAAGTTTCCTCACAGTCAATGCCTTCCTCTTGGTTGTAACCTTTAGCAACCAATCTAGCTTTGTTTCTAAAAACCCATTTTGTACCAATAGGTTTAATTGATGAAGGTCTAGGCACAAGTTTCCAAACTTCATTTCTCTTGAATTGATTCAGTTCATCATGCATCCAATGTTCATCTTGCAAGGCATAGTTAATATCTTTAGGTTCAATTTGAGATACAAAAGCCATGTCACAACATAAGTTTCTAAGAGAAGATCTAGTAGAGACTCCCTTTGTCATTTCACCAATAATATTGTCTAGTGAGAGATCTCTTGTAGTTCTCCATTCTTTTGGCCTTTGGTAGGAAGTTGATGGAGTTGCTTCAGCACTAGGTTCACTTTTCTCATTGATAGATAAATCCTCAAGCTGAACATTTTGCTCCAATTGACCTGCATCTTCATCACAATCTTTTTCCTCTTTGGAGGGGTTAGATTCATCACAAATTACATGGACAGATTCTTCCATGCTCATGGTTCTTTTGTTGAAGACTCTATAAGCTTGACTTTGCAATGAATATCCAAGAAATATGACTTCATTAGCCTTTGCATCAAACTTTCCTAGTGATTCTTTCTCATTATTTAAAACAAAACACTTGCAGCCAAAAGTTCTTAAATGAGAAACATTGGGTTTTCTTCCCTTGTATAACTCATAAGGTGTTTTCTTCAAGATGGGTCTTATGAGTAGTCTATTTAAAGTGTAACAAACAGTACTTACTGCATCAGCCCAAAAATACTTTGGTAAATTAGTCTCATTTAAAAGTCTTCTTGCACCTTCTTCAAGTGATCTGTTTTTCCTCTCCACCACACCATTTTGCTGATGTGTTCTTGGAGCTGAAAAGTTGTGGTTAATTCCATTTTCTTCACAGAATTTTTCAAAATATTCATTTTGGAATTCTCCACCATGATCACTTCTAATTGAGATTATTTTACACCCTTTCTCATTTTGAATAAGTTTGACTAATTTTCTGAAAGCATGGAAAGCATTACTCTTGGATTTCAAAAACAAAGTCCAAGTAAATCTAGAATAGTCATCAACAATAACAAGTTCAGAGTAATTGCCACCTAAACTCATAGTTCTAGAAGCACCAAACAAATCAATGTGCAGTAATTCAAGTGGTCTTGAGGTGGAAACAATATTTTACTTTGAAAAGAGATTTTGGTTTGTTTCCCCTTTTGACATACATCACATAGTTTGTCCTTTTCAAATTTGAGTTTTGGTAGGCCATTTACTAAGTCCTTTTTGATGAGTTTCTTCATATGGTGCATGTTAATGTGACTAGCTCTCCTATGCCACAACCATGATTCATCTAACTTACTCATTAAACATGTAGTCTTGTGGATTAATGCATGGTCTATGGAAAGCAAATAAATGTTACCTTTTTTTTTTGCCAATGTGGATTACTTCTCCACTTTTAGCATCACATATCATGTAGCAATCTTGATTGAACGAAATTTTAAAACCTTTATCACATAACTGACTTATGCTTAGTAGATTATGCTTTAAGCCTTCAACATAAAGTACATTGCTGATTTTTGTGTTCAAGTTGTCACCAATGTTTCCTTCACCTATGATCTTCCCTTTGTTGTTGCCTCCATAGGTAACATAGCCCCCATCTTTAAGTGTAAAATTTTTAAGCAAGGACTTGCCACCGGTCATATGTCTTGAGCAGCCACTATCAAGATACCATAAGGAGGAGCTTGCTCTAAGACATACCTACAAAAGAAACAAATCACTTCATAGAAGAAGGTACCCATTTGAGTTTGGGTCCAAAGGGGTTATTTGCTTGCTTTTTCTTCTCTTCCCAAATACACTCACCATTTCGGACAAAAAATCTTCTTGCAAAACATTGGTAAGATGTATGTCCTTTCTCCATACAATAGTGACAAACAACAGTTTTATATGTATTTCTAAAGAAACTCTTTTGATTGAATCTTGGTTTCTTCTTCCTCTTTTGTTTTGATGTACAAATGTTGTCTTTTGAACATTTTTAAAGCTCTTTTTGTACCCCCAATCCAGAAGTGTCACCAAACTGTTTTTGAGCACTCAACATATCATTCAAATCATATTTTTCTTTGTTGAGTTTTTCCAAGATATCAATGAACTCATTGTTCTTTGAAACAATCCGCATATATTTTTCTTCTTGATTAAGTCTATACTCTTCAAAAACTTTTTGCAGCAGAAATATTTGTCAATAGTTGTAGAGGAAGAGACATAAACACAACCACTTGATTTATAACTTGAAGTAAGTTTCTCATTTTCTTCCTTCAAGTTACAAACTTCAGTTTGTAATTCCCTTATTTTTGCAAGATGATCTTCAAAGGTTCTTTTTAAGCTTATTGTTGGATTTAGCAAGCTTTTTAGCCTCTTTATGCATCTCTTGAAAAGCAAAAATGGCTTGATCAAGTTCAGAGGTTACCTCATCTTCTTCATCTAGGAGATCATCATTCTCTTCATTGACAATTGAAGTAAGGCACATGTTGGCTTCTTCTAATTCAGTGGAGGATTCTAAAGTCGTAGAATCATTGTCATCCCAAGCAATGTAAGCTTTTCTTTGGTTTTGCTTCTCTCTTGCCTTTGTTGTCACTTTGTTATTTTTTCAAGTAGATTGAACATTCTGATTTTATGTGGCCAGGTTTGCCACATTCAAAGCATGTGAAATTGTTGTCAATCTTCTTGATGTTGCTGGTGTTGTTGTTGTTGGTATTGCTCTTGTTATTTCTTGAGAATTTTCTGCCCTTATTCTTCTTTAGAAATTTACTGAACTTTTTCATAATCAAGTTCATACTTTCTTCATCTTCCTCATCACTTGAGTTTTCTTCTTTTTCTACCTTAGGTGCTGCAGCCTTTAGTGCAATTCCCTTGCCTTTTCTATCTGCATCTTCACGAAAGGTTAGTTGATATAATTCTAGTTCATACTCAAGTAACTTACCAAAAAGAGCAGCCATGGTCATTTGTGAGAGATCCTTAGATTCTTTGATAGCTGTCACTTTTGGTTGCCATGCTCTTGTGAGGCACTTCAAGATTTTGATGTTCAATTCTTCAACATCAAAGGTCTTCCCAAGTCCTAAGAGGTGATTCACTATGTGTGTGAATCTTGTTTGGAGCTGAGAGATACTTTCATTTTGGTTCATCTTAAACATCTCATATTCATGTATCAAGGAGTGCTTTCTTGATCTCCTCACCTCTTCAGTTCCTTCATGAGTGATTTCCAGCATCTCCCACATTTCCTTGACACTTGTACGCCTTACTGTTCTGAAGAATTCATCAGAAGAAAGGGCAGAAGTTATCATGCTCTTGGCTTTATAATCATACTAAGCAATCCTTTTTTCTTCATCATTCATCTCATCCTAATCTTTGGGAATCATATTATTATCAACAACTTTGATTGGTACCCTAGGACCATTTTCAATAGCATTCCAAGCACTTGGATCATTGGATTGAATAAAGATCTTCATCCTATTTTTCCAAAAACTGAAATGCTCCCCCTCAAACAAAGGAGGTCTGTTTAAGGAGGCACCTTCCTTAAAGGTTATTTGTGAAGTATTCATTTTTGAAAGAAAGTAATCTTGAGTAACTTACAAGACCTAGCTCTTGATGCCAATTGTAAAATATAAGAACACTTAAAACTTAACCAAGAGGGGGTGAATTGGTTAGACTTGGTAAATTAAAAATTTCTTTGACAAAATCAGAGTTTCCCTTTGGATTTTTATCACTTTAGTAACCAAGAATATTTATTCAATCTAATGTTCAGTCCAAGGTATCCAATAGCTCAAGATTGAATTAATAAACAAGGCAATATTATCCAGTTAAACAGAATATCATCAAGAAAGAGATCAATATCAAAACACACAAGATTTATACTGGTTCAGTTCAAACACTATGAAGCTACATCCAGTTTTCTTCCACTCAACACTAGAATGGAGTTCCACTATTGCAATATTTCTATTCTTACAAGTAATAACAAAGTCTCTCTTTATCCACCCTAGATAAAGTTCAGAAATCTAAAACACTATTAGATTCTTAGAGACAACCCTACTGAGAACACTACTCAGTAAACCCCTAGAGAAACTCTATCTCTAGTTTACAAGCAAGAAACCCAATTACAATAGACAATCAAATACAAGTTATCAAAAGAATTACAACCATAAAGTTTAAGGAGAGAAAACACCTGATGATCCAATGAATGATATGCTTATGAATGAATTTATCAGGTTGAATAATGAAAACAAACTCAGAACATCTCTTTCCTTAACCTTTGAAAAGACTCTTCTTGCTTCTAGAATCACTTAATAACTCACAAGATTTTTAGTGAAGACAAGTACTCACAGAACCCAGAAAAATTAGTAAGAAAGTGTTTAGAAAGCTTAGGTAGGCTCAGAATACGAATTGATCAAGTTACTTAACAAGCTGAGCAAGGGTTCTATTTATAACAAATTTTTCTAACCGTCAGTAATCGATTAAACGCGCTCAATAATCGATTATTTCACTTATGTAATCGATTAAATCAAGCATGTAATCGATTAAAGAGTTCTATAAAAATCTTGGTTGAAGCAACAAACATAATAATCGATTATTTTGATACGTAATCGATTAAAACATGAAGCTTCATAATCTTGAAATAAACTATGTAATCTATTACGAATTCTGGCAATCAATTAAAGCAGGAGGCTTCATAAACGTAAAAAGACAGAATAATCGATTACAAAATCTGGTAATCGATTAAAGAAGCAAGATATGTTAAGCATAGGCATATGATGTAATCGATTGCAATATTTGGTAATCGATTAAGACAGAGAGATGATTTTTCCTGTTAAGCCTATGTAATCGAATACGGTTCAAAGGTAATCGATTAAAATGATCATCAAGGCAGTTTATATGTAAACCAAGGTAAATTAATTGATTAAACCGATATGTAATCGACTACATTGTTCTTAAAATTTTTTCCAGAAAGCACTAAGAACAATATAATCAATTATTACGAATAAGTAATCGATTAAATCAGTAGAAAATATATTTTTCCAAAAACCTTTGATTTAACTATTAGACTTAAGCATTTTATCAAGGCCTTGTGAATTCTAATTATTTAAACTAATCTAATGAATGAATGATGTGAATGCAATAAACTTGGATCACTAGAAATGCTTCTTTCTTTTACATTTAATCACACATTATTCTTCAATACTTCAAGGCTTGTTGAAAGCTAAAACCAAGCTTTGATTCTTTGTCCATTCTTCAAGTAATTCCATTGAATCCAACACTCGTCACCTTGGGGGCGTTTCATCCGAGCCTCCAGCTGATCATGGCCAGCCTTCAGGCGTATGAGTTCTTCGTGATGTCTTCTCTCCATCTCCGCGATGCGGTTTTGGGGTTTTTGGATGGTGTTGGCATTTGTCATGGTCACAGAGAATGTCGCCTTAGGAGTGTTGCACGTGCCAACTATTGACATGGGTGGACATAGAATGTAGTTCGGAGAATGCGATGATCTGGAGATTGCGAGGCCGCAGGGTAAGTTTTACTGGGGCCATACGGTGGCCGCAAATGTTCTTACCAAAATCTAAAAATTCCACTTGTGAGGATGAGTGGGTTCCCAAACTTTGCACATCGTATGAGTGAACGTCTTTGTCTAGGAGAGGGACCTGCAAAACAAAGGAAAGACACTCTGACGCTTAAGTAAGTACATTAATTATATGAGAATAATCAAGTGTATGAGAATCTCAGATGAATATGTGTGTGAGTATTCAAGAATTCACCCCATGTATTTCATATATCCTCCAAGGTTTAGAGAGAACCTGTATTTATAGTGTGGAGTATGGGCCTTGGACCTTTGTTTAGTAGATAATATGTTGATAAGATAACATGTAATAGCAGGTAGTTATATTTGAATTAGAGATAATGTGTACCTTATAGATATGTTATTGTTTGTAGATAAATAAAAACTTGTAGATAATTAGAGAGATATTACGAGATAAGGTGATTGCACAATCTCCAATATATATACAAATATAACATTTCAGTCTGAGAGCTTCTGGAAGGTGAATAGATAAGTGGATGTGTTCCTATAGCGAGGCATGTTGGATACAGGGGGAGCATCTTAAAGCTTGAAGCTTAGGACTTGAAGAATGGTTTTGAGCTTTTCACATGCCTTGGAATTCCTTGGAAGAATTGCAAATTAAATTAAGTGTTAAAGAGTTCAATATGATCATTACATGCATTCAATCATTTAATTGTCTAAGTATTTTAACAAAGAATCAAACCATGTTTTTACAAAAGAACCAACGAAGCAAGTTTTTGGAAAAATGCAAAATGCACTAGAATAATCGATTACACAACGTAATAATCGATTATCTGCTTCGTTTTCAAAATCTGGAAAAGCTTTGATGAACACTTTAATCGATTACCAAGTATTGTAATCAATTACATAGGCCTTTGAGAAAAGTATGTCCTACTGGAATAATCGATTATCAGGATTTGTAATCGATTACACAATGCTTTCAGAAAAATGTGTTGCACTGCAATAATCGACTACCAGATATTGTAATCAATTACACAATGCTTTCAGAAAAACATGTCGCACTGCAATAACCGATTACCGTTTCTTGTAATCATCGATTACATAAGCCTTTTATGAAATGTTGTGCTATTTGTTTAATAGATTATGCCTCATTTTAATCGATTATATCGTTCGTTATTCAAACCCAGAAAACTCATAAACATTTTAATCGATTAAAATGGTGATTTAATCGATTATGCATTCGTTTTAATCGATTATTTGGCACGTTTAATCGATTAACATTAGTTACCAATGTTTGTTATAAATAGGTAAAGGCTTTCTCTGTTTTTTAAGAACTTGAGAACTTGAACCATTTGAATTTCTGAATACTAACAAGCCTTCACCAAGATTCAAAGAGTTTTTTCTAAGCATATAAATCTCTTGTCCCTCTTCTTAAATCACATGAGTTCTTGATTAATCACATTGGGCAAGAGTCTTTCAAAGAAGAATAGGAGAGCATGTTCTGAGTTTCTTTTTGGTGATTCAACATTGTGGTAATTCATTTGCATTCATAATCATTGGATCATTAGGTTGTTTCTATCCATTCTCTTTGGTTGTAATTCTGTTTTGAATTGTTTTGTAATTGGGTGCTATTGTAATTTGTTCTTGTTGCTTGCACTAGAGTAGTGTTCTCTAGGAAAGAACAGAGTAGTGTTCTCTGATTCTTGTTAAGGTGTCTAATAGGGTTTTAGATTTCCTTTCTTTATCTAGGGTTGATAAAGAGTAAATTGTAATCAAGCTTGTAAGAATTGAAATTTTCAATAGTGGAATTCTAATCTAGTGTTGATTAGAAACTGGATGTAGCTTCTCTTGATAAGTGAACCAATATAAATTTCTTGTGTTGATTCTTTGTTCTTTAATCTCTTTTAGTTATCTTCTTCATTGGTTCTTTGAATTCCTATCATTACTTAACAAACTCTATTTTGAGACATTGTTTTCTTGAGCTTAGTGAATTGATTGAATTAAAGTTTTCTTGATTTTAAAGTGATTAAGATCCTAACTCTGATTTGGAAAAGAAAATTTTAAAAGACTAAGCTTTAACCAATTCAGCCCCCTTCTTGGTTAATTGTGGGTATTCCTATTTGTTTTTCAATTGGTATCAAGAGCTGGTTCTTGAGTTACTCAAGAACGTTATTTTCTTTCAAGGAAGGTGCTTCTTCAAACAGGCCTCCTTTGTTTGATGGGAGAAAATTTCAATTTTTAGAAAAATAGGATGAAGATCTTTATTCAATCAAATGACCTAGGTGCTTGGAATGCAATAGAGAAAGGTCATCATGTGGTGCCCATCAAAACTGTTGGTAATGATATGGTTCCCAAAGAATGGGATGAGATGAATGATGCTGAGAAAAGGGTTGTTCAATATGATTTTAAGGCCAAAAATATGATAACCTCTGCACTTTCCTCTGATGAATTCTTTAGAACAGTTAGATGCACAAGTGCTAAGGAGATGTGGAAGATGTTAGAGATTACTCATGAAGGAATTGAAGAAGTAAGAAGATCAAGGAAGCACTCATTGATCCATGAGTATGAAATGTTTAAGATGAACACAAACGAAAGCATTTCCTAGCTCCAAATAAGATTCACACACATTGTCAATCATCTCTTGGCACTTGGAAAGACTTTTGATGTTGAGAAACTAAACATCAAGATCTCGAAGTGTCTCACTAGATCTTGGCAACCAAAGGTGACAGCAATCAAAGAATCCAAGGACTTGTGCAAGATATCAATGACTGCACTTTTTGGTAAGCTACTTGAATATGAATTAGAATTGTCTCAACTAACTTGTGTTGAAGATGCAGAAAAGAAAGGCAAAGGAATTGCTCTAAAAGCTGCAACATCTAAAGTGCAAAAAGAGGAAGAATCAAGTGATGAGGAAGATGAAGAAAACTTCAACTTAATAGTCAAAAAGTTTAGCAAGTTTTAAAGAAAAACAAGGGCAAAAGATTCTCAAGAAACTCCAAGAACAACAACAACAACAACAACAACAACAACAAGATTGATAGCAACTTTACATGCTTTGAATGTGGGAAACCTGGCCACATCAAGTCTGAATGCTCAATCTACTTGAAGAAGCAAAAAGGGGACAACAAAGCAAAGAAGGAAGGGAAGTCTAGAAGAGCATATATAGCTTGGGAAGATAATGACTGAACAACTTCAGAATCCTCCACTGAAATTGAGGAAGCAAACATGTGTCTTACATCCATTGTCAATGAAGATGATGATGATCTCTTAAGTGAAGAGGATGAGGTAAATTCTGAACTTGATCAAGCTATTAGTGCTTTTCAAGAATTGCATAAAGAGGCACAAAAGCTTTCAAAATCTAACAATAAGCTTAGAAAGAATATTGAAGATCATCTTGCTAAGATTATTGAACTACAAGCTGAGATCTGCAACTTGAAAGAAGAAAATGAAAAACTTGTTTCAAGTTACAAATCAAATGGTTGTATATGTGCTTTTTCTTCTACAAATGTTGACAAATATGATATGTTGCAAAAGGTCTTTGATGAGTATAGAATTAATCAAGAAGAGAAATATATGCAGCTTCTTTCAAAGAATAACAATTTGATTGATCTCTTGCAAAAGTTGTACAAAGGAAAATGTGATTTCAATGAAATGCTTAGTGTACAAAAACATGCTGGAGATACTTCTAGATTGGAGTATAAACCACACTCTAAATCTATCCAAAAGACAACATTTGTGCCCCCAAAACAGAAAAATAAAAAGAAGTCAAGGATCAATCAAAATACATTCTTTAGAAAATCTCCAAGAGCTGTCATTTGCAACTATTGTATGGAGAGAGGACACACATCATATAAATGCTTTGCAAGAAGATTTTATGTGGCAAATGGAGAGTGCATTTGGGTGGAAAAGAAAAAGAAAGTCACTAACCCCTATGGACCCAACCTCAATTGGGTACCTTCTTTTATGAATTGATTTGATTTTTACAGATATGTCTTAGAGTTGGATCCTCTTTATGGTATCTTGATAGTGGATGCTCTAGACATATGACGGGTGACATATCCATGCTTACAAATTTGACTCTTAAAGGTGGAGGATTTGTCACTTATGGGGATAATAACAAAGGGAAAATAATTGGTGAAGAAAGTATTGGAAACAGCTTCAAAACCAAAATAAAAAATGTTCTCCATGTGGAAGGATTGAAGCACAACCTATTAAGCATAAGTCAGCTGTGTGATAAAGGGTTTAAAGTATCATTTAATGACAATTGTTGTATGATATGTGATCGAAAAACTGGTGAATTAGTTCACATAGGTAAAAGGAAAGGTAATATCTACTTACTTTCTATAGATCATGCATATATTCATAACACTTCTTGCTTAATTAGTAAAATAGATGAATCATGGTTATGGCATAGGAGAGCAAGTCACATTAACATGCATCATATGAACAAGCTAATTAAAAAGGATCTAGTCATTGGATTACCCAAACTAAAGTTTGAAAAGAACCACTTATATGATGCTTGTCAAAAGGGGAAACAAACCAAAAAGTCTTTTCAAAGTAAAAATATTGTTTCTACTTCAAGACTCCTTGAATTACTTCACATAGATTTGTTTGGTCCTTCTAGAACTATGAGTTTAAGAGGTAATTACTATGGGCTTGTCATTATTGATGATTACTCTAGATTTACATGAACTTTGTTTTTGAAATCCAAGAGTGATACTTTCAATGCATTTAGAAAACTGACCAAACTTACTCAAAATGAAAAAGGAAGCAAAATTATCTCAATAAGAAGTGATCATGGTGGAGAATTCCAAAATGAACATTTTGAAAAATTCTGTGAAGAAAATGGAATCAACCATAATTTTTCAGCTCCAATAACACCTTAACAAAATGGTGGTGTTGTGAAGAGGAAAAATAGATCCCTTGAAAGAAGGTGCAAGAACTCTTCTTAATGAGACTAATTTGCCTAAACATTTTTGGGCTGATGCTGTAAGTACAGTTTGCTACACCTTGAATAGATTACTAATAAGGCCTATCTTGAAGAAAACTCCTTATGAACTATATAAGGGTAGAAAACCAAACATTTCCCATTTGAGAACCTTTGGCTGTAAGTGCTTTGTGTTAAATAATGGCAAAGATTCACTTGGAAAATTTGATGCCAAAGTTGATGAAGCCATTTTTCTTGGATATTCATTATAAAGCAAAGCCTATAGAGTTTTCAATAAAAGAACATTATGCATGGAAGAATCAGTGCATGTTATTTGTGATGAAACTAATCCCTCTAAAGAGGAAAAGAAGTGTGACATTGATGCAGGTCCTATGGAAGAATTTATTCAGCTAAATGACTCAATGGATAAAGGAAAGGAAGAACCAAGTGTTGAAACAGAACAATCAACATCTGGACATAAGCCTAAAGATTAGAGAACAACAAGAGATCTCTCCCTTGATAACATAATTGGTGAAGTTTCAAAGGGAGTATCTACTATATCCTCATTAAAAAATCTCTGCTGTAACATGGCTTTTGTTTCACAAATATAACCAAATAGTATTAATCAAGCATTGTTAGATGAACATTGGTTGATGGCTATGCATTATGAGTTGAATCAATTCAAAAGAAATGAAGTTTGGGAGTTAGTCGCTAGAACATCAACTCATAAACATATTGGAACTAAGTGGGTTTTTAGAAATAAGCTGGATGAGAGTGGAATCATAGTAAGGAACAAAGCTAGATTGGTTGCTAAGGGATACAACCAAGAGGAAGGCATTGACTATGATGAAACTTATGCTCCAATATATTAGAAGCTATTAGGTTATTGCTTGCATATGCTTGTTTGATGAATTTCAAATTGTTTCAAATGGATGTCAAAAGTGCTTTCTTAAATGGATACATAGAAGAAGAGGTTTATGTAGAACAACCTCCTAGATTTGTTGATCATAAATATCCCAACCATGTTTACAAATTAAGAAAAACATTGTATGGTTTGAAACAAGCACTAGATCATGGTATGAAAGGTTAAGTAAATTTCTGATTGAACAATCTTTCACAAGAGGTCAAGTTGATAAAACCTTGTTCATAAAGAGAAAAGGAAAAGATATACTCTTGGTTCAAATTTATGTAGATGAAATAATCTTTGGTTCAACTAATCCATCAATGTGCAGAGAATTTTCAGCTACAATGCAGGGATAATTTGAGATGCCAATGATGGGTGAACTCACATTCTTTTTGGGACTACAAGACAAGCAATTAAAGAGTGGAACTTTCCTTTGTCAATCAAAGTACTGTCAAGAGATGATTAAAAAGTTTGAAATGGAAAGTTGCAAGGATGCTGCAACACCTATGGCAACTTCTACTTATCTTGACATAGATGACAAAGGCAAAAGTGTTGATGAATCCAAATACAGGGGAATGATTTGTTTCCTTGTTGTACCTTACTGCTAGTAGGCCTGATATAATGCTAAGTGTTTGTCTATGTGCTAGGTATCAAGCCAACCCCAAGGAATCTCATCTAACAGCAGTCAAGAGAATACTCAAGCATCTCAAGTCCACACCAAAAGTTGGACTTTGGTATCCCAAAGGTACACCTATCAGCTTAATTGGTTATTCTGATTCTGATTTTGCAGGGTGCAAGTTAGATAAAAAGAGTACAAGTGGAACATGTCACTTGCTAGGGAGCTCATTGATATCTTGGCACTGCAAGAAGCAATCATGTATTGCATTATCCACTGCTGAAGCAGAATACATATCAGCTGGAAGCTATTGTACACAAAGCCTTTGGTTGAAACAACAACTTCAGGACTTTGGGGTTGAGCTAAAGGAAATACCTCTGCTGTGTGATAATACAAGTGCCATCAACATCTCCAAAAATCCTATCATGCACTCGAGGACAAAGCATATTGAAATCAGACATCACTTCATCAGAGACCATATCCAAAAGGGTAACATCAAAATTGAATTTGTTGAAACAAATTTTCAATTAGCTGACATATTTACAAAACCTTTGGATAAAGATAGATTTTACACTATAAGAAACATGTTAGGCATTCTTGATGAATCTAATATTTGCTAACATGCTTGATTTGTGCCAAACCATGAGAAATACTTGAATGTTTGCTTAATAATCAGTTGTATTTGAAAATTTGAAGTTGTCCTGCATAAGAACTGTTCAATCTGCATATTTTACTGTGATAATCGATTAAGGCATGGAATAATCGATTAAAATCACTTAAAAAGCCATTGGGAATGAAATTTAAGCTTATATAATAGATTACATAATCAAAATAATCGAGTATTTTATTTCAGAAAATCCTATTTCACTGGAATAATCGATTAAACCAACAAAATAATCGATTACACAAGCTTCAAGATGTTTTGTAAATTAACACTTCCACTGGAATAATCGATTACCATACAGAATAATCGATTAAATGGCTTTGAAACTCACTTAAATTTGTATTCACACTGTGATAATCGATTACACATCATCTTCCTCAACCATATTGCTATGAAATAATCGATTACTTCACGAATTAATCGATTATTGCATGCTCCAAAATTGATTTTTGTTAAGAATTAATCGATTACATATGCATATAATCGATTAAATCTGGAGTTACTGCAGACTCTGCACGATTTTCTTGGAATTTGTAACTCTCTAACTACCACCAAATTCAAAATTTGAATTTTCTGAGCCTTCAATTGAGTGTTTAATTCGTGGTATCTGTTTTCAGTTTTCAAATTTGAAACTTGGACCCAAAATTCCTCTATAAATACAGCCTTGTTCTTGGGTAAAAATCACACATTACTCATCTTCCTTCTTTAGTAATTCTGTGTCTATCCTTCTTAGGGCTTAGAAACCTTACCTTAGCTTTCTTCTGTAACCATGTCTACACCAAAAAAGACCTAGGTCCTCAAAAAGGAAAGCTGAATCCTCTAATCCAGCAGCTAATAGGTTAGATCATTGGTTCTCCAATGAATAAGACAAGATAACCTACCTTCAATTCAATACTACAAAACTAATAGGTCCTCCCAAATACCTCTCTCTTGACTGGTTTCAAATTCAGGGTTTTCAATTTCCTAACTATATAGAACCCCAAGGTCTTAGGAAATTGGTGGAGATGAAGGGTACATTTTACCTGGAATTGGTCAAGGTATTCTATACCTGTGCCAAATTCTCAATGGAAGGGACAATCCAGACCCAAGTCAATGGGGTTGCCATTGAAATCACCCAAGAAATATGGGAAGTGGTTGTTGGCCTCACTTTTGATAGTGAGAGGAGGTTTGAAGAAGAAGTGGGTGGGTACAATAGGATTGATACCTATGGGGGGATGCTTCTTGATCCTCAAATGAGGTTGAAGCTTAGGCTAAGCACTGGACCCATGACCCATGAGGATAGGCTTCTCCACGACATCATCACATACATTCTTACCCCTAGAGCCACAAACCATGCCCAAGTCACTGATGATGATTTACAGCTAGTCTATGCCTTGAAGAATGACATTAAGATGAACTGGATTCTTGTTCTCCAGGAAATCATGCTGAAATCTAAGAGGTTCATGAACTATCCTTTTCCATATCATGTCCTTATCTCTAGGTTCATTGACTACTTTCAAGTGGATGTCTCTAATGAGGTTGTTGACAACACTAACTCCAGCAACAGCCTCATCAAAGAGAAGCATCTCACCAAGTTGGGAATGACCAAGACCCCACTTGGATGGCAAATGGTTGGACAACCACTTCCTACCCCTGAGCAAGGAGATGATGCTGAAGATGATGATGATGATGAAGATGCTGCCCCTGCTGCACCAACCTATGCCCATTGGAATCCGTAATGATTCAGAAGATGGATGCAAAGGAAATAAATGATGAATGCAAGCTTAAACACTTAACACTTGTTCTTGGCAAAGAGGCTGATTTGATTTTCAGGTTAACAAAGTTCAAGACTTTCATATTGCTCATCCTCAAAGCAAATCCAACTCAAGCAAATGGTCAATCGATATTTGGCATGTTCAAAGCCAAAAAGGGGGAGATTGTTGGATACAGGGGGAGCATCTTAAAGCTTGAAGCTTAGGACTTGAAGAATGGTTTTGAGCTTTTCACATGCCATGGAATGCCTTGGAAGAATTGCAAATCAAATTAAGTGTTAAAGAGTTCAATCTGATGATCGTTGCATTACATGCATTCAATCATTTAATTGTCTAAGTATTTTAACATAGAATCAAAGCATGTTTTTACAAAAGAACCAAAGAAGCAAGTTTTTGGAAAAATGCAAAATGCACTGGAATAATCGATTACACATCATAATAATCGATTATCTACTTCATTTTCAAAATCTGGAAAAGCTTTGATGAACACTTTATCGATTACCAAGTATTGTAATCGATTACATAGGCCTTTGAGAAAAGCATGTCCTACTGGAATAATCGATTGCCATGAATTGTAATCAATTGCACAATGTTTTCAGAAAAACGTGTTGCACTGCAATAATCGATTACCAGATATTGTAATCGATTACACAATGCTTTCAGAAAAACATGTCGCACTGCAATAATCGATTATTGTTTCTCGTAATCAATTACACAAGCCTTTTATGAAATGTTGTGCTATTGGTTTAATCGATTACGCCTCGTTTTAATCGATTATATTGTTCGTTATTCAAACCCAGAAAACTCAAACATTTTAATCGATTAAAATGGTGATTTAATCGATTACGCATTCGTTTTAGTCGATTATTTGGCGCGTTTAATCGATTAACGTTAGTTACGAATGTTTGTTATAAATAGGTAAAGGCTTGCTCTGTTTTTTAAGAACTTGAGAACTTGAACCATTCGAATTTCTAAATACTTACAAGCCTTCACCAAGATTCAAAGAGTTTTTTCTGAGCATATAAATCTCTTGTCCCTCTTCTTAACTCACGAGTTCTTGATTAATCACATTGGGCAAGAGTCTTTCAAAGAAGAATAGGAGAGCATGTTCTGAGTTTCTTTTTGGTGATTCAACATTGTGGTAATTCATTTGCATTTATAATCATTGGATCATCAGGTTGTTTCTCTCCATTCTCTTTGGTTGTAATTCTGTTTTGAATTGTTTTGTAATTGGGTGCTATTGTAATTTGTTCTTGAGGCTTGCACTAGAGTAGTGTTCTCTAGGGAAGAACAGAGTAGTGTTTTTCTGATTCTTGTTAAGGTGTCTAATAGGGTTTTAGATTTCCTTTCATTATCTAGGGTTGATAAAGAGTAAATTGTAATCAAGCTTGTAAGAACTGAAATTTTCAATAGTGGAATTCTAATCTAGTGTTGATTAGAAACTGGATGTAGCTTCTCTTGAGAAGTGAACCAGTATAAATTTCTTGTGTTGATTCTTTGTTCTTTAATCTCTTTCAGTTATCTTGTTCATTGGTTCTTTGAATTCCTATCATTACTTAACAAACTTTGTTTTGAGACATTGTTTTCTTGAGCTTAGTGAATTGATTGAATTAAAGGTTTCATGATTTTAAAGTGATTAAGATCCTAACTCTGATTTGGAAAATAAAATTTTAAAAGACTAAGCTTTAACCAATTCACCCCCCTTCTTGGTTAATTGTGGGTATTCCTATTTGTTTTTCAAGGCGAACTCTAAGGTCGAACAAAATGTACTTGGTGTGTCCGGGGTGACATATAAGACGAAAATATACATGATTACTGTAGCAGGGCGGACACGAAGGATGAACACGTGTACTGTGACCCAACAGTAATGTCCATGTGTAATTTTACCAATATGTACAGTACACTTGCTATATTTAAAAATTATTAATGTATAATTTCTTTATAAATAATTGTTTTTACCAAAATCTGGAAATTACACGTGTGAGCTAGACGAGGTCCAGGTGGGTTCCAAATTCTGCACATCGGATGATGAGTCAACCTTGTTTAGGGGAGGCACCTGCAAAACAAAGGAAAGACACTCCAACGCTCAAGTAAGTACATCAATTATGGAAGCATAACTGAGTAAGAATGTTCGAGGTGGCCTTGGAGTAAAGAAGAATAGAAGGTTTTCGAGTATGTCTCGGATGGAGAATGAATGATGAGTGATTGTGAGATGTGTAAAGAATTAGAGAGAACCTGTATTTATAGCATGGAGTATGGGCCTTAGGCCTTTGTTAATTAATCTCTTGATAAGATGACAAATAATAGCAGACAATTATATAATTTGAATAAGAGATAATGTATACCTTGTAGATATGTTGTTACTTATAGATAAGTAACAGCTTGTAGATATTTCCTTAGAGATAATTGGAGATATTCTAGGAGATAAAGTGGTTTCCCTTATTTGAATAAGCGTAACAGATAAGCTATTGTTGATAAGGAGGTATTTACTATTGACGTCTACACTCCAGTAGAGGGCTGACATCCGCGCTCCTGTAGCAAGGCTGACAAGGAGGTCGAACAAGGGTGTCAGGATTGACACTTGAAGAGTAAATGTGCACTACTACTGTAGCAGGGTTGACAAGGAAGATGGACAGGTGTGCAGTTCCTATAGCAGAGCTGACATGGAGGGTGGACATGTCCGCAATTCTTGTAGCAGAGCTGACATGGAGGGCGGACACATGTATAGTGACCCCATAGTAATGGTCACGTCTAATTTTACCAATTTTTGCAGTACATAAGCCCCCCAGCCTCTAAGCCAGCTTGCGGGAAAAAGAGGATGAGTAAGCGTTGATGAAGAATGTCCAGTGTCAAGGTTGGTGCTCTTGATAAATAAGAGAATGGTAAGCTCAAGAAGCCCTCAAGCATGGACAAGTGTTGTCCGGTGTCAATGTGATAACCTTGACAAATGAAAAATGTAAGTGCGGAACTTGTAGAGCCCCCTTGGCCTGGACATGTGTTGTCTAGACTGTCATTCTTTAATTGTCCAGGGAGGACATGCTCTGTCCTGTAGGCGAGGTTGATAACTCTGTGAAGTGTAAGAGTGGAGCTATGTCAAGCCTCCTAACCTTGACGTGTGTTGTCCGGATTGTTATTCTTGAGTTGTCCAAGGAGGACGTACTTGTTTTGTAGATGAGGTCGAACATGTAAGGTAAGTGAAGCGTCACGGTTAAACTTTCTGCCAATATCTGACTGTTAAAGTGAGCATTGAAAGCGAGCGTTACACTTTGTCTTATGCTGCAGGTGTGTGCCGCCCAGGCATTGTACTCGTGTATACGTTGTTGGGATATAGAGGGAGCAGGAAACTAGATCAAATAAAGGATGAAGCATTTGCTTAAAGGATTTTAGCTTTTTACATGTCATTCAATTGAAGGCATTTGTAATTTGTTAAGTTGTTCAAAGGCTTATCTTGTGATCCTTGCATTTGGATAAACATAATAATAAACATGTATACATGATTTAAGAAAATTAGAAAGGTTACATGTTTGCATTAAGAAATAAATTCTCATGGTTTAAGTTTTAGAAAATGCATTTGTGTGTTGGATTTAAAGGAAGTTGCAAGAAGATTGAAACAAGAATGGCTTGAAGTTTTAGCTTTTTACATGCCCAATCATTTTGATGGCATTTGTAATTGTCTAAATGGCTCAAGTGTATTTCCTTATGATCCTTCATTTCATTTGCATTCTCATCCTCATGCATACATGTCTTTGGTTAATAAACTAAAGTTGTTAAATGATTTTACAAAAATCCATGTTCTCATGGTTAAGTTTTTGAAAAATGAAAACTTACTTATTTAATCGATTACTTGGAATTGTAATCGATTACATGCTTTCGTTTAAAATCTAGAAAAGCCATGAAGAACACATTAATCGATTACAGTGTTCTTGTAATCGATTACATAGTGTAAAATGAAAAACATGCATTGCTGCTATAATTGATTACCATTAATTGTAATCTATTACATAGGCTATATTAGGAAAACATGCTTTGCCGCTTTAATCGATTACCATGGATCGTAATTGATTACATAAGTCAATTAAAAAACTATGCTTTGTTGCTTTAATCGATTACATGTCGTAATAATCGATTATTTTGTTCATAAACATTTTCCAGAAATCTTAAGAACAGATTAATCGATTAAATGATGTATTAATCTATTACATTAGCGATTTAATCGATTACATTCTGTTAAAACTGTTTTTTTTATAAATAGCTTGTGGGTCTATTATTTTGTAACATTTTTAGAAATCATTTCTATGAAATACCCAATACTCCTAAGGCTTTAGAATCTGAGAAAAAGTTCGTTCTGAGTGAATAACATTCTACATCTAAACATAAGATTCACTATTCATTGTTGATGAAGTTTTGAGCCAGGTTTTAACAAAGAGCCTTCAAGAAAGTTGTTCTCTGCAATTCATGCATTCAAACTCTGTTTGATTGATTGTATTCATCTCATTTATATGCTAAGGATCATGAGGTGATATCAACTCTAGACTGTGATAGTTTTTTTTGTTTAAAAGTTTGTGTATTTTCCTAAGAGCAAATAGTTTCTTTAAAGTTGTTTCTGGAGAAGGGTTCTCTAGAGGGTAGAACTGAGTAGTGTTCTCGGTTCTTAATCTTAAGAAATTCATAGAGTTTAGATTTTGATTCTTTGTCTGGTTTAACAAGGGAGATCTGTTTTAATACTTGTAAAGAATAATATTTGTTTTAGTGAAATCTCTAACTAAGAGTTGGTTGGAAGTCACTGGATGTAGCCTCCAAGGTTGTGAGGTGAACCAATATAGATCGTTGAGTCTTTTATTCTAATTATGTTCATTTCTGATTGTTTGCTTTTGTGTAATCAAGAAATTATCAACAAGACATATTTTTTGGCATTACTTGCATTCCAAGGGTGATCTTGGTTGGAAGAAAAGTTCTGGTTTTAAAAAGATTTTAAGTGATATGAACCAGATTACAAATTCCACAAATTCTTTTAAGTAAAATTTTAAATTTTTGGTTTAAACCAATTCACTCCTCCCCCCTTGGTTCATTTGAAGAGTGTTCATTGTATTTTCAATTGGTATTAACAGCTGGTTCTTGAAAGTTATTCAAGATGACTTTCTCTTCAAAAAAAATGAATACAAATCAAATAACTTTTAGAGAGAGAGCTTCTTTCAATCGTCCATCGATGTTTGAGGGTGAGGATTTTAGTTTTTGGAAAATTCGTATGCAGATCTTTTTTCAATCCAATGATCCTGGAGCTTGGAATGACATTGAGAAAGGTCCCTTAGTTCCAATGAAAACAGTTAATAACAAATTGATTCCCAAGGAATGGGATGAGATGTCAGATGTAGAAAAAAGAGTTGTCCAATATGATTTTAAAGCTAAAAACATGATTACATCTGCTTTGTCTTCTGATGAATTTTTTAGAACTGTGAGATGCAGAAAGTGCAAAAGAAATGTGGGAGATGTTGGAAGTAACTCATGAAGGAACAAATGTAGTAAGGAGATCAAGGAAGCATGCCTTGATTCATGAATATGAGATGTTCAAGATGAGTAATACTAAAAATATATCTCAGCTGCAAACAAGATTCACACATATTGTCAATCATCTTCTTGGTCTTGGAAAGACATTTGATGCTGAAGAATTGAACATCAAAATACTAAAGTGTCTAACAAGACCTTGGCAACCAAAAGTCACAGCAATCAAGGAATACAAAGACTTGTCCAAGATGTTCATGGCTGCACTGTTTGGTAAGCTACTTGAATATGAACTTGAAATGTCACAACTAACCAATGCAGAAGATGCAGAAAAGAAACATAAAAGCATAGCTTTGAAAGCTGCATCCTCTAAAGTTGAGAAAGAAGAAGATTCGTGTGAAGAAGTGAAGATGAAAACATGAATCTAATTGTCAAAAAGTTCAGCAAATTCATGAGAAGGAACATGAACAGAAAGTTCACAAAGTTCAACAAGAAAAATGACAACAACAACAACAAAAACACCACCTCTACCAACTTTACTTGCTTTGAATGTGGAAAGCCTGGACACGTCAAATCTGAATGTCCAATATTCTTGAAGAAGCAACAAGGTGAGAGGAAGATAAAAAAGGAAGGAAAGACAAAGAAGGCATACATTGCTTGGGAAGACAATAAGTCAACTACTTCCAGAACAACTAGTGAACATGAAGAAGAAGCCAATGTTTGTCTCACTTCAACAGTAAGTGAAGATGAAGAATTCTCTAGTGCTGAATCTGAGGTAAATTCTGAATATGATAATATAGTTGATGCTTTCCATGAAATGCATAATGAGGCTCAAAAGCTAGCAAAGTCAAATAATAAGTTGAAAGGAGATCTAAGATGGCATAGCACCAAACTTGCAGAAATAAAAAGTGAATTTTGTGAATTGAAAGAAGAAAATGAAAAACTCCTTTCAAGTTATAGGGCTAATGGGTGAACATCTTCATCTTCATCTTCTAAGCTAGATAAATGCAAAATGTTACTAAAAGAGTTTGATGATTTCAAAAGGAGTCAAGGAGAAAAGTACATGGTACTACAATCTAAAAATAGTGATTTGATTGATCTTTTGAGAAAGCTTTATAAAGGAAGATGCAACTTAGCTGAAATGATAAGTGTACAAAAATATGCTAGAGATACTTCTAGTTTGGGTTACAAACAAGGTTCAAAATCATTTGGCAAAACCATATTTGTACCACCAAAATAGAAGAATCAAAGGAATTTCTATGATTCAAAGATCAATCAAAATACTTACTTTAGGAACTCATCAAAAACTATAACTTATAACTATTGCATGAAAAAGAGACATACATCTTTTAAATGCTATGCTAGAAAATATTATATGCCTATTGGAGAATGTATCTGGGTGCAAAAGAAGAAGAAAGTAGATAACCCTTATGGACCCGACCTCAATTGGGTACCTTTCCTTGTCACTTGATTTGAATTTTATAGGTGTGTCTAAGAGCAAGATCATCACTATGGTATATTGATAGTGGCTGCTCTAGGCACATGACAGGTGACATATCCATGCTTACAAATGTCATACTAAGAGATGGAGGATTTGTCACTTACGGTGATAATAACAAAGGGAAGATTATTGGAGAAGGAAACATAGGAGACAACCTTAAGACTATGATTAGAAATGTCTTGTATGTTGATGGCTTGAAACATAATCTCCTAAGAATAAGCCAACTATGTGACAAACGGTTCAAATTTTCCTTCAGCAACATTTACTATTTGATTTGTGACAGTCAAAGTGGTGAAGTTATCCATGTTGGCAAAAGAAATGGTAACATTTATGTTTTATCCATTGATCATGCATTCATACATAACACTAGCTGCCTTATAAGTAAAATTGATGAAACTTGGTTATGGCATAGAAGAGTGCATCATACGAACAAGCTTGTAAGAAAGGAATTAGTAATAGGATTGCCTAAGTTTAAGTTTGAAAAGGATAAAATATGTGAAGCTTGTCAAAGAGGTAAGCAAACCAAGAATTCTTTTCAAAGTAAAATTGTTGTTTCTACCTCTAGACCTCTTGAGTTGCTTCATATGATTTACTTTGTCGTTCTAGAACTATGAACTTGGGAGGTAATTTCTATGGGCTTATTATTGTAGATGATTACTCAAGATATACATGGACTTTATTCATAAGAACCAAGAGTGATGCATTCACAGCATTTAGAAAATTGGGCAAGATAATTGAAAATGAAAAAGCTTGCAATATTGTTTCAATTAGAAGTGATCATGATGGAGAATTCCAAAATGAACATTTTGAAAAGTTTTGTGAAGAATTTGGAATAAATCACAATTTTTCAGCTCCAAGAACACCCCAGCAAAATCGTGTTGTGGAAAGGAAAAATAGATCACTTGAGGAATGTACAAGAACACTTCTAAATGAAACAAACTTGCCTAAGCACTTTTGGGCAGATGCTGTAAGTATGATTTGTTATACTTTGAATAGGATTCTTATAAGGCCCATTTTGAAGAAAACTCCTTATGAACTATACAAAGGAAGGATACAAAACATATCTCATTTTAGAGCCTTTGGCTGCAAGTGTTTTGTGTTAAATAATGGTAAAGATTCTCTTGGCAAATTTGATTCTAAAGCCAATTTTTCTTGGTTACTCTTTACAAAGTAAAGCTTATAGGATCTTTAATAAAAGAACATTATGTGTTGAGCTATCTATGTTATATGTGATGAGACTAACCCTTCCAAGGAGAATTTGGAGTGTGATATTAATGTAGGACAAAATGAAGAATTTCTGCAACTTAATGACTTGAATGAAAAAGAAAAAGCTGAACCAAATGATGAGATGAAACAATCAACTCCTTTGACAAAGCACAAGGATTGGAGAACTACTAAAGATCTTTCCCTTGACAACATAATTGGGGAAGTATCCAAGGGAGTTTCTACTAGATCTTCTCTAAAAAAATCTTTGTTGCGATATGGCTTTTGTTTCACAAATTGAACCAAAATATGTTGATCAAGCTCTGCTAGATGAACATTGGTTAATAGCTATGCATAATGAATTAAATCAATTCAAAAGAAACCAAGTTTGGAATTAGTTCCTAGACCATCTACTCATATTCCTATTGGCACAAAATGGGTTTTTCGAAACAAGCTAGATGAAAGTGGCATCATAATAAGAAACAAGGTTAGATTGGTTACTAAAGGATACAACCAAGAGGAAGGCATTGATTATGATGAAACTTATGCTCTTGTTGCTAGATTAGAAGCCATTAGGTTATTACTTGCATATGCTTGCTTGATGAACTTTAAATTGTTTCAAATGGATGTTAAAAGTGCATTTTTGAATGGTTACATAGATGAAGAAATATATGTAGACCAGCCCCTTGGATTTATTGATTACAAGCATCCTAACCATGTTTTCAAATTAAAAAAAGCTTTATATGGTTTGAAACAAGCATCAAGATCTTGGTATGAGAGGTTAAGAAAATTTCTGCTTGAACAATCTTTCACAAGAGGACAGGTTGATAAAACCTTGTTCTTCAAGAGAAGAGAAAAGGATATCTTGCTAGTTCAGATTTATGTGGATGACATTATATTTGGTTCAACTAATCAATCTATGAGCAAAGAATTCTCTGTCTCAATGTAGAGTGAATTTGAGATGTCAATGATGGGGGAGCTTACATTCTTTCGAGGATAGTCAAGCAAATGAAGAATGGAGCTTTCCTTAGCCAAACCAAATATTGTCTGGAAATGATCAAGAAGTTTGAAATGGAAAGTTGGAAGGATGTTGTAACACCAATGGCAACATCTACCTATCTTGATTCAGATGACAAAGGAAAAAGTGTTGATGAGTCCAAATATAGAGGAATGATTGGTTCTTTGCTATATTTAATTGCAAGTAGACCTGAGATTATGTTAAGTGTATGCTTGTGTGCTAGATATCAAGCAAATCCCAAAGAATCGCATCTAACAACAGTCAAAAGAATCATAAAGTATCTCAAGTCTACACCAAGAGTAGCACTATTGAAAACAATAGGAATACCCATAATAACCAAGAGGGGGTGAATTGGTTTAAACTTGGTCTTTTAAAATTATTTATAAAATCAGTGTTAAAGGATCTTAATCACTTTTAAACCAAGAATGCTTTTAATCAATCAAATTGCTCAACATTAAGAAATCAATAGCTCAAAAATAGAACTTGTTGAGTAATGATAAAACACTAAGAACAAATGAACAGGATTACTTGAAGAGATAGAGATATGAAAATCAACACAAGTAATTTATATTGGTTCACCTCTAAAGAGAAGCTACATCCAGTTTCTTCTAATCAACACTATATTAGAGTTCTACTATTATAAAATTCTGTTCTTACAAACTTTACAACAAACTCTCTTTATCAACCCTAGATAAAGAATAAAAATATCAATAACAAGAGAACACTACTTTGTTCTTTTCTAGAGAACACTACTCCAGAACAAGCTTCAAAGAACCCTTTACAATAGCTTCAAATAACAGAAATTGCAAAAACAAAATTACACTCAAACATTAAGGAGAGAAACAACCTGATAATCTAATGAATATGAGTGCATGAATTACCAATCAAGGTTGAATGCAGAAACAGATTTTCAAAACATGCTCTCCTTTACTCTTTAGAAATATCTTGCCCAAGAAATCATACAATACCTATTAGGATTAAAGAGTTGCACACGAAGTAAGTAACCCCAAAAATCACTTTAGAACGTTGTGAAGGCTTGTGTGTATTTAGAAATTTCGAAGTATTCAAGTTAAATTTCAAGCCAAGTCTTCTTTCTATTTATAATAGAGTTTTGTAACAACTTGTAATCGATTAAACACGCCCAATAATCGATTAAAATGAGTCATGTAATCGATTAAATTACCACTTAATAGATTAAAGTGTTTAAGGCTGATTTCTGGATTTCACAATGAACAAGATAATCGATTAAACCAAGCTGTAATCGATTATCGCAGTGAAGTTTTATAACAAAAGCCTTTTGTGTAATCGATTACAATATTTGGTAATCGATTAAGGTAGAGAAACAAGCTTTTTCAAAATAGCCTATATAATCGATTACGAATGATGATAATCGATTAAATTAGTGAAAACATGTTTTTCAAGATAGCTTGTGTAATCGATTACAGTAAATGGTAATCGATTAAAGCAGCAATGCATTATTTTTGGTTTACACTATGTAATTGATTACAAATTATTGGTAATCGATTAATATATTCATTAAAGCTTTTCCAGTTTTAAACACAAGCCAAATAATCCATTAATCTGTGATGTAATCGATTAAACTGTTCATCAAAGCTTTTCCAGTTTTGAACATGAACTAAATAATCGATTAATCTTCTGGGTAATTGATTAAAACAATGAAATTACATTTTTCCAAAAACATTACCCATTTAGATCTTTTTCGAAATAGCTTTGATTCTTTGATGAAAACACTTAAGCATGTAAATGATTATATATATGCAAATGCAAGGATCAACAAATTTGCTTCTCATACACTTCAATTTGGATTTTAATCTTCAAGGCATGTGAAAAGCTCAAAAGACTTTTAAGTCAAAAACTTCATTCTTCTTGTTGCTCTCCCTATATCCAACAACTGTGGTATCCAAGAGGAACAACTATCAATTTAATTGGATATTCCAATTCTGACTTTGCAGGGTACAAATTGGATAGAAAGAGTACTAGTGGTACATGCCACTTGTTAGGAAGCTCTTTGATCTCTTAGCACTGCAAGAAACAATCATGTGTTGCCTATCTACTGCTGAAGCTGAATACATTTCTACTGGAAGCTGCTGTACACAAAGTCTTTGGTTGAAGCAACAACTTCAAGACTTTAGTGTTGAGATACAGCAGATAACCTTGTTGTGTGATAACACAAGTGCCATCAACATATCCAAAAATCCTATTATGCACTCAAGGACAAAGCACATTGAAATAAGACATCGCTTCATCAGATATCATATCCAAAAGGGTAACATCAAAATTGAATTTGTTGATACTAACATCCAATTAGCTGATATTTTTACAAAACCTTTGGATAGAGATAGATTCTTCACACTTAGAAACATGCTAGGAATTCTAGATGAATCTAGTGTGTGTTACCATGCTGTTTATGTGCTCATCTACATGAAATCATGTCATTTATTGGTCATTCATCTCAAATAAATGCAAATTCGAAATTGCTGCATAAATACTATTCATGCTGATAAATTCACAGTAATAATCGATTAAATGGACTTCAAAAGCTTTTTAGAGTGAATTTTGTACTTATGTAATCGATTACAGAAGCGAAATAATCGATTATTCTTCTTTCAAAATTATTTCATAAGTCAAAGTTCACTAGAATAATCGATTATGCCTCGAATTAATCGATTACACAAGCTTAAAAATCTTTTCAAAAAAATCACATTTCACAAGAATCAATCGATTACCACGTATTATAATTGATTACACTTCATCTTCCTGAAATGAATCTCACTTATTTAATCGATTACACCTCATGTTAAATCAATTACATCCACTTGCAGAACTAATTTTGCTTACGAATTAATTGATTATAGAAGCTCATAATCGATTATTCATGGAGTTACTGCAAAATCTAACAATTTTTTTTTTTAAAATTGTAACTGTCCAACTGCCACCAAATTCAAAATTTGAAACTTCTGAGCTTTTATGATAGTGTGTTAATTTGAAATGACAAATATACTTTCAAATTTCAAACTTTGGAGCCCAAAACCATCTATAAATATAGCTTTTGGTGAAAGGGAAAATCACACCATTCTCTTCTTCTTCTTTAAGCCTAGATGGGCTTTTCTATCTTTCTTTATGAGTCTAAATACTCTGCCATTTAGTGTCTACCTCTGTTTTAACCATGTCCACATTTAAGAGAATTAAAACCTCTAAGAGAAAAGCTGTTGAAACTTCTAACCCTGCAGTTACTAGGTTATATCATTGGTTTCCTGCTGAGCGTGACAAAATGACTTACCTACAGTTTAATGCCACTAAGCTTATCTGCCCTCCCAAACACCTTGACCTTACCTGGTTCACTAGAGAAGGTTTTCAATTCCCTGCTTTGCTTGAAGCCCAGGGTTTGAAGAAATTTGTTGAGATGAAGGGTACTTTTTACCCTGAACTTGTAAAGGTATTTTACACCTGTGCCAAAGCTTCAACGGATGGGACTATCTTTTCTCAAGTTAATGGGGTAGCCATGGAATCACCCTGATGTTTGGCAAGAAGTGGTTGGCATTTCCCTTATAGAAGAAAGGAAATTTGAGGAGGAGGCTGGGGGTTACAATAGGGTGGATACCTATAGAGGAATGCTTCTTGATCCTCATATGAGGCTGAAGCTGAGGCTTAGCACTGGCCCTATGACCCATGAAGATAGACTTCTTCATTATATCATCACCTACATCTTGACTCCAAGGTCCACTAATCATGCCCAAGCCACAGATGATGACATACAACTTGTGTATGGCATAAAAAATTCTATTCAGATGAACTGAATCCTCACCCTTGAGGAAACCATGCTAAAATCCAAAAGACTGGTGAATTATCCATTTCCTTATGCTATTTTGGTGTCCAGATTCATTAACTACTTTGAAATAGATGTAACCAATGAGGTTGTTGACAATACAAGCTTGGGATGGTCAAGACTCCCTATGGATGTCAAATGGCTGGACAAAAAATTCCTCCTGCTGGTGAACAAGATGAAGCTGGTGAAGAAGAAGCTAAAGACTCTACTCCACCATCCTACTGCCCTTTTGAATCACTCATGATTAAAAAGATGGATGCTCTACTATCTCTGGATCATGAGGACAGGGCTGAGACAAATTCATCTTTGGAAGAGATGAAATCTAGATTAGAAAACATTGAGGCTAGGCTTGTCCTTGATGACTCTGAATCCTTTTAAGATTGCTATGCTTTCTTTCTATTTGTTGTGTTCTGTGGTTTACTATGTTTTCTATTTTTCTAATTCTACTAATTAATGTAATGCATCTTTTTGAATTAATGAAAGTTCTGTTTCTCACCTCCTAATATTCTCTCTATAAGTATTTGTTATGTCTTTGATAAGCCAAATATGGGGAGAAATAATTGTAATTAGTAATAATGATAGAGGGAGAAATGCAATAATGAAATAACTCTGACTGCCCAAGTGAAGGGGAGCACTTATGAGGAATAAATTGTGCTTATGCTTGTTCTTGCAAAAAGTTGACTTTGAATTCAGGATTATCAAGTATAACTTTCCTATCCTTCATCCCTCAAATGCAATCAAAAGATAGACAATTGAACAATTGATATTTGGCATGCTCAAAGACAAAAAGGGGGAAATTGTTGGATTTAAAGAAAGCTGCAAAAAGATTGAAGCAAGGATGGCTTGAAGTTTTAGCTTTTTACATGCCCAATCATTTTGATGGCATTTGTAATTGTCTAAGTGGCTCAAGTGTATTTCCTTATGATCCTTCATTTCATTTGCATTCTCATCCTCATGCATACATGTCTTTGGTTAATAAACTAAAGTTGTTAAATGACTTTACAAAAATCCATGTTCTCATGGTTAAGTTTTTGAAAAATGAAAACTTACTGTTTTAATCGATTACTTGGAATTGTAATCGATTACATGTTTTCCTTTTAAATCTGCAAAAGCCATGAAGAACACAATAATCGATTACAGTGTTCTTGTAATCAATTACATAGTGTATTATTTTGTAACGTTTTTAGAAATAATTTCTACAAAATACCCAATACTCCCAAGGCTTTAGAATCTGAGAAAAAGTTTGTTCTGAGTGAATAACATTCTACATCTAAACATAAGATTCACTATTCATTGTTGATGAAGTTTTGAGCAAGGTTTTAACAAAGAGTCTTCAAGAAAGTTGTTCTCTACAATTCATGCATTCAAACTCTATTTGATTGGTTGTATTCATCTCATTCATATGCTAAGGATCATGAGGTGATATCTTTCTTGAACTCTAGACCATGATAGTTTTTTTTGTTTAAAAGTTTGTGTATTTTCCTAAGAGCAAATAGTTTCTTTAAAGCTGTTTCTGGAGAAGGGTTCTCTAGAGGGTAGAACTGAGTAGTGTTCTCAGGTTCTTGATCTTAAGAAATCTATAAAGTTTAGATTTTGATTCTTTATCTGGGTTTGACAAGGGAGATCTGTTGTAATAACTTGTAAAAAATAATATTTGTTTTAGTGAAATCTCTAACCAAGAGTTGGCTGGAAAGTCACTGGATGTAGCCTCCATGGTTGTGTGGTGAACCAATATAGATCATTGAGTCTTTTATTCTAATTCTGTTTATTTCTCATTGTTTGCTTTTGGGTAATCAAAACATATTTTCTGGCATTACTTGCATTCCAAGGGTGATCTTAGTTGGCAGAAAAGTTTTGGTTTTAAAAAGATTTTAAGTGATACGATCCAGATTACAAATTCCGCAAATTGTTTTAAGTTAAATTTTTTAATTCTTGGTTTAAACCAATTCACCCCCCCCCCCCTCTTGGTTTATTTGAAGAGTGTTGATAAGTGCCATATTTCAGTTAAAATCATGTTTTAAATGTTGGCACTTATCTTTTGATTCCATTTAAACTTTGCTTATAAACTTGCCTAAACCTAGTTAAAATATGCTTAGTACTTACATAAAAGTTGTATTTTGATAGATTCCGTGGATTTCCGAAGCTTCCGAATAAGCAAAGCAAGCAAAGAAGGCTTATATAGCAAGTATGGGAGGTGTAACAAGCAAACCAGGCCCAGAATCCATCAAGGCCCAAAGCTTTCTTCAGAATTAAGACTCTAACTCGCCCAGGCGACCAACCATAGTGTATTTTGCTCGCCCAGGCGAGCTACAAGTACCAAAAAGATATGTTAAGCTCGCCCAGGCGACCAAAACATGAAGAAAATGGTGGCCTGGGCGAATGAAGCTGGTAGGAGGAAGATTCCTATAAATAGGCCATGAAATTTGAGAGAAAGGCATGCTTTTTGCTTCACCCTTCTTACTTAGGCTATTCCTTAGGTTTAGGAAGGTTAAATAGTAGTATTAGGTAGGTTAGGAAAGTGAGAGAAGTAAGGATTAGTGCGGAGACTCTGCCGGAAAGAGGCGATGACAAATTTCTTCATCAATTCTTCTCTTGAGGAGGTTCTCTCCACTATGAGCAGCTAACTTCTCTAAGGATTGGATGTAATCTTCTTATTCCTATGTCTCTCTTTTAATATTTATTTACGCATTAATCGTTTCTATTCCTTGATGGTAATTTCATTTTGTCCGTAATGCTTGATTATACTTGATCACTAGTTTCATGAACTTAACTCTAAGTGAGACTGGAAAGCAATCTTAGGGTTTGAACCGAATGATTTTACTCATTACGTTACGTTGCTAGGAATAGGGCATAACGTTTTGATTGCACAAAGCACGCGATTATAATTCTTAATGCTGGGGTATTTACTTCATATGTGAGGGATCGATATTCGGTAGATATCCTTAGAACTCGAATGCAAGGGATTGATTCGAGGTAAAATAGTGTGCATCAATAAGGATAGACGTTGATTTATGCTTGGTAATATTAATTGGATATAAAAGGATAAGAACGATGAAATCCAATCCCACTTTCTCATAGATATATTTCATTTACTAAATTTAGTAATTTTACATTACTTGCACCATTAAATGAAATTCCGCTCAACCTATTTGTACATAACTATTGAATTGTTTAATTCTATTTGGATTAACTGAGTAAGCTCAAGTTCCTGTGGAGACGATCTTATAAATTTTGAAATTTACAACGAAAAATCGGTGCGCTTGCCGAAAATACCTAACAAGTGTTCATTGTATTTTCATTGTGCACTGCTTTAATCGATTACCAGCTTGTGTAATCTATTACAAAGTCATGAAGAACACTTTAATCGATTACAAGTAAATCGTAATCGATTATACATAAAAAAACACAAAATATGTATGACAGCCTTAATCGATTACCACTAAATCGTAATCGATTACAAAGGCTTATCTTTAAATGTGCCTGACTGCCTTAATTGATTACCACTCAATCGTAATCGATTACGCATGCTTATTTCTATTCTGAGACTAACTGGCTAAATCGATTACAGCTCGTTTTAATTGATTACATTGTTCATCAATCTTTTCCAGATTATGCTAAGAACACTTTAATCGATTACATTGGTTAAAAGAATCGATTACATAACGTTTTAATCGATTACATGCAATTAAATTTGTTTTCTATAAAAAGTTGTCGGGTCTGAACATTTGAGATATACTTGAGAAATTAATTCTACGAATTACTCACTACTCCCAAAGTTTTCTAAGTCTGAAAAAAAGATTTTCCGAGTCTCATATCTTGTTTCAAAACTCAAGAAATCATGCTTCATTGATCATATGTTTTGAACAAAGATCCTTCAAGAGTTTTACAAGAGAGTTTCTTTTCAACATAAGCATTCATGCAATCAGTATTTGCTGGGTAAAATTTATTCCTTCATCCTCTGAGGATCATAAGGTTGTATTTCTCTTGAACTCTTACTTTGAATTGACTTGTTTCTTTTAATTCTTGTAAGTACTAAGATCAAAGAGTTTCTTTAGAGCTTTTTCTAGAGAAATTTTCTCTAGAGTAAAGATATAGTAGTGTTCTCTGGTTCTTTGTGATTAGAATCTAATATGACTTTAGATTTCAGTTTCTTTATCTAGGTTTGATAAAGGTAATCACTTGTAAAGAACAGATTTTGATTTAGTGAAACTCTAATCAAGTTTGATTAGAAGACATTGGATGTAGCTTCTCTTTTGAGGGGTGAACCAATATAGATTTGGTGTTCTCTTGATTCTAATTCTTGCTATCTTAAACTTGCTTATCTTGTGGTTAATCTCTTTTAAGATCAACTAGAATAGTTTTCTGCAATTACTTAAAGTGTAAGGTGAATCTTGATTGATTGAAAGTTTATGTTTTAACAAGGGAAAACTTGTGATATGGTCTTTACTCCACTGCTAAATTTTTTAATACCTGTTTTAACCAATTCACCCCCTCTTGGTTAATTGTGTGTGTGTTCATTATTGTTTTCAATTGGTATCAGAGCTAGTTCTTGAGTGTTATTCAAGATCACTATATTTTAAAGAAAATGAATACCACACATATTACCTTCAAGGAGGCTGCTTCCCTCAATCGTCCTCCGATGTTTGAAGGAGAGCATTTTTGTAACGCCTCTCTTTGCTCTCTCTCGTTTTTGATTGATTTTAGATGAAATCTTGTGTCCACTTTGTATTAGAATTAGATTAGTTATAAATTTTTTTCACAAAAATTCTTTTTCGCTTTGCTTGCAAATGTTACTAGTCGTTTATATCTAAACGAATTCTTTCTTTCCACGGTTTAATTAAAATAATACAGTACAGTCCATCAATACAGACCAAGGTATAGTTTAAACAGTCCCAAGTACAAGCCAACGTAAAATACAAATAAATTAAATTTAATACAATTCATCCACACATCTTCAACATCTTTTCTTCAAGATCCTTTACAGCTTGTGATCCACTGTATCCCTGCTCGCCCAAATAAATTGGGGTCATCACAAGTGTCAACCACAGACACAAATAGGGTATGTTTATGACAAACGAAGTTTGAATAAAACATACATGATAGAATATATATGTAGAGGGTAATAATAATATTTATAAAATAACCACACATGGTTTCACCCACAGATTAAATTACCCCAACTACATAGCACACGAATTAATTCAGACAATATACTCATCAACAGATATTCCACATACTCATCATGTAATGTATAAAATGCATGCTCATCTTTTTATATGATGCATGACTGAGATCTCAGGTTCTCAACATCTCATTATCAGTGGCCACAGTCAAGATAGCCCCATCCCAATGGCACACCTATCCATTCAGTCGGGGTAGGGCAGTGGCGCGTAGGAATGTCACCTCCACCTATGTGATCATCATGGTGGTGTGGTCCTCCTTGAAACACACTACCCCCCAGTTCAACACCTCTGAACGCATGGACTCGGTTCAGCTATCTGACAAACAACTTCACAACTTAACCCCCGCCGGGCATATGAAATGTATGAATGATCCACTTTTATTATTTAATTAATCTTCTTCTCATTCATCTCAAAGCTCAACATCTTTCACAACTCATGGCATATGCTTTTTAAAACAACACGTAAATCTTCTTTCAATCATCACATAAAGCTTCACACAACAATCTAAGCATATAGCCATAGTTCAACAAAACTTTTGGAATCCATAAATAATCACAACACATTTAACAACACAAGGATTCCAATACTTCATCCATCATTTCATCAAACACATGATGTGCTTTTATGGAAACACTCAACAACACATTTAATGATACACAATTTTTGTTAAAGCAACCAACCATACAAATATAATTCAAATTCAGCAACAAGGATTCAAGCCAAACATTCTTAGACATATTTTATTCATTGTAATAAATTATCAAACACATGGTGTGCAAGCTTGACTTCATAGAATTCTTTAAAGAAAACTTTACTTAATCTTAATCTTTATACTGTCCAACACAACATGATTTCAACATAACTCTAATATCATAACAAACATACTCCAGGTATTTATTTTAACAAGCTATCTCACTTTACTTACTCAAAATAAAACATCTAAATTTTAGAAACCGTTTAACAAGCTATCTCACAACACATTGTAAGCAAATACATATAAATTCCAGTCAACATAAGTTTAGTATCAATTAAAAATATATAAACTCAAGAAATCATAGAATACTTTTAATCAAACATATACTTGTAACAAAATATTCTTTGAGACATTATACTTCCAAACAATTATTTCTTTAAAAATAATCATAAACCATATAGTTGTAAATCATTTAATTAGATTAGATTCAACTTATCTATTCTCAATTATTTATAACACTAAAATCAAGTTACTTTCTCAAATAATACTTCATATAGCCATCTTTGGTTCTTTGAGTTAATTTATCAAATCCTACTCTACAAAGCTTAATGAAATCAAGGAAGGATTAACATTCAAACTTAGCCTATCATAAACTTCCCCATACCTTGCTTTCTCCTTTAAAATTGGATAGCCTTGCTCCTAGGATTCCTTGGTCTTCACGTGGACTTCCAAGGTATAAGCCTTTGTTTTGTGTTCTAGGTAAAAGGTGAATAAAATGGAAATGCTTTGGAGTAGTTTGTGCACGGCTGAATTCCTTTTAGGACAGCCCAAAATTTTTGGTTCCTACTCCTTTTTATAAGGTGACTAAGGCTTGATTTTTTGGTTCAAATATCTTTTAGCTCATTATGGCTAGCTTTCTACTTGGTTTCTTTTTATTGGCTAGCCATTTCTAAGCTTCCAAGTGGCCAAGTTCTTGATCCTTCTTCCCTTGGCACGTTGAACTTCATTCCTTGGAGAGCACTCCTTGCTTATTCACGTGGAATGCTAGCTTTTTTGCTTCTAAAATTTACAAATATCTTCTTAGGCCATTAATGCTTAACTTTCCACTAGCTTTGTTCCTATTGGTGCTTGATTCTTTACCCTACAAGTGTCCCAAATCTTGATGTTTCTATATTCTTCTTCATTTATCTCCATTTGCACGTGGAGTTCAATGCTTATAGGTCAAGTCTTCAAGTGTTTTTCATGTGGAATGCTAGCTTAGTCATAAAATCTCTTCCCAAAACCCGTTTTATTGAAATAATGATTCTGGATTCGTTAACCGTTGGATCTTCTTAAAATTTTACAGGTGTACTCCTATTTCATATATCTAACTTTTTACCGTTGGGATCTTTGAATTAATGTGTAGAATTTCCACGGGTTCAAAAGAGTCAAGAGGAGGTTTACTTCAACAAAAATCTTCTTAATTCATTATTACCTTATTTTACAAATGGACCAATGGCATGTATCCTAGCTTCTTAACCATCCATGTGTCCATTCTTGAAGTTTCTTAAAGCTTTCTCCATTGATCTTTCATCATACGGTCAAGGCTTAATTTAGAAATCTAAATCAATCCAATTTTTCCTTTATCACCGATAATAACTAAATTTTACTTTCTTATTGGTTCATTTTGCTTTGAATTATTAGAATTACTAAGCTAACTCATTTAGGAATCCTATCCCTTTCATAATTAAGAGAAAACTCCATAGATTGTATCTATTATTTTCCTGAGATTTTCTGATTCCTGAGGTAGTCTATATTAAGCTCTTTTCAAAATATCTACCAAAATTTCTAGAAATTATAGTTTATGGTTTTCTTCCATCAACCATGTTGATAATTTGTTGTCTAACAGTATTTTATCCAATACTCTGGTTCCCACAAATTTCTAAAGTCATCTGATCATTTTTGACCTAAAGGGTATTTTGGTAATTTTACCACTTACCCTAGGGGTATAATCGTCATTTCAAAAATATCCAGAGTATCTCTGTAATTGTTGCCCTAAAGGTTTTCTTGGTCATTTCCAAAGCATCCAAGGATATTCATAAGATTTCCTCCTTAAAATATCATTTAACAAAATATCCAGGGGTATTTTCGTCATTTTCCCCAAATCTTTTGTACTGTCTCTGATTAATGTTTTATCCTAGTAATTGACTGTGCTTCCAAAATTTTGGGGTGTTACAATTTTAGTTTTTGGAAAAACAGAATGTAGATATTCATTCAGTCAAATGACCTTGGTGATTGGAATGCAATAGAAAAGGGTCCTTTGATTCCTACAAAAATAGTTGATAATGAAAGAATTCCCAAGGAGTGGGATGAGATGACGGATTGAGAGAAAAAAAGTTGTGCAGTATCATTTTAAAGCTAAGATATGATTACTTCTACACTTTCTTCTGACGAATATTTTAGAACTGTTAGGTATAAAAGCGCAAAGGAGATGTGAGAGATGTTGGAAGTCATTCATGAAGGAATAGATGAAGTAAGAAGATCAAGGACGCACACCTTGATTCATGAATATGAAATATTCAAAATGAGCAACACAAAAAATATATCTCAGCTCCAAATAAGATTCACTCACATTGTCAACCATCTTCTTTGTCTTGGAAAGAATTTTGATGCTGAAGAATTGAATATCAAAATCCTGAAGTGTCTCACAAGACCTTGCCAACCAAAGGTTACAATAATCAAGGAATCAAAAGATCTATCCAAGATGTCCATGGCTGCACTTTTTGGTAAGCTTCTTGAGTATGAACTTGAAACATCATAGCTAACACTGGCAAAGGATGTAGAGAAGAAACACAAGAGGATAGCCTTGAAAACCTAATGTGGAAAAGGAACAAGACTCAAGTGAAGATGAGAGTGACGAAAAAATGAACTTAATAGTGAAGAAATTCAGCAAGTTCATGAAAAGAAACAAAAATAAAAAGCTGTCAAAGTTTAACAGGAAAAATGACAACAACAACTCCACCAACTTCACTTGCTTCGAATGTGGTAAGCCTGGACATCTTAAATCTGAATGTCCAATCTTTTTGAGGAAGCAATAGGTGAAAGGAAGAAAAAGAAAGAGAGGAAGCCAAAGAAGGCACACATAGCATAGGAAGACAATGATTCAACTACTTCTGAATCAACAAGTGAGAATGAAGAAGCAAATGTGTGTTTCACTTCTACAATAAGTGATGATGAAGAATTCCCAAGTGCTGAATCAGAGGTAAATTTTGAATATGATAATATAGTTGATGTTTTCCATGAGATGCATAAAGAGGCCCAAAAACATGCACAATCCAATAATAGGCTGAAAAGTATTCTTAAATAGCATATTACCAAAATTGTTGAATTGCAATCTGAACTTTGCAATTTGAAAGAAGCAAATGAAAAAATGATTTCAAGTTACAAAGATAATGGGTATGTATGTTCCTCATCATCTTCAAATGTTGATAAATGCAAGCTTTTACAAAAAGAACTTGATGATTTCAAAAAGAGTCAAGCTGAGAATTACATGATATTGCTAACTGAAAACTCTTATTTGTTTGATCTTTTAAAAACTTAATAGAGGCAATTGCACTTTAGATCAATTGCTAAGTATACAAAAGTATGTTGGAGATACTTTTGGTTTGCGTTACAAACATGGAGCAAAACCTTTTGGAAAAACAAAGTTTGTACCACCAAAACAGAAGAATCAAAGAGGCTTTTCAAAAACTAAGCATCATCAGTTGACTCATTTTGAAAGAGATCAAAATCTGTAACTTGCAATTATTGCATGAAGAAATTTCATACATTCCATATGTGCTAGGCTAGAAGATACTATGTGTCTAATGGTGAATGCATTTGCGTGCCAAAAAGAAAAAGAAATCCAACTAGCCCCTATGGACCCAACACACATTGGGTACCTTTCTTTGCTACTTAATTTGTTTCTTGCAGGTTTGTCTAAGAGCAAAATCAGCACTGAGGTATCTTGATAGTGGATGCTTTAGACACATGACAGGTGACATGTCCATGCTCACAAACTTGATTCTCAAAGATGGAGGATATGTCAACAATTAGTGAAGATGAAGATTTCTAAAGTGTTGAATCAATGGTAAATTCTGAATATAATCAAGTTGTTGATGCTTTCCATGAAATGCATGAAGAGGCCAAAAAAACTTTCGAAATCCAACAATAGGCTGAAAAGTAATCTTATCTTAAATGGCATGTTACCAAAATTGCAGCAACGCAATCTGAACCTTGTAACTTGAAAGAAGAAAATGAAAAACTTGTTTCAAGCTACAAAATGAATGGATGTGTATGTGCATCCTCTTCATCAAATGTAGATAAATGCAATGCTTAACAAAAAGAATTTGATGATTACAAAAAGAGTCAATGTGAAAAATACATGTTATTGCTTTCAGAAAATTCTTACTTGGTTGATCTCTTGAAAATACTCTATAGAGGAAAATGTAGTTTAAATCAAATGCTAAGTGTACAAAAGTATGCTGGAGATACTTCGGGTTTGGGTTACAAACATGGAGCAAAACCTTTTGGAAAAACAAAGTTTGTACTACCAAAACAAAAGAATCAAAGAAGCTTTTCAAAAACTAAGCATCATCAATTGACTCATTTTGAAAGAGCATCGAAATCTGTAACTTGCAATTACTGCATGAAGAAATGTCATACATTCCATATGCGCTATGCTAGAAGATACTATGTGCCTAATGGTGAATGCATTTAAGTGCCAAAAGGAAAATAAATCCAACTAGCCCCTATGGACCCAACAAAAATTGGGTACCTTTCTTTGCTACGTAATTTGATTCATGCAGGTGTGTCTAAAAGCAAAATTAGCAATGTGATATCTTGATAGTGGATGCTCTAGATGTTGATTTGGGAGATTGCTGAACTAAGGGGGAGCTTTTGAAGATTAGAGATCTGTAAAAGACTTGGAAAAGTTTTGGCATTCAACATGCTTGAAGGCTTGAAAGCTTGAAGATCAAATTGTGATTAAATGTAAAAGGAAAGGAAGCCTTCTAATGATCCAAGTTCTTATATACATACAATTGATAATCATTCATGCATTACATCATAAAAGCTTAAGCAATTGATTTGGAACTTAAAAAATAAGTCAAGCTTTTTGGGAAAATAGTTCTAAGTGTTTTTAATCGATTACCAAACTTAAATAATCGATTACATTGTTCTTAAGATTTTTTGGAAATGAGTAAGAACAAATTAATCGATTATATCATCGTTTTAATCGATTATTTCACTATTGCATTTATACAGTTTTACATGAGAGACTGATTTAATCGATTACCATTTGATTGTAATCGATTACTTAGCTGTTTTGAAGTTAAGATCATTCTGTCTTAATCGATTACCACTTCTTGTAATCGATTACATAGTTCATTCATAGATTATGCATCTTCTGTCTTAATCGATTACCATATTTTGTAATCGATTACATTTCACAAACCTGAATTTTACAAAGTCTGATTTAATCGATTACACATCGGGATAATCGATTAAATAACTCGTTGCTGTAACCTAGAACTTATCTAGAACGCTTTAATCGATTACGAGAGCGTATGTAATCGATTACATTTGCTAATTAATCGATTACAGGAGCTGGTTTAATCGATTATTTCAGTTACAGCTTTTTTATATAAATAGAACCTTGCCTTGGATAAAAAAAAATAACGAAACAGAAATTGATTTTTGAGCACTAAACATTCTGAGAGCTTTGTAATAAGTCAAAAAGGCATTCTTTGTGGTTCTAAGGTTCTTGCTTCCATTCAAACCATTATGGGTTACTAAGATTTAGTGAAGTAAGATAGATCTTTTCAAAGTCTAAGGAAAGGGTATTGATTCTGCATATTGTAATTCATTCAACCTGGTATATTCTTCACTTTGCATATGATTCTTGGATCATCAGGTGAATTCTTTCCTTACTCTTTGATGGTGTAAATTCTCTGTTTGTATTTTTGTGTGTTTGTTCCATTGTAATTTGATTTTCTTGCAAGTGTAGAGATAGTGTTTCTCTAAGGACAGCTGAGTAGTGTTCTCAGTGTGGATTTTGGTCTCTAAGGGTCTAATAGGGTTTTAGACTTCTGAACTTTATCTAGGGTTGATAAAGAGAGACTTGTAATTTTTGCTTGTAAGAATATTGTGAAATAGTGGAACTCTACTCTAGTGTTGAGTAGAAGAAACTGGATGTAGCCTCATAGGGTTTGAGGTGAACCAGTATAAATCTTGTGCTCTCTCATTTACTGCATATTTGTTAATTCTTGTTGTGAATATTGTAGTTCAATTTGTTTGTTGAGGCATCACAAGTCTTGGAGTGAGTTTGAATAAAGTTTCTTGATTGATTTGTGATAAAGATTCAAAGGGCAAGATTACTCTGATTTTTGTTTAAGGAAGAAATTTTTAAATTTACCAAGGCTAACCAATTCACCCCCCCTCTTGGTTAAGTGTGAAGTGTTCCCTTATTTTACACTAGACACATGACAGGTGACATGTCCATGCTCATAAAGTTGATTCTCAAAGATGGAGGATATGTCACTTATGGTGATAATAATAAACGAAAGATAATTGGAGAAGGAAATATAGGAGACAACTTCAAAACAAAGATAAGAAATGTTCTTTATGTGGAAGTTTGAAGCACAATCTCCTAAGCATAAGCCAACTACGTGACAAAGGACTCGAAGTCTCCTTCAATGAAAATTGTTGTTTAATTTGTGATGGTCAAACTGGTGAGGCTATCCATATTGGTAAGAGAAAGGCTAACATTTATATTCTCTCTATAACACCCTGAAATTTCAATAACTGCAAATGTATGGTCAAAATGTTTCTTACACAACTATTTGATGTGAGTGTTAGGTTATGTGAGATTTAATTGGTCTATATTTAAATTATTTGTGTGAAATATTAATTAGAGATATTACAAATATAGTTGAAGAGAAATGACCATATTACCCTTCCTTTGAAGCAGAAATTACAGAAATTCCCTTGAGATAAAAATGACAATAATGCCCTTAGATATTTTTGGTTAGACTTTTTAATATCGAAGTTACAAAAATACCCTTGAGACAAAATTACACAAATATCCTTAGATATTTTGTTGAGATATTTTATGGTGAAAATTACAATCATACCCCTAGGGTGAGTGACAAATTACCATAGTACCCTTGAGGTTAAAAATTACCAAGACATCCTTTAATATTTTGTGAAAGCTTGATGAAATTATAAAGTGCCCTTGAATGGCAAATTACCAAAATACTTTGGACAAGAAGCCTCAGAATAGGATTTCTATGAATTTTATACGGTCATAACTTTGAAATTTTATTAAGGAGAATTCAAGCATCAGAAAAATATGGAAAATGATAAATAGAATCTGTGGAATTTTCTCTTAATTGTAGGATGAATAAACTTATTTAATAAGATGATTTAGTAATTTTGATGGTTAGAAGCAGAACGGACCAATCATAATTAAGATAAGAGCAGTCTTGTATGTAAGGTCTGTGTATCACTTTGTATAGACTGTTTGTGAGCAATTTATACTATAATTGAAGTCAGTTTCTTGAAAACTCTAGAGTCTATTGTTTAATATTATCCTTTAGGTAGAAAAGTTTAAATTGAACTTTACTTCCTCTTAAGGAATGCCATGTGTGAAGTCATGTTGGAATTGAATTCTTCTTCTTCATGAAAGGTGACATATGGACACAAGGAGAACCACACAATTTTCTTCTCTTTAAGGAAATGAAAACATGATATAGAAAAAGGAAAGGAAGATAAAAAATCTTCCCCTTGGCTAAAGAGAATACACGTGAAGAAGAGAAGAAAAAAGGCTAAGAAGTCATCATGCTTTACAAAACATTTACACAAGATAACATGAAAGGAAGAAAATCTTCTTTTCCTTCCTTGTAGACCACGTGAAAATGGAGAAAGAAGGAGAAGCTTCATGACTTAGACAAGTGGAGGGACACTTGTAAAGAAATCTTCATGACACATGACAAGTGGTAGGACAGTTGTAAAGGAGTCATCATGGCTTAGAAGATTTTTGTAAAGTTAGAAGATATTTAGCAAAGAGTCATTATAAGCTTGGTTAGGATGGAATGGAATGAGATGAAACTAAGTTCTAATGAAACCAAATGAGAGTAACTAGCTAGGAAGGGTAGAAATGTCCTTGAATATTTTATTATTTTCCAAACTCTATATAAAGGGAGAAAGGCTTTAAGTGGAAGTCATTCTTCAAGTTTTCCTTTCTACCCACCTTCACGTGAACTACTCTCCTCTTATCTCTTTCATTTCACTTTCATCCTTTCATTTTCAAAGCATAAAGAGACCCCACTTCCTTGAAGAATCACGTGTAAAAGCTAGTACCATTAGGATGAGATAGACAAGCTTCATAAGAGGTTATAAGGTATGTATAGGGAAGCTTTATGATAAAGATAGTTGAAGTGTTGTTTGTGTTTGAATAAGTGTTTGAAGTTCATGTGTTGTTGAGTGTTTCTATGAATTTCTATGAAGTTCATGTGTTGCTGAGTGTTTCTATGAATCTCTGTACATAAATGATATGCTGAATTTCTATGTAAAAGTATGTGAGACAGTGATTGAGGACTGATGTTGAAAATACATATGAAAAGAGTTATGCATTAAGTGAATCAGTTTTATGTGTCTCATGTGCATAAGAGTTGCCTCAAAGAGGAGGTGTGTCAGATAACTGCAGGAACTGAGTCTGTGCGTTCAGACAAAAGGTGTCTGAGCTGGGGGGTGACTCTTGCGGTAGGGAATCACACCACCCATGATGATCACATGAAGTGTAGGTGAGAACCTGTGCAACACCAGGAGACCCTAACTGGTCGGATAAGTTTTGTGCCACAGGGATGGGGCTATCTTGACAATTGGTACCAAATATTGAAAGAGTTTAAGAGAATCATGCATCATGATAAGAGTCTAAGAGAGTCATGCATCTTTGAGGATGTTGTTATGAATATCTGCATATTGAATATATTATGTTGCTTAAATTATGTTTATCATAAACTTACCCTATATTTTGTGTCCGTGGTTGACACCTGCTATGACCTCGATTTTACTCGGGCGAGCAAATGAACGGCGAAGAGAGAGACTGCCTACTTGTCTACAAGAAGAAGATTTTGTTTAAAGATATGTTGTTTGAAGATATATTCTTTTGTTACAGCATGTCCTAGTTAGTTGTACTATGTAATAGAACTAGTGTCAGTTTGTAATCTTATTATATATATTACTTATATTACTTCATATTTATAAATATTACTCAGTGATGAAATTTTCTTGGAGTATCAGTTATTGGCAAAACTTCGTTATATTCAACTGGATACTCTTAAGAAAGTTGAAAAGAATTTTTCATTAAAAATCAATAAATAATAAGATGGTAAGTCAAGGTGTTACAATAGTGGTATCAAAGCATGTTTGTTCCTTAGGACTGTGTGTTATGTGTTTGATGTGTTTCTCTGCAATATGTTCTATGTATTTTGCTATGAACCATGGAATGTGTTTTCTGTAATATGCTTTTTGTAATAGAGGAGGAGGAATTTAGAGTACTAATCTGTTGTGACTGTTCAAAGAAAATGAATCCATAAATAAAACCTTTTATGTTATTAATACCCAGTACCGACGGGAGGAGTCGGAGGAAGCCAGAACTACAACATATTTCACTACTGTGAAATATAGAGCTAATTCTGATAATGATGAATCTCCGATTACTAAAGAGGAGCATGAGGTCATGGTTATATCTTGAACCACAAAAAGGAAACTTTATCGCAAGAAGGACTATTATATATATTATGGGACGGAAAAACCAGATAATATTTCGATATACTATGTACAGTATTACCAAGATATAGTAGTAGAAGAAGCAAGCTAGGTTTCAATCTCTAGTTAAGAAATTATTTGGATTAATTTATATGCTTAATTGGACAGATTTATGGTTATCATATAGGCTTAAGATTCATGTCATTTGATGGTTATTTTATGATGAGAACATATTGATTTTAACCATAAGATAGGTGATGATCCATAAGTTGGAACATTAATGATGTTGGAGTTACATTTGATGATCTTTGGAAAGTGGTTTTGATGACATTTGGGATGCTTTGTCATATTTTTATTATGGGACTATTTTGAATTAATTTTTAAAAGTAGAGAATGAATGGTATGTAGATAAATGGTTTAAATACTAGAGGGATTCAATTTTGAGGATTAAGTAGTGAGGTGGTAGCAGAAAGGAGAATTAACATACATGCTAGGTTTAAATCTTTTCTTGTGAAAGTATAAAGGGATTGGAAATTATTTGAAACATAAATTATGGATTATTAGTTAGATTACTAATATGATTTGCTGTTGCTTGAGGATATTCTATGGTCATGCCTAAATTGGTAATGATCTTAATTGAATAAGGTATAGTGGTTTAACCTTACTTGTGGTACGTATGATGTTATGATAAAAATATTTTTCCATAAGGTGATCGGTATTTTGCTTATGGATTAGGGAGATTTGAGGATGCTGTCATAATATGTTGTATTCTTGATGTTTATTATACCATAAGTTTCAACGCATATTCATAAGTTAGCAAACTGGCCACCTAGATAATTTGTGAATTGCAAAGGAACATTATGGCAAACAGCCAGAAATACAAATAAATGAATGATAGGTGATTTTCAAGGCATCAACTCTCTGTAGTGAATAAGTAAGTGTAGAATTGTATTGTTTGTTGTGTGTATCTCTTTTCACTTGGTGTGTGTAAAGAGTGATGAATAGTAAGAATGACTGTACAATAGCTGATATTTTTCCAAGCTTTGAGGCTGAAGGTCAAGTTGTGACTTGGGAAACCTTTAAGAGGGCATTTTTGGAGAAATATTTTCCTGAGAATGTTAGAAATAAGAAAATGATGGAATTCTTAGAGCGTAAGCAAGAAATTATGATTATGGATGAGTATACAACCAAGAGTTGGTGAGGTACTCTCCCCATTACCAAGGAAAATATGGTATTATGATACTTGTGCTATTCGACTCTGGTGTGACCCATTCATTTATATTTTATTCGTGAGTAGACAAACATAAACTTTTTATGTCTTCTTTGAATGATGAGCTTGTGGTTGAGACCCTAACTAGTGGGTATGTTTTGATTTCTGATGTGTGTTTGAATTGTTTTGTGGAGATTTCTGATAGAAAATTTGTGTTGATCTAATCTGTTTGCCTCTTAGCCAAATTAATGTTATTCTAGGTATGGACTGGTTATCTTCCAACCATGTTCTGTTGAATTGTTTTAAATGTTGGTGTTTGGTAATCCTGAGATGAGTGATAATGAGATATCTATCTCTGTTAACCAAATTTTATCATCCTTGAGAGAAAATGCTCAAGTGTACATGATTTCGTCTAACCTGGAAGTAGAGACCAAGGTTTTTCTAGGTGACCTCCTTGTTGGAGAATTTCTAGAAGTGTTTCCTAAGGATATATCTGGTTTACTACCTGAGAGAGAGATAAAGTTTTCTATAGGTTTGGTACCTGGCACTAGACCCATGTCCATAGCCCTCATAGGATGTCTCCTATAGAGTTAGTTGAGCTTAAGAAACAACTAGGAGAGTTGTTGGATAAGTAGTTTGTGAGATCTAATGTGTTTCCATGGAGAGCACCAGTGTTGCTAGTAAAGAAGAAAGATGGGACCATGAGGTGGTGTGTAGACTATCATTAGTTGGATAAGGTGATGATTAAAAATAAGTATCTTTTTCCGATAATAGATGACCCTATGGATCAGTTGGTAGGAGCATATGTGTTTAGCAAGATAGACCTTAGGTCAGGTTACCATCAGATCCATGTGAAAGTTTGAGGATATTTCGAAGACTGCCTTTAGGACCCGTCATGGTCACTACGAGTATTTAGTTATGCCCTTCGATGTGACTAATGCCCTTGGCGTGTTTCTGGATTATATGAATAGGATTCACCTCTATCTTGATAGTTTTGTAAAAGTATTCATAGATGATATTTTGGTATATTCTAAGACTAGAGAGGAGAATGAGGAGCATTTGAGGATTGTGCTACAATCCCTTAAGTATTGACAATTTTATGCTAAGTTGTCCAAATGTGAGTTTTGGTTAGAGAAACTGAGTTTCTTAGGACATGTGATATTCCAAGGTTGTATAGCTGTAAATCCTTCTAAGGTAAAAGTTATTCTAAAGAGGGAAGGTCCTAAGTCTGTGTTTGAGATTAGAAATTTTCTTGGTTTAGCAAGATATTATCAGAACATCATAGAAGATTTCTCTGAGTAGCCTTACCTTTGAACAAGCTGACTCGTAAGAGTCAAGTTTTTGTGTGGGATGCCCAGTGTGAGCATAGTTTCCAAACCCTTGGATATTTTTGGTTAGATTTTTTAATATAGAAGTTACAAAAATACCTTTGAGACAAAATTACACAAATATCCTTAGATATTTTGTTGAGATATTTTATGGTGAAAATTACAATCATACCCATAGGGTGAGTGACAAATTACCATAGTACCCTTGAGGCTAAAAAATTACCAAGACATCCTTTAATATTTTGTGAAAGCTTGATGAAATTATAAAGTGCCCTTGAATGGCAAATTACCAAAATACTTTGGACAAGAAGCCTCAGAATAGGATTTCTATGAATTTTATACGGTCATAACTTTGAAATTTTATTCAGGAGAATTCAAGCATCAGAAAAATATGGAAAAATGATAAATAGAATCTGTGGAATTTTCTCTTAATTGTAGGATGAATAAACTTATTTAATAAGATGATTTAGTAATTTTGATGGTTAGAAGCAGAACGGACCAATCATAATTAAGATAAGAGCAGTCTTGTATGTAAGGTCTGTGTAGCACTTTGTATAGACTGTTTGTGAGCAATTTATACTATAATTGAAGTCAGTTTCTAGAAAACTCTAGAGTTCTATTATTTACTATTATCCTTTAGGTAGAAGAGTTCAAATTGAACTTTACTTCCTCTTAAGGAATGCCATGTGTGAAGTCATGTTGGAATTGAATTCTTCTTCTTCATGAAAGGTGACATATGGACACAAGGAGAACCACACAATTTTCTTCTCTTTAAGGAAATGAAAACATGATATAGAAAAAGGAAAGGAAGATAAAAAATCTTCCCCTTGGCTAAGGAGAATACACGTGAAGAAGAGAAGAAAAAAGGCTAAGAAGTCATCATGCTTTACAAAATATTTACACAAGATAACATGAAAGGAAGAAAATATTCTTTTCCTTCCTTGTAGTATAATAACTTAAGTTCCAAAATAAAAAAAAAAAATCTCATGCTAACAGCGTGGGAATGGCGTTGTTAGCGTGGGCGCGGCGCTAGTAGCGTGGGAAGTGGCACCGTTAGCGTGAGATTGCTCCAGAAGGCTTTTCTTACGCATATTTAGCGCGAGTAAAGCCAAGATCGACGCTATTAGCGCCAGAATGGCATGGAGACCCCTCTGACTCGAATATCTGACGCGATTAATGCCAAAATGCACCAGGAAGCTTTTTCTTTCGAATTGGTGGCGCGATTAGTGTGGGGTGTGGCGCTATTAGCGCGGGAACGCGTACAGGGGCCCTATAAAAGGCTACTTTCGCGTTTTGGGAGGAAAAAACTGTTTCTCTTCCTCTTCCTTTGCCATTTCTGCCATTGATGAGCTTCCAAGCTCCCTAGACCTCCATTCTTTGGCTTAAACACCTTCTTTTACACCCATATCTTGGTGGAAATCATTTGTGAGCCATAATCCTTCATTAATTTCCTTTAAAAACCCCTCAATCAGAGAAATACCTTTCTCTAGGGACTTCATAAAAACTCGAGTTTGGCGAGGAACGACGTAGATTCTTGGACACCCAAGCTAGGGAAAGCGATCCACGGGTCTTTTTGGTCGTCATTGAGGTAAGATACTCGAGATTCACTGATTAATTTGTGAATGGGGGTTTTGGGTGAATAGTGACCCACTTGTGATAGAGCTAGAATTAGCCTTGGGCCTTTAGAAAAGTGTGTTTAGAACGTTGTGGTGATGAAAGATTAGCTTTCAAATGTTAGTTTGGTGAACTTTGATTATGGGCTCTGATATGTGCATGTGTGGCCTGTGTATGATGAGTCACTTGATATGATATGACATGGAAGAGCCTTGAAAATTATTTTGGGTGTACTTGAGAGGCTTCTGGAATGGGTTCTATGTGTGAAAGGAACCGTTCAAGCCATATATTGAATTATGAAATATTTGGGTTTGTATAGAACTTGTGGCTCTTGTGTTGTTTGCACCGAGTCCTGTGATGACTCTAGTGCCTTAATTAAACTGAGATAGACCACTGAAGGTCTAGGAGAGAGCTTGTGTATGATGAACCTTGATAAACCTTAGGTTAGAAGACTTAAGGGATTATGGGAAGGATTAGCTTTTCCTTTCATTATAATGGCTGAAGACCGTTATTGATTGTTTGTTTCATGCCTGATGTAGGGCGTGAGATTCATACTGCTGGTGGTGGTCACCCCGAGGCCGAGAGAGTCGGGTTTGAGCTGAGATCAGGTAAGCTCATCGTTCTTGGGGATGTTTCCCTTGCTTTTGTTTCACCATTCCCACTAGGGTGATGGTTTGGTATGCCATACATTTGGATATTATATGTTGTTGTTATATTAAGATATGTATGTGATGTTGAAAGAAATGCCGTTATGGCATGTTGGCAATTGATGTTAGCTAAACACTGTGATAGTGTTATGCTTTGTATTGATTATGAGATGAATGTGATGATAATGCTGTGTGATGTGATTGTATGAGAATTCTCTGGCCAGTAGAATAGGGAACTATGGACCCCTTGGGAATGTGCCCTTAATTGGATGATCTTCCTTGGGAAAAATCCATAGGCGTCCATGTAATTCTTGAGAGAATGTGCCCTTTAATGGATGACCTTTCTCAGGTATGGGCGGGAAAAGTCCAGAGGGAATGTGCCTTTAATTAGATGATCTTCCTCAGGCTTGGAAAGGGAGAGTCCTGAGGGAATGTGCCTTTCAGTAGATGATCTTCCTCAGGCACTCAATTAGAAGTCTTGAGAGAACGTGCCCTTCTATGGATGATCTCTCTCGGGCAATGTGTGATGGGTACATATGTTGTTACTCCTGTACTGTGATATGCATATAGTGAGTTACATATGAGCCGTGAAGGCCAATTGTATGAATGATGTTTATTTGATATTAATTATGTTGTTTATGTGATTGGAAGTGAACCAGGGGGAGGGAAACCTCCAAGAACCCTGAGTTTACTGAGATTATTATCTCACCCCTGTTGGGGCTCATGTTACAGGTGATGAGACAGGAGTGGCTGATAGATCCCAAGGCAAAAGGCCTGAGCAGGGATAGTACTGTTGATAACCCTAGGCATAGATGACTGAGCATGTTGGCTCACATTTTGTTTATTATGCCTGTATTTTGTGCCCTAAGGGGATAATTGTATAGTTTTGTGACTCATTCAAAGGATTATGTTGTATATGACAGAATTCACCATATATGTACACAATGTACTTTTGATATTTGCTTCGGCTTCTTAAGTTTTATTTTTGAATATATTGTAACCGCTGCGTTATTCTGATATAATGATAATGTTAATACGCCGGGTGCACACAGGGTGTTACATGTAGACCACGTGAAAATTGAGAAAGAAGGAGAAGCTTCATGACTTAGACAAGTGGAGGGACACTTGTAAAGAAATCTTCATGACACATGACAAGTGGTAGGACACTTGTAAAGGAGTCATCATGGCTTAGAAGATTTTTGTAAAGTTGGAAGATATTTAGCAAAGAGTCATTATGAGCTTGGTTAGGATGGAATGGAATGAGATGAAACTAAGTTCTAATGAAACCAAATGAGAGAACTAGCTAGGAAGGGTAGAAATATCCTTGAATATTTTATTATTTTCCAAACTCTATATAAAGGGAGAAAGGCCTTAAGTGGAAGTCATTCTTCAAGTTTTCCTTTCTACCCACCTTCACGTGAACTACTCTCCTCTTATCTCTTTCATTCACTTTCATCCTTTCATTTTCAAAGCATAAAGAGACACCACTTCCTTGAAGAATCACGTGTAGAAGCTAATACCATTAGGAAGAGATAGACAAGCTTCATAAGAGGTTATAAGGTATGTATAGGGAAGCTTTATGATAAAGATAGTTGAAGTGTTGTTTGTGTTTGAATAAGTGTTCATGTGTGGTTGAGTGTTTCTATGAAGTTCATGTGTTGCTGAGTGTTTCTATGAATCTCTGTATATAAATGATATGTTGAATTTTTGAGTAAAAGTATGTGAGACAGTAATTGAGGACTGATGTTGAAAATACATATGAAAAGAGTTATGCATTAAGTGAATCAGTTTTATGTGTCTTATGTGCATAAGAGTTGCCTCAGAGAAGAGGTGTGTATAAGAGTTGCCTCAAATAGGAGGTGTGTCAGATAGCTACAGGAACTAAGTCTGTGCGTTCAGACAAAAGGTGTCTGAGCTGGGGGGTGACTCTTGCGGTGGGGAATCACATCACCTATGATGATCACATGAAGTGTGGGTGAGAACCTGTGCAACACCGGGAGACCCTAACTGGTCGGATAAGTTTTGTGCCATAGGGATGAGGCTATCTTGACAATTGGTACCAAATATTGAAAGAGTTTAAGAGAATCATGCATCATGATAAGAGTCTAAGAGAATCATGCATCTTTGAGGATGTTGTTACGAATATCTGCATATTGAATATATTTTGTTGCTTAAATTATATTTATCATAAACTTACTCTATATTTTGTGTCTGAGGTTAACACCTGCTATGACCTCGATTTTATTCGGGTGAGCAGATGAACAACGAAGAGAGAGACTGCCTAGTTGTCTATAAGAAGAAGATTTTGTTTAAAGATATTTTGTTTGAAGATATATTCTTTTGTTACAGAATGTCCTATTTAGTTGTACTATGTAATAAGTGTCAGTTTGTAATCTTATTATATATATTACTTATATTACTTCAGATTTATAAATATTACTAAGTGATGAAATTTTCTTGGAGTATCAGTTATTGGCAAAACTTCGTTATATTCAACTGGATACTCTTAAGAAAGTTGAAAAGAATTTTTCATTAAAAATCAATAAATAATAAGATGGTAAGTCAAGATGTTACACTCTCTATTGAACATCCATTTATTCACAACACTAGTTGCCTAGTTAGTAAAGATAATGATAAATGGCTATGGCATAGGAGAGCAAGTCACATAAACATGCATCATATCAAAAAGCTTATATGAAATGACTTAGTCATTGGCTTACTGATAAGTGCCATATTTCAGTTAAAATCATGTTTTAAATGATGACACTTATCTTTTGATTTCAATAACTTTGCTTATAAATTTGCCCTAAACCTAGTTGAAATGTATTTAGTACTTAGATAAATGTTGTTTTTCATATTTCGGAACATTAATCCAATCACATTTTTTATTTTGATAGATTTCGAGGATATTCGAGACTTCCGAACAAGCAAAGCAAGTAAGAAGGACTTAAAAGATCAAACCTGGAGGTGTTACTAGCAAATAAGCCCAAAAACGCATCCAGGCCCAAAGCTTTCTTCAAGACTAAGACTTTAACTCGCCTAGGCGAGCCTCCCTAGTGCAATTCACTCGCCCAGGCGAGTTGCAAGTTCCAAGATGATAAGTTAAGCTCGCCCAGGCTAGCAAACAAAGGTAAAATCACTCGCCTGGGCGAGTGAAGCTGGCAGGAGGGAGATTTTTATAAATAGGCCACGAATTTGAAGAGGAAGGCATGCATTCTTCAGTCCTTTGCTTCCTTAGCTTGTTTCTTAGTTTAGGAACTTAAATACTAGTAGTAGGTAGGTTAGGAAGTGAGGGAAGTGAGATTGAGTGTGGAGACTCTGCCGGAAAGAAGCGGTGATGGGGTCCTTCATCAATTCTTCCCTTGAGGAGGTTCTCTCCAAAATGAGTAGCTCGCTTCTCTAAGGATTGGATGTAATCTTCTTATCCCTATGTCTCTCTTTTAATATTTACTATATGCATGAATCGCTTATATTCCTTATTGGTAGTTTCATTCCGTCCTTAATGCTTGATTCTACTTGATCACTAGTTTCATGAATTTAATCCTAATTGAGACTGGAAAGTAATCTTAGGATTTGAACCGAATGATTTTACTCGTTCCGTTATGTTGCTAAGAATAGGGCATGACGTTTTAATTGCATTAAGCACGTGAATATAATATTAATGTTGGGATATTTATTCAATATGTGAGGGATCGATATTCGGTAGATATCCTTAGAACTCGAATGCAAGGATCGATTTGGGATAAAATAGTGTGCATCAATAAAGATAGAAATTTATTTATACATGTTAAACGTTAATTGAATACTAAGGATAAGAATGATTGAATCCAATCCCACTTTCTCATAGATATATTTCATTTAACAAAGTTTAGTAATTTTATGTTACTTTCACAACTAAATGAAATTTCGCTCAACCTACTTGTACATAACTATTGAACTGTTAAATTCTCTTTGGATTAACTGAGTAGCTCAAGTCCCTGTGGAGACGATCTTTATAAATTTTGTAACTTACAACAACAAATCGATATGCTTGCCGAGAGTCTTAACAAGTTTCTGTCACCGTTGCTGGGGACTTGAGTAGCTCACTCAGTTCTTTCAAAATTAATTTTTCAGTTAAATAGGATTTTTTCTTTTGTGTTGTTATTTTGATTTTGTATAAATTCTCTTGTGTTTTATTTTTTATTTTCCCTAACCTCGGTACTTACGAGTTATTGCAAATTTGTCTTTTTTCCTTTTGAGGTATATTTCTTGCAGATACATCGTTATTAAATTTAGAAATTACCAAGACCATAAAGGAAAAGAAACAAACAGCCAAAAAGCTATTGAGTAAATCTACTTCTATTTTGATTCTCCTTCACTAGTACAGCCACCTGTAATTTATATTATGGCTGATAAAGGAGGGGGAGAAGAAAATAGACCACCACGGAGGACTCTTGGTGACTATGCGTATCAACAAAGACCAAAGCATTACAACAACATAGTCATTCCTCCTTTTAGTAAGAAGGTTGTAGAATTAAAGCCCTCATTGCTCGGTCTTATTGGATCACATCCATTCGCTGGACTAGATCATGAAGATCCATACACTCATTTGTCTACCTTCATGGAGTTGTGCAATACCATGGGAGCCTCTGATGCAAATGCTAAAGTTGTCTATCTCAGAGCTTTTCCGTTCTCCTTGACTGGTAAGGCAAAGACTTGGCTTCAACCCCAACCAAATAAAAGTCTTAGCACTTGGGAAGAAGTCGAGGAGAAATTCATTGCCAGATTCTTTCCACCCTCTAGATTCATAAGCACCAAATCAGCCATTGCTACTTTTTCCCAAGGGTTTAATGAATCTCTCTATGAAACATAGGAGAGATTCAAATCACTACTGCGAAGGTGCCCAAATCACAATTTTGATGATGCTGCGTAATTACATATTTTTATAGTGGTTTGAGACCTCAAACAAAGATGATTCTTGATGCCTCAGCTGAAGGTACGATGATGTCAAAGAGCTCGGAGGAAGCAATTGTAATCATTTACTCCATAGCAGCCAGTGATTACCAGTCTCACCATGATAGATCTCCGATTCAAAGAAAAGGTATAATGGAGTTGGATACTCAGAATGCACTTCTAGCTCAGAATAAGCTCTTGACTTAACAAATAGAGGCCTTGACCAAACAGATAGGCCAACTGCCTCAACAATTTCAGCAAGTATCTGGTGATTGCCAACAAGAAGATGAGGCTTATTATATGCAGAACGAGACAAACCTCAACAGAACTTCCAAGGAAATTACCAAGGTTACCGAGGAGGTCCAGGTTCAAATCAGCCCTATGGTTGGAATCAACAAAATGATAATGCATATTATGGTCCCACTAACTCTTCTTTTGCAGGTCCCTCTTCTAACAACTCTTATGTAGGTTCTTCAAATAGGGGTCCACAACAACAATAAGAAGCTCAGCCTAACAGAATTTCAAAAATGGAAGATACTTTAACTCAGTTTATGCAGATGTCCAAAAGAACACTGAGGCTTCCATCAAAAATCAGCTTGCAAAACAATTATCTGAGCATAGCAATGGACCTTTTTCAGCAAATCCAAAAGAACCAAGGGAGTGTTTTAGAGTGGATGTCTTGGATGAAGTAATTTCTGATTCCAAGAGGTTGGCTCAAGGAAAAGATTGTTTAGAGAAAATATCAGCTGAAGCATTTGAGGAGATGAGTGAATTTGAAAACAATGATAGTTTTGATTATCTCCAACAGCCAGATGCTTTCAAGGAAATTCCTTACCAGCAATCATTCTTTGAGGAATTTTTAGAGGAAGAAAAGAATCAAGAATCACCAATAAAGGTAAACGCAGTACCTTCATATGCTAAAAATGTTTTTCTTGCAGAGACTTCAAAGAAACCAGTCATAAGCCATTCAAGTCTCTCTGAAAAAGAAAAGAAACTGGTGAAAACGTTAGAGGAAAATGCAAAAGCCATTGGCTCAACCCTATTGTCCAATTGTTGGGAGCCAAAGCCCTAACAAAGGCGTCTAGCTAATACAACGTTAAAAAAGCGCTCCTGGGAGGCAACCCAGTGTTTTTAATTTTTGTCTTTATTTTTGTTGTTTTAATGTTATATGTCTTTTTAAAAGTTTATATCTTATCAATTTGAAAGTATCATCTATTTTGTTAGAACTTGGATACAGGTTCATTTTGTTAGGAAAAGGCAAAGCAGGTGAGGATGAAGAACGTGGCAGATCCTGTTGATTATTTGAATGGAGGAAACCGAGTACTCAACCATGATCTTCAAAATTCTGTGACATTGTTTTATATTTCTTTACTGCTTTGTAGTTTCAATTCAATACTTTGTTTATTTAGTCATTATGTTTGATGTTTGCTTGAATAATTTGTGTGCATTTTTTATTCTTTTTGCTTGCACACAAAGGTTTCTCTCTTTTTTGAAAATACACATTTTAAATACTTTTTGTTTTATTAACATGGTTGTATAAATCTTTTTGGGGCTTAACTAATATGTCATGTTTTGAAAAGAATCAACAGATAAATATTTTGAAACTTGTTTATTGATTTGGATCAGAACACCATAAAATGAATTTTGAAAACTTTGAGAATGAAAAACAAAATGAATGTTTCCAAAGATCAAATGAAGGTAGGACTTTTTACATGGAATTGATAAATAACATCTTTCGAAACATTGATTTGAGTTGAACATAAAAACAGACCTTAAGCCTAAGTGAGTGTGTGCAACCACAGAACTACATTGAGTGTCCTCACTGATCAGTTTTATAGTTAATTTTGCATGAATTTCTAATTGCATAACATATGATTCATGGTTATGATTTAGGCCTTCTTTCTTTTTGAACATCTTTTTAAGTCACTGGCCAAAAAGCTATCCCAATATATAACGATTTATCATTTTGCAAACCCCTTTGAGCCAAACACTTGATATTTTGTTGGGACCCTAACCTAGGATAAGAATTCCCTACCTGGAGGTTAGGAGAGCAAAAGGGCATGATATTTTGTTGAAAATACTTAATCTTTTGGGAAACTCATGCAATGAAAAAGACTTTTAAATGTGGCTATTGCTAAACTCAAACTTCAAGTTTTCTTCAGGGACACAAAAGTTATCTAGAATTCAAAAATGGAAAGTCGGGAAAAGGTAAGGGATGAAGGTGAATGGCACCATGGAAAAGCTTTCCAATAAGCCTAGGAAGAATCGCCACAATAGCTTGAAGCTATTGATAAGAAACATGAAGTTCTTACATAAGAACAAGACAGAAATATCTTACACACGAACTCTGCTTTCATTTACTTAGAAAAATGGAGTTAAATGTTCATATTCAGTTGACAGCTTTATATAAAAAACGAAAATAACTGACTGTAATCGATTATTTTGTCCAAGTAATCGATTATTTTTTCCAAATAATCGATTATTTCGACCAAGTAATCAATTATTTTGTTCTTAATCTTCTGAAAACAGATGATGAATCAAATAATCGATTATTTCGCTATGCAATTGATTAAAACAGAGTTATTTACCATTTTTAGGCTTATGTAATCGATTACATGTTTATGGTAATCGATTAAAGCAGAAAAGCCTTATTTTTTTAAATTCCTGATGCTGATTTAATCAATTACAGGCATCTAGTAATTGATTAAAGGTATCAGAAAAGATGCTTTTAATCTACTACAGACAGACGGTAATCTATTAAAACAGACAGCCCTTCTTTTGTGTTTTCACTAAGTTGGTGTGCTTCTTCATGCTTTTCCAACATATACAAGTTAGCTTGGAGGTGGTCTTGAAGTGCTTGAGTCCCAACTCTTTTCATTGGTTCTTTAAAGCTCACCAAAGGAAGTGCTTCAAGCTATCCTTCTAGACCTTTGGCTTGAAATGGACCTCCATCAGATGTGGTTTATGATGTTTAAATGAGATGATGATGAAATGAATGTTGAGGTTGAAATGAGATGAAGTTGATATTTATGAGGATAATGTTGAAATAAGATGGATTGGATATATATGATGATGATATCGAGATGAGATGATGTGTATGTACATTGATACCCATGGGGGGTGCATGATTGGTCATCCTTGCGAGGAAGGATTTGTTCTTGGCCATGATCATACATTGATGGTGCCCATGGTTGTCATTATGTGATGTAGATATACATGGATACCCACGGGGTGTATGACTAGTCATCCTTGCGGGGAAGGATTTGTTCCTGGCCATGGTCATACATTGATGATGCCCATGTTTCATACTTCATGTGCATAGATGGAAATAGAATGAAGGCACGCGTGTACTGTAACGACCCACCTCGTCGCTACTGTATCATCAACTCTTACCACACAAGATTTAACTTTTAATGAAAACTTCATTAAATTGATTATGAAAATGATGGTAAATTTTTCGCGATAATACAATTATCATACATGTATCACAATTTCATAATTAAACACATATGTACATATATATATATATATATTAAATTGGTACATGTCATCCACATGTTAAAACTTCCTTTAGTTTTACATGCAATACAACTGAAATTACATCTTTAACAAAAAGTCAAAGAACTAACTAAGGAAGAGTTGATTAACAAAACACAACTCTTTCCCAAAAAGAAACCCAACATCATCACGTTGGCTTGGCGGCTCCAACTAAAAAGAATCTCCCTCCAGAGTCACCTAAGGTTGCTCATCTACTCACACAAACGAAGGTTCGTGTCATCACAGGTACCAACCACACGGTACAACAAACGCAAGGGTGAGTTTATTATGTACAACCAACATGTAATAAATAATAATAGAAGTTAGAGAAGGCAATCCAAAACATCACAAACATCATCATAATACTCAATCAGTTCATCACGCAGCCAACAAGGACAGTCATCTAAATGCATTCCATAAGTCAACCTATAATGCTTAAATGATGCATGCTCCTGACTCATCGCTCAGCATGCAATGTGGTACCATCCCGAAAATAGTCCAACACAGGAAGATGATGCAGTAGGATGTCAGGGTCACTCTGTCGTGCATAGGCCGCTCCCCCCACTGGTGATCAGCCATGGGTCTCATTAAAGGAGTTTCAAATAGTTGTGCCCCCCAATACCTCTGTACTCTGCAGCCAATCATCCTATTTCCGTAAAACAAATGAAGTATGTAACGCCTCCTTATACTCTCTCGTGCTTGATTGATTTTAGATGAAATCTTGTGACCACTTTGGATTAGGATCAGATTAGTTATAAATTTTATGAAAATTCTTTTCGCTTTGCTTGCACATGTTACTAGTCGTTTATATTATAAACGAATTCTCTCTTCACGGTTTAATTATAATGATCAAGTACAGTCCAATAATACAGACCAAAGTATAGTTCATTATAAGTCCCAAATACAAGCCAACGTAAAATACAAATAATTTAAATTCTAGTACAAATCATCAACACATCTTCATCATTTTTTCTTCAAAATCCTTCTCAACTTATGCTCCACTGTTTTCCTGCTCGCCCCCAAATACATTGGGGTCATCACAGGTGTCAACCACAGACACAAACATAGGGTAAGTTTATGACAATCATAGTTTGAATAAAACATATATAAACACAGAGGGATAAAACCTTAATTATAAAAAGAACACACAATACATACAGTATTCAAAATAACTTACACATACTCATCATGTGATGCATGAGATGCTTGCTCATCTTTTTAATATGATGCATGACTGAGATATCAGGTTATCAATAATTTCTCAACATATGGTACCATAATCAAAATAGTTCCACCCACTCTAGTGAAACCTCCCTTCACTCTGAGGAGTTATAGTCAAAATAGTTCCGCCCACTCTAGTGAAACCTCCCTCCACTCTGAGGGGTAAATGCAAATGAAATATGCCATGGCTTGCTTTTATTTTTTATTTACTCTTCACCATTACTTTATTTCTCAGTTTCTCATATCACATACACCTTAAAGCTCAATATTTTTGACAACTCATGGCATATGCTTTTTAAATAACCCATAAAGCTTCTTTCAATCATCACATAAAGCTTTACATAACATCTTAGTATACAGCCATAGTTCAAGTCCATAAATCCTTTATAGATAAGTCATAGTTCATCAGACAAATGGTAGATTCCATAGGAAACACTCAGCAACACATGAAATGATACATAACCTTTGTTAAAGCAACCAACCATATAAATATAATTCAAATTCAACAACAAGTATTCAAGCTAAACATTCTTAAACATATTTTATTCATTGTGACAAACTATCAAACACATGGTGTGCAAGCTTGAAATCATAGAATTGTTTAAAGAAAGCTACTTAAACTTTAATCTTTATAAAGTTCAACATAATTCTATAAATAAACATGTTTCCACATAATTTTAGCATAAAATAGACATGTTTCAAGAATTTACAAAACACTTTTAATTGGAACCTACAAACTTTAGTAGAACATAATACACTTTGATTTTAGTAAAATATTTCATTAGCCAATTGTTTTTCTTCTAAAATAGCCATAATACCTATAATTCTAAATACCATTCATTCCTTCATTAAGTTAAGCTCTAATTATTTATACATTAATTATTCTTTAACCTAAGCCCAAGTCACTTAATCAAATAATCATGTATCTAGCAATTCTTAATTCTTTGAGGCATTTCATCAAACACCTAGAATACAAGACATGATTCTCTATGGAAACAACTAAGAAGCTTAATATTCAAAATAGTTCATCATAAACTTCCCCATACCTTGCTTTCTTTAAGCTTTTTGGATAACTTTCCTCCTTTGAGATTGAATGATTCTTGCTTCTAGGATTGCTAGTGTTTCACGTGAACTTCCAAGACAAAAGCTTTTATTTTTGTTCTAAGTAAAAAGTGGGATTAAGATGAAATGAAATGAACAAGATTTAGAGTGGGATTTTGCACGTTTGGCTTCCCTTTGGGCAGCCAAATTTTCGGTCCTTATTCCCTTTTATAGGGTGCTTTAGCTTGATTTTTCTACAAATATCCTTCAAGGTCATAATGACTAGCTTTCCTTGTGGCTTTACCTTATTGGCTAATTAATTTGCACCATCCAAGTGGCTTGATTCATGAAAATTCCACACCTTTCTTTGGCTGTCTTGTTTTGCACGTGGAGTTAGGCTTGTAGGTCAAGTCTTTAATTGCTTTTTTTTATGTGAAATGCTTAGCTTAGTCACAAAATCTCTTCCCAAAACCCGTTTTATTAAAATACACATTCTGAATTCGTTAACCGTTGGATCTTCTTAAAATCTTAAAGGTATACTCCTATCTCATATATCTAACTTTTGACCGTTGGGATATTTGAAATAATGCTTATAAATGTCTACGTGTCAAAATGAGTTTAAGAGGAAGTTTTCTTCAAAAAATCTTCTTAATTCATTATTACCTTACTTTACAAATGGATCAATGGCATGTATCCTAGCCTTTTAAGCATCCATGTGTCCATTCTTGAAGTTTCTTAGAGTTTTCCTCCATTGATCTTGCATCATATGGTCAAGGCTGTATTTAGAAATCTAAATAAATCCAACTTTCCTTTATTACCTATAATAGCTAGATTCTAATTTCTTATTGGTCCATTTTGCCTTGAATGATTAAAATTACTAAACCAACTCATTTAGAACACTTATTCTTCCCATAATTAAGAGAAAATTCTGTAGATTATGTCCATACTTTTCTTATAATTTTCTGTTACTTGAAGTAGTCTAGATTAAGCTCTTTCCAACCTATCTTCCAAAATTCGTAGAAATTCTATTTTAGGGTTCTCTGCCCTCAATCTTGCTGATAATTTGTTATTTAAAATTATTTTATCCTATACTCAGGTTCCCACAAATTTCTGAAGTCATCTTGGTCATTTTTGACATAAGGGTATTTTGGTAATTTCACCACTCACACTAGGGGTATAATCGTCATTTCCAAAAATGTTCAAGATATCTCTATAATTGTCACCCTAAGGGTATTCTTGATCATTTCCAGAGCATCCAAGGGTCTTTATAAGATTTCCTCCTTAAAATGTCTTGCTAAACTACCTAGGGGTAATTTAGACATTTACAAAATATTCAGGGGTATTTTCGTCATTTTTCCTAGATCCTTCCGCATTGCCTCTAATTAACATTTTACCTTAGTAATTGGCTGTGATTCCAAAATTTTGGGGTGTTACAAAGTATGTCATGTGATAACCCTCATTATGGCGCGATTGGCGCCAGATCCCACGCTGATAGCGCCAGGGATCTTTGGAAGAAAACCCTGTTAAGGGTGTGGCGCGGATGGCGGCAGGGCTGGCGCTGATAGCGCCAAAGCCACTGGAACTTGACGCCCAGAGCGTCAGAGTCACGCGAGGGGCGCCAGAGGTTTTCCAGCCCGCGCGAATAGCACCATTGGTGGCACTGATGGCGCGGGAAGTGGCCTGGAAAACCAATTTTCACTGGAATTCCACGCGGTTAGCGCCAGGTGTGGCACGGATGGTGTCATAGGTCAGGGGAGGTATCGCGCGGATGGCGCCAGTGTGGCGTGGGTGGCGTCACAGGTTCTGGAAGTTGACGCTGGGGGCGTGGGAGTGGCACTGGTGGCACGACATAAACCGCCATGGTGGCGCGGGTAGCGCCGGAGCTGGCGCGGATCGCACCAGAGCTCGAGCAGCCTGAGTATTTAAGGGCAGGTCGCGTTTTGTGAAGAAGAAAACTTCTTCTTCTTCCTCCCTTTGCCCTGGACCTCCATTAGAGCAAGCCCAAGCTTCCTAGGACCGTATATGTTGGCCTAAACACCTCCCTGTGACCTAGAAACTTGAGAAAACCGATTAGAAAGCTATAATCCTTCATCCTTTTCTTAGAATTCTGATTTTATGAGCAAAATCCATTCCCTCAGAAAACCCTGGGAAACTTGAGTTTGGCGAGGAATCAAGGGCTCAGCAGGAACAACAGAGCTTGAGGAAGCAGTCCTGCAGCTTTTCTGGTCGCCACTGAGGTAAGAAACTCGAGTTTCTTCAGTTGATTTTGAGAGTTGGGATTTTTTGGATTTTGTGACCCATACTGAGCTGGGGCTAGAAATAGCCTAGGGTCCTGTAGAGAAACTTGTTGAACTGTTTAGTGATGAAGGATTAGCTTTCAGTTTTTGAATTGGTGAATTTTGGATATTGGCTCTATGGATGCATGTGTGGCTGTGTGATAGTCACTTGTGATGGTTATCTGACATGCTAGAGCCTTGATTATGACTATGTTGAGCCTGAGAGGCTAATTGAACGGTGCTTTGAGTGAGACTTAGACCGTTCCAGTGATATTTGAAATATGGGCTTATGCTGACCAGAGATTATATGTATAGGCTGTGCATTGAGTCTGGGATGACTCAGATGCTTGGTATGCAGCCTTGAGAGCCCTGGTAAAGGATTATGATGGCCTAGTGTGCGCTGGGCTGAAATTGTTGAACCCTAGGATAGGGAAATTCTGTATATGATATGTTCTGTGTTTGAATACCTGTGGATTGGTTTTGATATTAGTATATGCCTTGATTAGGGCGTGAGATTGAAACTGTTGGTGGCGGGAGCCACAGACCAGGGAAGGAACGGCAGAGTGATACTTTGTCAGGTAAGTTCTGAGTCCCTGGGAAATGATTCCCACTTGGTTGCACACCACACTCCGGGGGAGTGATGGTCATATTCATAATGCATGCATTGGGTGTTGCATATATTACTCTGTGTGCATTTGTGCCTGGTTGTGCCATGTATTGAGGGCATTGAGGGTTCTCTGCCCAGGGCATTGAGTGAATCTCTGCCATGTTGAGGGCATTGAGTGAATCTCTGCCATGTTGAGGGCATTGAGTGAGTCTCTGCCATGTTGAGGGCATTGAGTGAATCTCTGCCATGTATTGAGGGCATTGAGTGAATCTCTGCCATGTATTGAGGGCATTGAGTGAATCTTTGCCATGTGGAACGGCATTGAGGGTTCTCTGCCATGGATGTAGAATAGACTTGATATGTATGTTTGTCTGATGTTTGTATTGTGAATTGTGGGCCAGGGTGGGGATGATTTCCCAAGGACCCTGAGCTTACTAAGATATGTATCTCACCCTGTGTGGGGATTTGTGATTTCAGGTGACTCTTTGGACAGAAGAGAGCAGTCTCAGGGCAGAAGGCCCGAGTAGAGACATTTCTGCTTGACTGAGAGCAGCAGAAGGAGCTTGAAGGCTCAGTTTTGTTTTGGTTATGTTTTGTACCCTGAATAAGGGTTGTATAGTTCTGTAAACCCTCGGTGAGGGCAGTTATTCTTTTGTATCGCCACGGTGTGGTGAAAAACTCTGATGTATATGGATGTACAGAACTATTATGATATGATATGAGATGAATTTCCTCCTGAGTATATTGTAAATGTTTACTTATCTGTCTATGTTTATTTATGAGAAACTGGATCAGCAAGGGCGTATGAATGTGCCTTATTTATATGTTTGCTTCGATATATTTGATTCCATACATAATGAATCAAGAAAAACGATTCTATGCTTCCGCTGAGTATTAATTAATGTTAATGGGGCGCTAAACTGATATTATTAATGATAACGCACCGGAGGCCTACGGGGTGTTACATGTCACATGGGCATCATCAATGCATGATTCGGCCAGGAACAAATCCTTCCTCTCAAGGGTGACCCGCCATGCACCCCCATGTACATACATACCACCCCAACATGGGCTCACTGATGCAATGACCGTGTCTAGGAACACATCCTTCCTCGCAAAGGTAACCAATTGGTCATTGCATCCCACGTGTACATACACAACATACAACCATAGGCACCATCAATGTATGACCTGGCTAGGAACACATCCTTCCTCGCAAGGGTAACCAGTCATACACCCCATGGGTATCCATGTATATCCACATCACACAATGACAACTATGGACACCATCAATGCATGACCCGGCTAGGAACACATCCTTCCTCGCAAGGGTAACTAGTCATGCACCCCATGGGTGTCAATATATATCCATATCACATAATGACATTATTACCATCAACATAATCTCTTATCAATGTCATTATCAATATCCACAACGCATCATTTAATTTCATCATCATACATATTAAACTCGTCTCATTTCCAACATCATTAAGCCAATAAACTTAAATCTCATTTAAACATTATTTCATTCAGACATCACCAATCACATAAACATTATCTCATTTCAGCATCATTAACCACATCATCATTATCTCATTTGTACATCATCAAACACATCATCACTATCTCATTCAAACATCACTAATATATCAATAAATCTCATTTCAACATTGTCAATGACATCAACATCACCTCATTCATCCACAATCCATATTACCACGAGACTGGTATTTTAGGAAAACTCTAAATTAAAGAGGAGGACTACAATATAGAAAACACACTCTTATGCCCATTTAAAAATTTAATAAAGAATTAAATAGGAAAACATATTATAAAATTTTGGACAGAGTCTCCTCTGTAATTAAGACTTTTCTCAAAAATTCAATCATTACAACAATAATATTATTCACAGTTATATCCATCAACAAGCCAATTCACTGCATCCCATTAGTTAAAAACACATTTTTTCTTGAAAACGAGCACACACAGGAACAAACACAAATCAATCATAAATACATCGCATCCCATTAGTTAAAAACATAGTTTTTCTAAAAAATCAGCACACATAAGGGACATGCAGTTATGTTCATAGTTGGACTCCCTGGCCCCCAACTAAGGTATCTAAACTATCGCCAAAATAATAAACTCCCCTTACCTATATCTATATTTCTCTGTTAGCTCCTTGAAACGTCATTTTAGGATCTCTCAAGTTCATGTGCTTTGGCCCAAACGTAGAACTCTATATACCAAATTGAAGACAATTTAATATAGATTTCCAATATAAGATCAATATTAACATTTGGGGTCAAATACCCACTCAAATTCAAAAGGGGCCAAAAGGGTATTTTGGGAGTTTACATCAAAAGACATCCTTTTGAAATTCCAATCACAGCAATGTGATCGGGGTTCAACAAGGATCACAGAAATGACATCAATTTCATAAAAAGGAGACTTTTATAACATCTCATTTTCAAAGGGTTTTTCAAAGGAATTGTAAAACTCCCAACAATGGTACCCAAAATACAAGAGATACTAATAGAAGCTTAAACTAGCTAGGAGAAGACAAAAGAAACTAAGATTACCTCAAGGAAACCAAGAAAGGAGGACTGGGAGCTCTGTTATCTACCAAACTTTGAAAAAAGTTTCGAAGATTCCGCTCCGATTAAAAGGTTCTTCACCGTGCCGGGATCTCATGGCAAGCAACGGCGGTTCGTGGTGGTCTCCAGTGGCTGTGGGTGGTGGAGAATGATGGAGGGAGATTAGGGAAGGCTTGTGGGAGGAAAAATCCTCCATTTTCGTGATCTAGATGTTGCTGGACGTATTTAATGCCGACTTTATTCACCCAGACTGTAAAAGCCTGATATTTTAATAACTGTAAAATAGATGATGTATGAATTATTCTTGTGCAATTGTTGATATGACTGTTAGGTTATGTGAAATTTGATTAGTTTATATTTAAATTATTTGGGTAAAATATTAATTAGAAATATTACTAAAATGTTTGAAGAGAAATGACTATATTACCCTTACTTTAAAGCAGAAATTACAACAATGTCCTTAGGATGAATATTACACAAATACCCTTGGATATTTTAGAAATTACCATAATACCCTTGATACTAAAATTGTCTGGGACACCCTTAGAAATTTTATGAAAATCTGATGAAATTACAGAATACTCTTAGACGACAGATTATCAAAATACTTTGTGACAGAAAATCCTAGAATAGAATTTCTATGAATTTTATAAGATAATAACTTTGAAACTTTATTCAGAAGAATTCAAACATCAGAAAAATATGGAAAAATGATAGACAAGATCTATGGAATTTTCTCTTGATTATAGGATGCATAGACTTATTTAATAAAATGGTTTAGTAATTTTGATGGTCACAAGTAGTATGGAACAATCAGAATTAAGATAAAGAGCAACTTTATATGTAAAGTCTATATAACACTCTGTATAGACTACTTATGGGCAATTTATATTGTAATTGAAGTTAGTCTCTGGAAAACTCTAGAATTATATTATTCAATATTATCTTTAGGTAGAAGAGTTCAAATTGAACTTGACTTCCTAGTAGAAAATGCCATGTATAAGGTAAAAATGAAATTAGATTATTTTTCTTCATTTGCAAAATAACATGATATATGTATAAATGAAAGGAAAATAAAAATCTCCCATGGCCTAGACCTTGTCCACGTGAAAAGCAAGGAAGATGGGAGAAGATTCATGAATTTGGACAAGTGTAAGGACACTTGTAAAGTGGTGGACACTTGTCTTGGACACTTGTAAAGGAAATAGTTAAGGCTTAGGAGATATTTTTATAAAGTAAAAGAATAAGGATAAATTTAGTTAGAATCTAATGGAATAAAGGGAAGCTAAGTTAAGATGGAACTAAATGAAGGTAATTAGTTAGAAAAGGTAAAAATGTCCTTGAATATTATATCAATTTCCAACCACTATATAAAGGAAGGGGGGTCCAAAGTGAAAGTCATTTTCCAACCACCCTCCTACAAAGCTACACGTGAACTACCCCTTTTATATCCCTTTCATTTCACTTTCATCCTCTCTTTTTCAAAGACTAAAGCAAATAGAATAAGACCCCACCTTTTGGAGAAGTCGCATGGGAGAGCTAGCCAATTAGGAAAAGAAAAACAAGTTTTCCAAGAGGTTTCAAGGTATGTATAGGGAAGCTTTATGATAAAGATAGTTTAAGTGTTGTTTATGATGAAGATAGTTTAAGTGTTGTTTATGATAAAAATAGTTTAAGTGTTGTTTGTGTTTGAATAAGTGTTTGAAGTTCATGTGTTGCTGAGTGTTTCTATGAATCTCTCTAAATTCCACGTGTTGCTGAGTGTTTCTATGAATCTCTGTACATGAATATTAAGCTGAGTTCTGTACTTGATTTATGTTGAATTTCTGAGTAAAATAAATGAGATAGTGATTAAAGAACTGATGTTGAAAATAAATATGAGTTAATAAAATGAAAAGAGTTATGAATTAAGTGAATCAGTTTCATGTGTTTCATGTGCATAAGAGTTGCCTCACAGAGGAGGTGTATATAAGAGTTGCCTCAGAAAGGAGGTGTATATAAGAGTTGTCTCAGAGAGGAGGTATATATAAGAGTTGCCTCAAAGAGGAGGTGTGTCAGATAGCTGTAGGAACTGAGTCCGTGCGTTCAGACATAAGGTGTTTGAGCTGGGGGGGTAACTCTTGCGGTGGGGAATCACACCACCCATGATGATCACATGAAGTGTGGGTGAGAACTTGTGCAACACCGGAAGACCCTGACTGGTCGGATAAGTTCTGTGCCACAGGGATGGGACTATCTTGGCAGTTGGTACCAAATAATAAGAGTTCAAGAGAATCATGCATCATGATAAGAGTCTAAGAAAATTATGCATTTTTAAGGATGTTGTTATGAATATCTGCATATTGAATATATTTTGTTACTTAAATTATGTTTATCATAAATTTATCCTATATTTTTGTGTCTGTGGTTGACACCTGCTATGACCTCGATTTTATTTGGGTGAGCAGATGAACAGTAAAGAAGGATTAGCAAGCTACTTTTGATGAAGGACTTTGTTGAAGATGTTTGGTTGAAGACGTTTTGTTGTAATAAATATTTTAGTTATGTGTACTATATAATAGACTTTATATCAGTTTGTATTGTATTTTACAGTATATTTTAGTTATAAACGAACCAGACGTAGAAATCTTTTGAATATTAGTTAATGGTAACCTTGATTCAATAATTTTTAATAAATTGGCAAAGTGATTTTCATTAAAAATCAATAATAACAAGATGGTAAATTGAGGCGTTACACAGGCGAGCCAAAAAGCCTTCATAAACTCGCCTGGGCAAGCTGCCCCAATTTCAAAATTTCTGCTTCAGTGAAAAATTAATTTCTCACTTTCCAGACGGTTAACCAATCCAGAATATGGGTTAGGAAGCTACCTTTAAAATATGAAGGAGATCTAACGGTTAACCAATCTAGAATGATGATTTTACTAAAACGGGTTTTTGGGTCAAACTCGAAATCACACAATTCAACGCAGCTCAAAAGAACTCTACATAACTTGACATGTACACCAAGCAATTACACATGGAGAATCCACATAACATTTCTACTAATTCTAAACTAATCAAATAGTCAAATAACATAAGAAATACATCGAACATCTATTTTCGGTTATTGAAATTTCTGGGCGTTACATGTACCTGTGGGTTTTAGTGGGCTGAGAACGCAGGTACTAAGGGGTCATCATGTTTGGAATTCCCTAACGACACTGGTTGATCACTGGGTGGGGGAATGGCCAATGCACGACAGGGTGGCCCTGATAGGCGGTGAATCATTTTTCCTGTGAGAGGCTATTTCCGGGATATGGTACCACATTGCATGCTGATAGATGAGTCAGGTGCATGCATCATTATGTATGATTATTTGAGTTGTGAAATGTATTGGATGATTGGTTTGTTGAGTGTGTATTGGAATCATGGATTTTTGTTAATGATTGTGGTGGGTAATGTTTTTTCCTTCCCAATTACTGCTATCTGATGTTTGTTGGTTTTATATAATAAACTCACCTTGCATTTGTTGGTACCTGTGATGATCGCGAACTATCATTTGTGGGAGCAGATGAGCAGCAATAGGTCACCTTGGAGGGAGATTCTTTTTGTTGGAGCCGCCAAGCTGACGTGATGACGATGGAATTCTTTTTGGGAGAGAGTTGTATTTTGTTAATCAACTCTTTCTTAGTTAGTTCTTCGATTCTTTTTGTTGGCCATGTAAGATTCCAGGTGTAAATATATGTAAAACCAAATTATGTTTTTATATGTAAATGATATGTACTGGTTCAATATATGCATACATATATATTCAATTCTATAATTGCATCGTGTGTATAATAATGGTATTATCGCGAAAAAAATTACTACCCTTTTTATAATCAAATTAATAGAGTTTTCATTAAAAATTAAAATTACATGTTTAGAGTTAGTGATATCGTAGCGACGAGGCGGCTCGTTACACACTGTAGTCAAGAGAATCTTCAAATATCTCAAGTCAACACCAAGAGTGGGACTTAGGTATCCTAAAGGTGCATCCTCAATTTAATTGGATATTCTGACTCTGACTTTGCAGGGTGCAAACTGGATAGGAAAAGTACTAGTGGAACTTGCCACCTATTAGGCAGCTCACTAATCTCTTGGCACTGCAAGAAGCAATCTTGTGTTGCTTTATCAACTGCTGAAGCTTCGTACATATCAGTTAGAAGTTGTTGAGATCAAAGTCTATGGTTGAAGCAACAACTACAAGATTTTGATGTAAACTTAAAAGCAATACCCTGCTTTGTGACAACACTAGTGCCATCAACATATCCAAGAATCCAATTATGCATTCAAGGACCAAATACATTGAGATAAGGCATCACTTCCTCAGGGATCATATCCAAAATGTAACTGTACAATTGATTTTGTAGATACACTTAATCAATTGGCTGATATCTTTACAAAACCCTTGGCAAGAGATAGGTTTTATACACTTAGAAACATGCTAGGTATACTTGATGAATCCAACATATGTTAGCATGCTATTAAATTGTCTTTCTCTGCATGATTATTGTATATTCTGCATAATGGACTGTAATAATCGATTACTAAGCAGAATAATTGATTATTTCATGATTGAATGCTTTTTAAGAATAATATTATGCTTATGTAATTGATTACCTCGACAAATTAATCGATTACTTGTTGTCTAAACTGAGTCCAGAAATTTGAAAACTCTGGAGTAATTGATTACCTCAATGAATTAATCGATTACATATCATACAAAAGCTTATTCTGAACCTAAATCACTCTGATTTAATCGATTACGCCAAATGGTAATCGATTACAGTGTGTTACTCTGTTTTGGTTCTCACTAGAGTAATCGGTTACTTTTAGGTTTAATCGATTACACCTTGCTGCAGTGGCTCTGTTTTCTTACGAATTAATCGATTACAAGCTTTGGTAATCGATTATCTATGGCGTTACTACTCAAATCTGCAAATTTCTTGGAAATCTAAACTGCTAATCTTATCACAAATTCAAAATTCAAACATGTTTTGTGCATTTAATCTTCTGGGCACTCAAAATAGCTGTTACACTCATTCAAAATTCAAATTCTAGCCTCAAAATCTCTATAAATACAGCTTTTCATGAGAGAAAATTTCACTCCTTCAATTCTCTCTCCTTACATTGAGAAATCTGAGCTTTCTTCTTCTCTTTCTCATTCTAAACCTCTGCCCATTCACCTTTTCTATCTAAAACCATCATGTCAACCTCTAAGAAAGTAAAATCCAGCAAAAGGAAGGCTGGTGAATCTTCCAACCCATCTGTGAACAGATTACATTCTTGGTTCACAAGTGAAACCGAAAAGCCAAACTATATGCAGTTCAATGCCACCAAACTTGTCTTCCCTCCTAAATACATTGACCTAAATTGGTTCGTTGCTGAGGGATTTCAGTTCCCTGCAATGATAGAAGCTCAGGGATTGAAGAAGTTTGTAGAGATGAAGGGTACTTTCTACCTTGAACTCGTGAAGGTGTTCTACACATGTGCTAAAATTAGCATGGATGGCACCATCCTCTCTAAAGTAAATGGGGTGGCCATGGAGTCATGAGGTTTGGCATGAGGTAGCTGATATTTCCTTTGAAGGTGCAAGGAAATTTGATGAAGAGGCTAAGGGCTACAACAAGATTGATACATACAGAGGGATGCTTCAAGACCCTCAAATTAGGCTGAAGCTAAAGCTTGGTACAGGATCAATGACTAGTGAAGACAGACTCCTTCATTATATAATAACTTACATTATGACTTCAAGATCATTCAACCATGCTCAAGCAACAGATGATGACTTACAACTTGTCTATGGAATGAAAACTGCTACTACACAAATGAACTAGATCCTCATCATTGAGGAGATCATGCTGAAGGCTAAGAGAGTGATAAGCTATCAATTTCCTTGTGTTGTGTTGATATCCAGATTCATTGATTACTTCAAAGTTGATGTCTCAAATGAAGTTATAGACAACACTACAAACATCACCAGCAACATTAAGGAAAAACATCTGAACAAGCTTGGCCTGGTGAAAACTCCTCATGGATGGCAATGGTTGGACAACAACCTCCACTGTAGATGCTGAAGAAGGAGTTGATGAAGAAGAAGAGGTTGAAGAAGGCCCTGCTCAGTAGCAATACAGCCCTTTTGAATCCCTTATGATTCAAAAGATGGATTCTCTTTTGTCCTTACATCATGAGCATAGGGCTAATACCAACTCATCCATGGAAAAAATTAAGTCTAGGCTAGAAAATATTGAGTCTAGGATGGTTCTTGATGAGTTTGATAAGCTCTAGGTTAAGTTGTTTGTGTTTGCATTGACTGTGATTTGCTTTTATGCTTTTATAATTGTTTCATGTTCTCCTTTCAATTCTATTTTACATTTGCAGTATTGTATCCCTTTCATTATTGAGCATAGGGCTAATACCAACTCATCCATGGAAAAAATTAAGTCTAGGCTAGAAAATATTGAGTCTAGGATGGTTCTTGATGAGTTTGATAAGCTCTAGGTTAAGTTGTTTGTGTTTGCATTGACTGTGATTTGCTTTTATGCTTTTATAATTGTTTCATGTTCTCCTTTCAATTCTATTTTACATTTGCAGTATTGTATCCCTTTCATTATTGAATCAAAAATTCTGTTTATTTCTTCTTGCTTATCCTATTTTTACATTGATATTTTTGTCTTTGATTAAGCCAAACAAGGGCAGGAATAAATTGAATATATTGGGTGAACCTTTTAACAAAAAAAAATGATGAATTATTATTGCTCTGAAACTTATGATTTAAACTCTATGCAAGATTATCTAAAATAGGGGAATCAAAGACATTATTTATCTTTATGCAAGATCACTTAACACTTGATCTTAGCAAAGGTGAGTTAATTTTAGGTTAAGTTTGAAGCTCCTATCATTGATCTCTCTCATGCACTTAAAGGGACAAGAAATGTTCAATTGGTATTTGGCATGATCAAAGCCAAAAAAGGGGAGTTTGTTGGATATAGAGGGAGCTAGAAAGTAGATCAAATCAAGGATGAAGCCTTTGCTTAAAGGATTTTAGCTTTTTACATGCCATTCAATTGAAGGCATTTGTAATTTCTTAAGTTGTTCAAGAGGCTTATCTTGTGATCCTTGCATTTGCATAAACATAATCATAAACATGCACACATGATTTAAGAAAAGCATAAAAGGTTACATCTTTGCATTAAGAAAGAAATTCTCATGGTTTAAGTTTTAGAAAATGCATTTGTGCACTACTTTAATTGATTACCAGCTTGTGTAATCAATTACAAAGCCATGAAGAACACTTTAATCGATTATAAGCAAATCGTAATCGATTACACATCACAAAAACATAAAATATGCACGACTACCTTAATCGATTACCATAAATCATAATCGATTACAAAAGCTTATTTTAAAATGTGCCTGACTGCCTTAATCGATTACCACTCAATCATAATCGACTAAATAGGCTTATTTCTATTCTAAGATTGACTGGCTTAATTGATTACATTGTTCATCAATCTTTTCCAAATTATGCTAAGAACACTTTAATCGATTATTTCATATATTAATCGATTACATTGGTTAAAAGAATCGATTACATAATGTTTTAATTGATTACATGAAGTTAAATGTGTTTTTTATAAAAAGCCGTTGGGTCTGAACATTTGAGATATACTTGAGAAATTAATTCTACAAATTACTCACTACTCCCAAAGCTTTCTAAGTCTGAGAAAAAGATTTTCTAGAGTCTCATATATCTTGTTCCAAAACTCAATAAATCATGCTTCATTGATCACATGTTTTGAACAAAGATTCTTCAAGAGTTTTTCAAGAGAGCTGCTTTTCAATATAAGCATTCATGCAATCAGTATTTGCTTCGTAAAATTCATTCATTCATCCTTTGAGGATCATAAGGTTGTATCCCTCTTGAACTCTTAATTTGAATTGACTTGTTTCATTTATTTCTTGTAAGTACTAAAGATCAAAGAGTTTCTTTTGAGCTTTTTCTGGAGAAGTGTTCTCTAGAGTAAAGAACAGAGTAGTGTTCTCTGGTTCTTTATGATTAGAATCTAATAGGGTTTTAGATTTCAGTTTCTTTATCTAGGTTTGATAAAGGTAGTCACTTGTAAAGCTTGTAAAGAACAGATTTTGATTTAGTGGAACTCTAATCAAGTTTGATTAGAAGACACTGGATGTAGCTTCTCTTTTGAGGGGTGAACCAGTATAGATTTGGTGTTCTCTTGATTCTAATTCTTGCTATCTTAAACTTGCTTATCTTATGGTTAATCTCTTTTAAGATCAACTAAAATAGTTTTATGCAATTGCTTAAAGTGTAGGGTGAATCTTGATTGATTGAAAGTTTCTGCTTTAACAAGAGAAAACTTGTGATACGATCTTTACTCTGCTGCTAAATTTTTTAAATCTCTGTTTTAATCAATTCACCCCTCTCTTGGTTAATTGTGTGTTCATTATTGTTTTCATACGTGTCACTCAAGGAGTGGACATGTACTAGAGACTTGCAGTAGTGGGTGAGTGGCATCAGGTCGTGGTGTGGATTGCGCGTAACTGAAAAGTTGTGCCTCCATTTAAATGGAGGGAATGTTTGACATCTTCTCTTATTGCCATACTTGTCTTCTTGCATTCTTGCATTCTTGCTTCCTTGCTAAAGACATTGACTTGAGTATATTTGACTCATTCAAGGATGTAAAGGGCAGTGTCCTGCTTGATGAAGAGGAAATTGTTTCCGTTGAGGAGCCAAATGATGAGACCAGTGTCTTGGCTGCCATCTATCTTTGTATTTTTGTTTTAACTTTTGGTCGTGGAGGCCATGTAAAGTGTTAACAATCGTTTTAATGCAAATGCTCTCCTTTTCTTCGCCTTCCATCTTGTGCGTTTGTTGTTGTCTTCTGTTTATGAATTTCTTATGAAGTTGAGAATAGAATGTTTGAATGGCATCCTTTCATCATAGAAGTAAGACCCTACAATCTGATAGTTGAAAGATAGGGCCTTGAAGCCCGAAGGCATGTGAGAAGAAATACAAAATTTTTTCAAAGCGGAAACACACATACCATTCAAGAATCATTCTTTAGGACATAGATATTACCTTGTTTATATTCGAAGTTGATGATCAAGAATAGGGTTGAAGATTCAAGCCCTCTAATGTTGATCCACACCACTTCTTGTCAAGACTCAAGAACACTTCTTGAATGCCACCAACAAACACCAAAGGAGGCAAGCTAGGCGCACCAATGGAGAGGAAGAATGATAGGTTTTAAAGTGTTTTACTTATCTAAGAGACTCACCAATAGATGATATTGGTGGCTGAATTTTCAACCAAAACTCACACAAAGGGGCACGTGAAAAGGAGGAAGATAGATGGGGTTTTTCTCAAAAATCATTATATTTAGAACTATTATCACAAGAGTATATTTATAGAAGAGTTTTAGGTCAGATTTTTAACCATAAAATTCTTATCATTAAGCATCTCACACATCAAGAAAAGATAGAGTTGTTATATTTCAAAAATTGCCAACAACCTCCTATCTTATCTTCTTAAGACCAAGTCAATTACTTGGAATTTATTTTGCCAAATAATAATCAAATATCCAGCCGTATGATAAGCCTCTAATAAGCCCTCAAACTTCTTCCTAAAATCTAGGATATGATCATGATAAGATGCTAGTTGAATTCAAATTTAAATCTAGCTCTTATCTTCTCCTTTTGATATGAAACTATCTACTATAGTTAATTCATATTTAAATTCAAATATTTAAATTCAAAATTTAAATTATCAAATTTAAATATCAGATAATTAATTTAACTATTTAAATTAATTAATAATGTCTTGGACTATCCAAGCCCATTAACTCCATTCATGCGCCCCTTTCTCTTTATGATAAGTTTCTAAACTCTTTCTTGGGCCAACAACCATTATTAGGCCCAAAACCTTTAATGCTATAATGTCATGACAATAAAGTGCTAGTGTGTGACCTATTAGGCCTAACATAGCTATTGACATAAATGAGTTTGGGCCCAACAAGGCCTCTACCCATTTAATGACAACACGGAGCACTAGCAATGCTTTGTTGCCCCAGAACTAGTTAGGTAAATGACACGATCATCCTATCAAATCTATTTGGTTTTCATATGTATTTCCTTTCGTCTCGGTTACCTTCCCATAAAACCTAGGGTAAGGAAACGTATCAGCCCTTGCGGTCTAGGGTAAGCTTTAATACAAAATAGGGAGTCTCCAATTTTACTGATTCTAAAGGCAAATCATCTTATGATTTCTTTTACTATGCATAGATTCCCGAGTCCCGTAAATGTCATCCCAATTTCTTCGATTTACAGATAACCTAATCTCTCACAGAGATTTGACGAATTCCTTCTTTTGCAATTGGCTAAGTCTGTAGCCTTGCTTGTCTAGGTTCCAAGTGAGTGAATGGACCAAGAGCGTGTCTTGGGTTTGGAGTGTCAAGGGTGGACCTTGGACACCTTTTCCTTCAAAGCATATAATCCTATGGTCTTGCATATTGAGGTTTTCATAGGAGTGAGAGTACCAAGAGTGTGTCTTGGGTTTGAAGTGTCCTTGGACACCTGTTCTTGAGAACTTTTACTCCTGCAAAGATGAAATTTATGAAATAATAACATATGTCAAGGGTAGAAATAGTTGTACCTTGAGTTTGTCAAGTCTAATACCAGAGGAGTTGTCCATCCTTGGTTTTGTCGAGGTTCACCAAGGGTGGACCTTGGGTTTGTTTAACCTTGTACGAGGGGAATTGTCCATCTTGGATTTTTGTTGGAAGTTCACCAAGGGTTGACCTTGGGTTTGTTGAACCTGTAAGTTACCAAGAGACGGTCTTTGGTTTTGTGTACCAAGGGTGGACCTTGGGTTTTGCGAACCATTGGAGACCGACCAGTGACGCGTCCACCCTGGATTTTGGAGTTTGGAGGTTTACCAAGACTTGGGTTTATGAACCTTGGCAGTCTACCAGAGCTTGGGTTTATAAACTTGTTATCGACCAAAGGGCTGCCTTGGGTTTTGCTGAAGGTCCAGCTAGGGAAACCCTAGGGTTTTGCAAACCTTTGGAGAGTACCAGGAACTGGTCCTGGGTTTTTGAGTTGGAGGTCTACCAAGGCTTGGGTTTATGAACCTTGGCGGTCTATCAGAGCTTAGGTTTATGAACCTGTGAAGTACCAAGAGTTGGTCATAGGTTTTGGAGTTGGAGGTCTACTATGGCTTGGGTTTATGAACCTTGACGGTCTACCAGAGCTTGGGTTTATGAACCTATGAAGATGGAGGTCAACCAAGGCTTGGGTTTATGAACCTTGACGGTCTACTAGAGCTTGGGTTTATGACGTTTGAAGGTGGAGGTAGACCAAGGCTTGGGTTTATGAATCTTGACGGTCTAACAGAGCTTGGGTTTATGAACCTGTGAGGTGAAGGTTGACCGAGGCTTGGGTTTATGAAGCTTTGAAGGTGGAGTCGACCAAGGCTTGGGTTTATGAACCTTGACGGTCTACCAGAGCTTGGGTTTATGAACCTTTGAAGGTGGAGGTCAACTAAGGCTTTTACGAACCTTGACGGTCTACCAGAGCTTGGGTTTATGAACCTTTGAAGGTGGAGGTCAACCAAGGCTTGGGTATATGAACCTTGATGGTCTACTAGAGCTTAGGTTTATGAACATTTGAAGGTGGAGGTCAACCAAGGCTTAGGTTTATGAACCTTGATGGTCTACCAGAGCTTGGGTTTATGATCCTTTGAATGTGGAGGTCAACCAAGGCTTGGGTTTTTGAACCTTGACGGTCTACTAGAGCTTGGGTTTATGAACCTTTGGAGAGCGACCAAGACGCGTACGTCTTGGATTTTGACGAGGTTCTTGTGGTCTAGTATCCCTACAAAGCTAAAGTTTTCATATCTCAGATTTTTATCAAGGCGAGACTTATCTTGGAGGGGCTCATCAAGGGCAGACCTAGGGTTTAATGAGCCTCCTGAAGATGCAACCAGGAACTTGCTCATCCTGAATTTTGTCTTGGCTCACCAAGGGTGTGTTGGATATAGGGGGAGCAACAAGAAGAATGAAGCTTATGACTTCGAAGAATGTAAAGCTTTTCACATGCCTTGAAGATTGTAATTCAAAATGAAGTGTGCGAGATGCCAATCTTTTGATCCTTGCATTGAATGCACATAATCATTTACATGCTTAAATGTTTTCATCAAAGTATCAAAGCTATTTTGAAAAGGAATTAAATGAGTAATGTTTTTGGAAAAATGTAATCCTACTGTGTTAGTCGATTACACATTAGTATAATCGATTATTTGCCTTGATAGCAAATCTGGAAAAGTATTGAAGAACATTTTAATCGATTACATAATCCTTGTAATCAATTACATAGTATAAAATGAAAGTTATGCATTGCTGCTTTAATCGATTACCATTAATTGTAATCGATGACACAAGCTATCTAGAAAAGCATGTTTCACTGCTTTAATCGATTACCATAAATTGTAATCGATTACACAAGCTGCTTCAAAAATAAAACGTCACAGCTTTAATCGATTACAGCTCGATTTAATCGATTATTTTGTTCGTTGATAAACCTAGAAAGAAGCTTTGAACACTTTAATCGATTAAGTGTCAATTTAATCGATTACATAAGTCATTTTAATCGATTATTTGGCGCGTGTAATAGATTACTGTCTGTTACAAAAAGCTGTTATAAATAGGATAAAGGCTTGTCTTGAAACTTAACTTGAATACTTCGAATTTTCTGAATACACACAAGCCTTCTCAAAGTTATAAACTGATTTTCTGGGTTAACTAAGCTCTTGTCCCACTCTTTAATCTTCATGGGTATTGAATGATTTCTTGGGCAAGAGTTTTCAAAATAGTTTTGGAGAGCATGTTCTGAAATTCTTTTTCTTCAATTCAATCCTAATTGGTAAACCACATGCATTCATATTCATTGGATCATTAGGTTGATTCTCTCCATTCTCTTTGGTTGTAAATTCGTTTTTGCAATTTTTTGTTATTTGATGCTATTGTAAAGAGTTCTATGAAGCTTGTGCTAGAGTAGAGTTATATAGGGAAGAATAGAGTAGTGTTCTCTAGTTTTTGATCACAAGGAGTCTAATAGGGTTTTAGATTTCTATTCTTTATCTAGGGTTGATAAAGAGGGATTGTTGTAAAGCTTGTAAGAACTGAAATTTATAATAGTGGAACTCTAATCTAGTGTTGATTAGAAGAAACTGGATGTAGCTTCTCTTGAGAAGTGAACCAGTATATATTCTTGTGTTGATTTTCTATTCCTTAATCTCTACTAGTTAACTTGTTCATCTGTTTTTGGTTTTATTATCATTATTCAACAAGTCCAATTTTGAGCAATTGATTTCTTGAGCTGAGTGATTTGATTGATTAAAAACATTCTTGGTTTAAAAGTGATTAAGATCCTTTGACTCTGATTTTATAAATAAATTTTTAAAATACTAAGTTTAAACCAATTCACCCCCCTCTTGGTTATTGTGGGTATTCATATTGTTTTCAGGGTAGATCTTGGAGAGTAGTACCAGGACATGGTCCTGGGTTTTGTCAAGGCTCACCAAGGGCGGATCTTGGTGTGGAAAATAAGGAATACTTACAAATAACCAAGAGGGGGGTGAATTGGTTAATGTTGGGAAATTAAAAATTCTTTGTACAAATTCAGAGTTTAAAATCAGAGTATGAAGTCCTTTGGATCTTTATCACAAAACCAAATGAATGTCTTTAACCAATAACCATCCGAAACTAGTTATGCTCCAAGTTTCAATTCACAGAATAGAGTTCACACAACAAATAAAGATATCTGCAGAATATAAATCAAGATAAGAGATTTATACTGGTTCACCTCAAACCCTATGAGGCTACATCCAGTTCTTCTACTCAATACTAGAGCAGAGTTCCACTATTGTAAATATTTTCTTACAAGAAATTACAAACTTCTCTTCTTCAACCCTAGAAGAAGTTCAGAGATCTAAAACACTATTAGATCCTTAGAAGTTAAACCCACTTCTCTTCTTCAACCCTAGAAGAAGTTCAGAGATCTAAAACCCTATTAGATCCTTAGA
>PYAF01004721.1:1427-17414 GCA_007407185.1 Glycine tomentella | reverse complement strand
TCCCTATACATACCTTATAACCTCTTATGAAGCTTGTCTATCTCTTCCTAATGGTACTAGCTTCTACACGTGATTCTTCAAGGAAGTGGGGTCTCTTTATGCTTTGAAAATGAAAGGATGAAAGTGAAATGAAGGAGAGGTTTCACGTGGAATAGGTGGAAGAATGGAGTCTTAAATGTGACTTCCACTTAAGGCCTTCCTCCCTTTATATAGAGTTTGGAAAATAATAAAATATTCAAGGACATTTCTACCCTTTCTAGCTAGTTACTCCCATTTAGTTTCATTAGAACATAGTTTCATCTTATTCCATTTCATTCTAACTAAGCTCATAATGGTTTTCCTAAATATCTTCTATATTTTATAAAAATATTCTAAGCCATGATGACTTTCTTTACAAGTGTTCCACCACTTGGCTACTTCTTACAAGTGTCCTCCACTTGTCAAATGTCATGAAGCTTCTCCCTTTTTCTTGCTCTTTCATGTGACCACAAGGGAAGGAAGTGCAGTTTTGCTTCCTTTCATGTTATCTTGCATAAATATTGTCCAAAGCATGACTTCTTGGCCCTTTTTCTTTCCTTTTTCACGTGGACTTTGCTATAGCCAAGGAGAAGATTTTTATCTTCCTTTCCTCCTTCTATATCATGTTTCATTTCCTTTTAAAGAAGAGAAAATTGTATGGTTTCTTTTGTATACATATGTCGTCTTTTAAATGAAGAAGAATAATCTAGTTTCATCTTTACTTTACACATGGGTTTTTCTAGTAGCAAGTAAAGTTTGATTTGAACTCTTCTACCTAAGGATAATATTAAATAATAGAACTCTAGAGATTTCCAGAAACTGACTTCAATTACAATATAGATAGCTCACAAGCAGTCTACACAGAGTGCTACACAAACCTTACATACAAGACTACTCTTATCTTAATTCTAATTGGTTCGTTTTGCTTCTGTCCATCAAAATTACTAAACCATCTTATTGAATAAGTCTATTCATCCTACAATTAAGAGAAAATTCCACAGATTCTATTTATCATTTTTCCATATTTTTCTAATGCTTGAATTCTCCTGGATAAAATTTCAAAGTTATGACCGTATAAAATTCATAGAAATTCTATTTTGAGACTTTCTGTCACTAAAAGTATTTTGATAATCTGTCATCCAAGGGCACTTTGTAATTTCATCAAGCTTTCACAAAATATCAAAGGGTGTCTTGGTAATTTGTCATTCACCCTTGGGGTATGATTGTAATTTTCAAAATATCAAGGGTATTTGTGTAATTCTAGCTCAAGGGTATTTTTGTAACTTCCACTTTAAAATATCTAACCAAAAATATCCAAGGGCATTATCGTCATTTTCACCTCAAGGGCATTTCCATAATTTCTGCTTCAAAGGAAGGGTAATATGGTCATTTCTCTTCTAACATTTTTGTAATATCTCTAATTAATATTTCACCCAAATAATTTAAATATAGACCAATTAAATCTCACATAACCTAATACTCACATCAACAGTTGCACAAGAATAATTCATACAATATATATATTTGCAGTTATTGAAATTTCAGGGTGTTACAGTAGTAAAACTTTATGTGGGCGGCATTCCATGTTCTTGGAATGTCTTTACCACTTAGTTTTTGTAGTCTACAAGCGCCATTGTCCACACTTGTGACGATCCTGACTAGGCCTTCCCGGTTGGGTCCAAGCTTGACGCCTATCCTCGCGAGAAAGTGTTCGTGAGTCTGAGCTTCAAACTGTGTGCCATTGCCGATGACTATGGCATAAGGAAGGTCATACCTACATATGATGTGTGAGATGGATGGATACCTGACATGTTAGATGTTTTTCAAGTAAATAGGCATGTGTTCTTGTGTAGGACATCAGTTAAGCGTTTATGCTCGTGGCTGGTATGGTTCCTACTGAGCTGCGTACACTGCGGGGTTTGGGTCCAGGCTGCAACTTGATGAATTCTTCAATAATGTTTGGACCTTTACCAAAGGTGTTGTCATGCGTGTCCAAATTGAATGTGTCGTCATGCTTGTTGGATACAGGGGGAGCTGGAAAGAAGATCAAGACAAGCATGAATCAATTGCTTAATAGATTTTAGCTTTTTACATGCCATTCAATTGAAGGCATTTTTAATTTGTTAAGTTGTTTAAGAGGCTTATCTTATGATCCTTGCATTGCATAAACATAATCATAAACATACATACATGATTTGATAAAAGCATAAAAGTTTTCATGTTTGCATATAGAAACAAATTTCTCATGGTTAAGGTTTTGGAAAAACACATCTTGCACTGATTTAATCGATTACCAGCATTGGTAATATGTTACTTAAGCCATAAAGAACAGATTAATCGATTATTGGAAAATGGTAATCGTTTACACAATACAAAAGCTCAAAACAAGTCTGACTGCTTTAATCGATTATCATTCACTCCTAATCGATTACAGAAACTTATGTATGGAACTAGTCTGACTGCTTTAATCGACTACACAACGGATTAATCGATTATATTGTTCATAAATCTTTCCCAAATTGTTTTAAGAACACTTTAATCGATTATTTTGGACATTAATCAATTACATTAGTTAAAATAATTCATTACATGGATGATTTAATCAATTACATGCAGTTAAATATGTTTTCTATAAAAAGCTATTGGGTCTTTTGTTTTGAACGAAACTTGATTTTGCAAATTTACAATAACTTTCAAAAGCCCTCATAGTCTAAGAAAAGATATTCTGAGTTACATTGATCTTGTTTCAAAACCCAGAACTCATGCATCATTGATCATATTGGTTTGAACAACATTTGACAAGAGTTTCAAAGAGAGCTGATTCAAAGAATTGCATACATTCAACCTGAGTTTGTTTGGTAAGATTCATTCATTCATATTCAGAGGATCATGAGGTTGTATCTCTCTTAAACTCTTGCTTGATTTGATTGTTTACTTTTAATTCTTGTAATTTCTAAGATCAAAGAGTTTCTTTAGATCTTTTTCTTGGGTAGTGTTCTCTGGAGGAAAGAACAGAGTAGTGTTCTCTTATTCTTGATCATTAAGAGTCTAATAGGGTGTTATTTTAGTTTCTTTATCTAGGGTGGATAAAGGTGATCAGTTGTAAAAGCTTGTAAAGAACAGTTTTAATTTAGTAGAACTCTAGTCAGGTTTTTGGTTAGAAGACACTAGATGTAGCTTCTTTTTTGAGGGGTGAACCAGTATAGATTTGGGGTTCTCTTGATTCTTATCTTTCTATCTTAACCTTGCTTATCTTGTGGTTAATGTCTTTCAAGATCAACTGATATATTTTCTGCATTTTTGTTTGAAGTGAATGGAAAATCTTGATTGAATAAAATTTTCTGATTTTTTAACAAGGGAAAAGTAATAGTGAAGATGAAAGTGATGAACATATGAACCTAATAGTGAAGAATAAAGAAGCAAATGCTTGTTTCACTTCAACAGTTAGTGAAGATGAAGATTTCTCTAGTGCTGAACCAGAGGTATATTCTGAATATAATCAAGTTGTTGATGCTTTCCATGAAATGTATGAAGAGGCCAAAAAACTTTCACAATCCAACAATAGGCTGAAAAGTAATCTTAAATGGCATGTTACCAAAATTGTAGCAATGCAATCTGAACTTTGTAACTTGAAAGAAGAAAATGAAAAACTTGTTTCAAGCTAAAAAAATGAATGGATGTGTGTGCGCCTCCTTTTTATCAAATGTAGATAAATGCTATGCTTTACAAAAACGATTGGATGATTACAAAAACAGTTAATGTGAAAAATGCATGTTATTGCTTTCAGAAAATTCTTACTTGGTTGATCTCTTGAAAAGACTCTATAGAGAAAAACGTAGTTTAAATCAAATGCTAAGTGTACAAAAGTATGTTGGAGATACTTCTGGTTTGGGTTACAAATATGGAGCAAAACCTTTTGGAAAAACAAAGTTTGTACAACCAAAACAGAAGAATCAAATAGGCTTTTCAAAAACTAAGTATCATCAATTGACTCGTTTTGAAAGAGCATCAAAATTTGTAACTTGCAATTATTGCATGAAGAAATGTCATACATTCCATGTGTGCTATGCTAGAAGATACTATGTGTCTAATGGTAAATGCATTTGGGTACCTAAGAGAAAAAGGAAACCAACTAGCCCTTATGAACCTAACCCAAGTTGGGTACCTTTCTTTGCTACATAATTTGATTCTTGCAGGTTTGTCTAAGAACAAAATCAGCATTATTGTAACATCCTCAAAATTATATTATAATTTATATTTATGATTCAATTATGGAAATAGGATGAGAATTTTTGGACTAGTGGATTGGTACAAAATAAACAATGAACGAACCATGTGTTGTGAAACATTTTAGAAAAATCTAGTCTTGGCAATTTATAGCTCCTAAAACTTTGGCATAAAGGCTAGAAACTTCAGCCCAAACTTAGATCAATCAAAAGTGAATGAATACTCCTAAGTCTCTTACGTGCTTTAGTCATGTAAATATGCTTGGCTAAGTGAACTAATAGAAAAACCAAAGTCAAGGTGAAGTCAATGAATAAAGAGAATAAGACAAGCTAAGTCCAAGCTTCTTGAATAATCTTTTTAGGGCTATCCATGTGGCAGCTAATCAAACTGTAGGCAGCATGTCTACGTGCACATATGCCATTAATGAAGGGAATATTGGTAATAATGATTAGATAAGGAGAATCTAGATATTTTCTTAGTTTATAATTACTTAGTTAACCTAGAACTTAATTAACTACTAACTAAGTTTCTTTCTAACCAATTCCTTTCCATCCTAACTAAATCAAATAGTATAAATAGATTATAACTTCACAAAAAATTCTACACGTAAGACTTATACCTCCAAGATCACTTCCACGGCCACTTGCCTTCCATTTCACATCTTGCCTTCATATCCGCTCTTAACTTATTCTACACACCCATTGTCTCATTTTCTTTTATCCAAATCATCCTAAGACTGTCTTCCTTAAAGATTTCAAAGGAGGACATCTACTTATTCAGTCAATTACAAATCCAACTCACTCGAGGTAGGCTAGGCTTCAATCTTTAGTTAAGAAATTATTTGGACTAATTTACATGCTTAAATGTATAGATTTATGGTTATTATTTCAGTTGGAAATTCATGTTATTTGAGTGTTATTTTATGATGTGGAAACTTTAATTTAAACTATAGGATAGGTGATGATTTATAGGCTGAAATATTAGTGATGATGGAATGATATTTGATGACCTTTGGAAGTGATTTTGATGATATTTGGGCGGTTTGTTTATATTTTTATTATGGAACTGTTTTTTATTAATATTTAGAAGTAGAGGTTGAATGGTACAGTTAAACTGTTCAAATGCTTGAGTGATTAAAGTTGAGGATGAAGTAGTAAGGTGGTAGGTGAAAGGAGATTAAGATGCATACTAGGTTTTAAATCTTTTCTTGTGAAGGTTTAAAGGAATTTGAAATTATTTGAAAAATATATTGTGGTTATTAGTTAGATTACTAACATGATTTTTTTTGTAGCTTAAGGATACACTACGATCATGCCTAAGTTGGTAATAATTTTACTTAAATAAGGTATAGTGGTTTAACACTAATTGTAGTACGTATAAGGTTAGGATAACAATATTCCTGCGCCAGGATGCACTCTCACGAACAAGGCCGAGTTGTCCGAGTTGCCTTATCATGAACAAAGCCGAGTTGCCTTATTACGAACAAAGCCGAGTTGCCTTATCACGAACAAGGTCGAGTTGCTCTATCATGAACAAGGCTGAGTTGCTTTATCACGAACAAGGCCGAGTTGCCCTATCACGAACAAGGTCGAGTTGCCTTATCATGAGCAAGTCCGAGTTGCCCTATCACTAACAAGACCGTGTTGCAAAAAGACTAGTTTCCATGATGACTAGGTTGGTCGGGATACCCTCTCAAAGCTATCAATACATCTCTGATAGAGACCAGTTTTCATGATGACCTGGTTAGCCGGGATGCCCTCTCATGCTATCAATACATCTCGGATAAAGACTATCTTCATGATGACTGGGTTGAGCCGGGCTGCCATCCCAGATATAGACTATCTTCATGATGACCGGGCTAAGCTGGGCTGCCATCCCGGATATCATATAGATTTTATTATGAATGGATCTTGATTGATGATATGTTGATTTATGTTTCCAAGTCCAGTACGAGATATGTGAATCGGTAATTGATACTATATCCAGTACGAGATGTAGAGACCAAGTGCAAATACATGGAATGACATGCATGACTAGCGTAAGACGGCCACAACATTTCTACATCCAGTACGAGGTGTAGCTACATACTGTATGATATGTAGAGGCCATGTGCACCTGAGAAAATTTATTTCATGCATTCGTATAGTTTGCATAATTATTTTATGGATTTCATTTGACTATATTGATTATTTACTAAGGTACTAACATGTTTGGTGGTTTAGTTTTGCCTACTGAGAAATTTTATTTCTCACTAGATTTGTTTCATTCTTTTTAGATGGCAACAGTAGTCATATTCCTTGATGCGCTAGATCTGGGATGGTACATTGATGAAGAGAGGAACTGTTATGTCGTAACAATGCACCTAGTTATACGTGCATATATTTATTTTTGCACTCATTTTCCAGTTTCTGTACTTAGTGGACTGTTTAATCCTAATGACTCATTCCTACAGTTCGCTCCTGCCTATCCAAACCCAACCATGGAACCAATTAACTTGGTCAGTGAAGAAGAAAGCATTGGAGAAAACATTTGAATGAAGACATAGGTTGTAGGTTTTTGTACAAAAATAATAATCCTAACTAGTGTGACTGAGGTGTTTTATAGTAGTTAAGTTCTATGGTGTATTAAACATGAAGTAACAAATATAAATGATCTATGTAAAAATGGATTATGACTACTAATATATATAATATATATATATATATATATATATATATATATATCAATTTAACAACTTCTATAACCTCTATAATTTATACGTTTTAGAATCTATACTAGGATCCGTTTAGTAAAAATAAAATAGTGATTATTAATGATTCTTAAAATTTGACTCTATTAAAGATATAATATCTAGAATAATTTTAGGTCGTTACAACTGTGATATCTTGATAGTGGATGCTCTAGACACATGACAGATGACATGTCCATGCTCACAAACTTGATTCTCAAATATGAAGGATATGTCACTTATGGTGATAATAATAAAGGAAAGATCATTGGAGAAGGAAATATAGGAGACAGCTTCAAAACAAAGATAAGAAATGTTCTTTATGTGGAAGGTTTGAATCACAACTTCCTAAGCATAAGCCAACTATGCAACAAAGGACTCAAAGTCTCCTTCAATGACAATTGTTGTTTAATTTGTGATGGTCAAACTGGTGAGGTTATCCATGTTGATAAGAGAAATGGTAACATCTATATTCTCTCTATTGAACAAGCATTTGTTCACAACACTAGTTGCCTAGTTAGTAAAAATAATGATATATGGCTATGGCATAGGAGAACAAGTCACATAAACATGCATCATATGAATAACCTTATAAAAAAGGACTTAGTCATTGGTTTACCTAAGCTTAAGTTTGAGAAGAACAAAATATGTGTTGCTTGTCAAAAGGGGAAACAATCTAAGATCGCTTTTCAAAGTAAAAATGTTGTTTCCACTTCTAAACCCCTTGAGTTGCTACATATGAATTTATTTGGTCCTTCTAGAACTATAAGTTTGGGGGGAAATTTCTATGGGCTTGTTATTGTTGATGATTACTCTAGATTCACATGGACTTTGTTTATAAGATCCAAAAGTGATGCTTTCATGGCATTTAGAAAATTAGCCAAGGTCATACAAAATGAAAAAGCATGCAATATTATCTCATTAAGAAATGATCATGGTGGTGAATTCCAAAATGAGCAATTTGAAAAGTTTTGTGAAGAAAATGGAATCAACCACAATTTTCAACTCCAAGAACACCGCAACGAAATGGTGTTGTGGAGAGGAAAAACATATCCCTTGAAGAAGGAGCAAGAACTCTTCTCAATGAGACAAATTTGCCTAAACATTTTTGGGCTGATGGTGAGTACAGTTTGCTACATGTTGAATAGATTACTCATGAGGCCTATTTTAAACAAAATTCCTTATGAACTATACAAAGGTAGAAAATCAAACATATCTCACTTAAGAGCATTTTGGCTGCAAGTGTTTTGTTTTAAACAATGGTAAAAATTCTCTTGGCAAATTTGATGCTAAAGCTGATGAAGCAATATTTCTTGGATATTCTTTACAAAGTAAAGCTTATAGAGTCTTTAATAAAAGAACTTTGTGCATGGAGGTCCAATGTAATGAATACATAACAGCTTTAGTGAGGTGTGGAGACGACGGCTCCCAACTCATTCAGTGTTTTCCCACCAATTAAAGCAAGATAAGAGGTGTCAGAATCAACAATGGAGTACCTGATGGTGAGGCTTCTTGAGCGGGCCTTGACCAAAAGTGGCATGAGGTCCACGTAACCTCTGGTCTATACCCTTCCCCCTACAAAACCAAAGAGAGGTCCAGATTGAGGGAAGATAGTGTTTGGTGAAATTTCGAGCTTCCGAAAAGTTTTCCAGTATAGGATATCTACTGAACTCCCTTGATTAATGAGGACCCTTGATACCTTGAAATTGGCTATTACAAGGGAAACCACCATTGGATCGTCTTGGTTGATAGGGTTGATTCGTTGGAAATCTTTGTCTGTGAATGTGATAGAAGGGAGGCTCTGTGGTGAGGAAGCATTGACGTTATTGATGTCTATGTCCTTTATAGAGTGAAGGTGTCTCTTTTAAGACTAGCTGGATGATCCTCTATGAGAGAACCCGCCAGCGATGGTGTTGATCGCACCTCAGATTTGTTGGGTAGGCTCGTTCTCTTGTTGTCGAGGGGGTTGACATTCCTGTCTTAGCTGGTGTTGCTTTGTCGTCCCCTGTCATCTGTTCTGGCTCTTCTCCTGTCAGCATCTTGTTGATATTCCTGGTGTCTCCTAACTCAAGGTGGGTGATTATCAAGCCATTTTATGAACTGTGATAAGTACCTTGCTTGTATGAGTTCTTCAATTTTGTCTTTTAGAGACTGACAGTCCTCTGTGTTGTGACCATTGTTGCGATGATTTCTACAGTGTTTGGACTTCATTTATGAACTTTGACATCTCTTCCATCTGTATATAACCTTTAGCTCGTTCGCGTATTTCGTCCATGCTAGAGGAAGGTTTCTTGCATAGGTTGTCTACAAACTTGTCAGGTCAAAGGGCCAATATCATGGAATGTAAAGCTACCTCAGGGTTGAGGTTTCTAATCTGGACAATCAGTTGTCCAAATCGTTCCATGAACCTGCGGAGAGGTTCGTCGTCTGCTTGATGCGATGTAGCTAGTGCAGCGAAGGTTAACCTATGAGTCCGGCTGGTCGCATATTGTGCGTTGAATATTTCGACAAAGGTGTCGAAACTGTCTATGGACTGCTCAGGGAGACCACCATACCATGGAAAAGCTGCCCCCTTCAGAGAGGTAAGAAACACCTGACATAGTATAACGTCGTTATTTGTGTATAGATTTGCTTGGGTGAGAAAAGCATTCATATGTTCGTCTGGGTCAGTGGTGCCGTCATACCTCTCCAAGTGGAGGGATTTCCACCCGGAAGGAAGGTCGACCTCGATGTCGCTATGTAGTTTGCCCTTTTGGACGGTGTATCTGTGAGGAGCTGGGGCCACCATGAGGGTTGACAGCCTGTCGGCGGTGTGATTCCCCTTGAGTAGGTTCATTCCCCGTGCTAGGAAAGTGTTAGTCACCTTGGGAGCGTCTCCTCTGAGCCTCTAGCTGATCATGGTCAGCCTTCAGTCGTCTGAGTTCTTCTTCATGTCTTCTCTCCATCTCTGCGATGCAATTTTGGAATTGTTGGATGGTGTTGGCATTTGTGATGGTCATCTGAGGAGGGTTGGACGTCTCCCTGGTAGTGTTACTAGTACTGACCATTGACGTGGGTGGACATAGATGAAAATACAATGAATGCTATTCAAATAAACCAAGAAGGGGGTGAATTGGTTTAAAACAAATATTTAAAATTTTACTTGAAACAATTTGCAAAATTTGTAATCTGAATCGTATCACTTAAAATCTTTTTAAAACCAGAACTTTTCTTCCAACCAAGATCACCCTTGTAATGCAAGTAATGCCAGAAAATATGTCTTGTTGATAATTTCTTGATTACCCAAAAGCAAATAATGAGAAATGTACATAATTAGAATAAAAGACTCAATGATCTATACTGGTTCACCTCACAACCTTGGAGGCTACATCCAGTGACTTCCAACCAACTCTTGGTTAGAGATTTCACTAAAACAAATATAATTCTTTACAAGCTATCACAACAGATCTCCCTTGTCAAACCCAGACAAAGAATCAAAATCTAAACCCTATAGATTTCTTAAGATCAAGAACTAGAGAACACTACTTTGTTCTACCCTCTAGAGAACCCTTCTCCAGAAACAGCTTTAAAGAAACTATTTGCTCTTAGGAAAATACACAAACTTTTAAACAAACAAAAAGAACTATCACAGTCTAGAGTTCAAGAAAGATATCACCTCATGATCCTTAGCATATGAATGAGATGAATATAACCAATCAAACAGAGTTTGAATGAATGAATTGAAGAGAACAACTTTCTTGAAGACTCTTGTTAAAACTTTGCTCAAAACTTCATCATCAATGAATAGTGAATATTAAGTTTTGATGTCGAATGTTATTCACTCAGAATTAACTTTTTCTCAACTTCTAAAGCTTTGGGAGTATTGGATATTTTGCAGAAATGAATTCTAAAAACTTATGAAAACAATAGACCCACAAGCTTTTTATAGAAAAACAGTTTTAACATAATGTAATCGATTAAATCACAAGTGTAATCGATTAATTCTTCAAATTAATCGATTAATACATCATTTAATCGATTAATCTGTTCTTAAGCTTCCTGGAAATCTTTCACGGATAATTTAATCAATTAATACGTGATGTAATTGATTAAAGCAGACTGTATTGAAAGTGAAACAATGAATAATAATCGATTACATGATACTGGTAATCGATTAATCCAGCAAAGCTCAAAATATGAAAATAGCTTATGTAATCGATTACGATTCATGGTAATCGATTAAAGCAACAATGCATGATTTTCATTTTACACTGTGTAATCGATTACAAGAAGTCTGTAATCGATTAAACTGTTCTTCAAGGCTTTTCTAGGTTTAGAACAAAGACATTTAATCGATTGAAATACTATGTAATCGATTAAAGCAGTAAGTTTTACTTTTTCCAAAAACTTAGCCATGAGAACTTAGATTTTTGTAAAATCATTTAACAACTTTAGTTTATTAATCAAAGACATGTATGCATGAGGATGAGAATGCAAATGCAATGAAGGATCACAAGGAAATAGACTTGAACCACTTAGACAATTACAAATGTCATCAAAATGATTGGGGATGTAAAAAGCTAAAACTCCAAGCCATCCTTGCTTTAATTCTTCTTACAGCTTCCTTTAAATCCAACAACAGAATATGGTTCAGAAAATGCGATGATCTGGAGATTACTGTTGGACATAGGGGCAGCAACAAGAAGATTGAAGCTTTTGACTTAGAAGAATGTTTTGAGCTTTTCACATGCCTTGAAGATTAACATCCAAATTGAAGTGTATGAGAAGCAAATCTATTGATCGTTGCATTTGCATGCATATAATCATTTACATGCTTAAGAGTTTTCATCAAAGAATCAAATCTATTTCAAAAAAGATCTAAATGGGTAATGTTTTTGGAAAAATGTAATTTCACTGTTTTAATCGATTACCCAAAAGATTAATCGATTATTTAGTTCATGTTCAAAACTGGAAAAGCTTTGATGAACAATTCAATCGATTACATCACGGTTTAATTGATTATTTGGCTTGTGTTTAAAACTGGTACAGTTTTAATGCATATATTAATCGATTACCAACAATTTGTAATCAATTACATAGTGTAAACCAAAAATAATGCAGTGTTTCTTTAATCGATTACCATTTACTGTAATCGATTACACAAGCTATCTTGAAAAACATGTTTTCACTAATTTAATCGATTACCATCATTCGTAATCGATTATATAGGCTATTTTGAAAAAGCTTGTTTCTCGGCCTTAATCGATTACCAAATATTGTAATCGATTACACAAGGGGCTTCTGTTATAAAACTTCATTGCGATAATCGATTACAGCTCGGTTTAATCGATTATCTTGTTCGTTGTGAAACCCAGAAATCAGCCTTAAACACTTTAATCGATTAAGTGGTAATTTAATCGATTACATGGCTCGTTTTAATCAATTATTGGGCACTATAATCGATTATAGGTTGTTACAAAACTCTATTATAAATAGAAAGAAGGCTTGACTTGAAACTTAACTTGAATACTTCGAAATTTCTGCATACACACAAGCCTTCACAAAGTTCTAAAGTGATTTTCTGGGTTTACTTCTTGTCCAACTCTTTAATCCTAATGGGTATTGTATGATTTCTTGGGCAATATATTTCTAAAGAGTAAAGGAGAGCATGTTCTGAAAATTTGTTTCTGCATTCAACCTTGATTGGTAACTCATATGCATTCATATTCATTGGATCATCAGGTTGTTTATCTCCTTAATCTTTGAGTGTAATTTCATTTTTGTAATTTCTGTTATTTGATACTATTGTAAAGGGCTCTTTGAAGCTTGTTCTAGAATAGTGTTCTCTAGGAAAGAACAGAGTAATGTTCTCTTGTTCTTGATCATTAGGAGTCTAATAGAGTTTTAAATTTCTATTCTTTATCTAGGGTTGATAAAGATAGTTTGTTGTAAAGCTTGTAAGAATAGAATTTTATAATAGTAGAACTCTAATCTAGTGTTGATTAGAAGAAACAGGATGTAGCTTCTCTTGGAGGTGAACCAGTATAAATTGCTTGTGTTGATTTTCTTATCTCTATCTCTTCAAGTAATCTTGTTCATTTGTTCTTGGTGGTTTTATCATTACTCAACAAGTTCTATTTTTAATTTATTGATTTCTTGTGCTAAGCAATTTCATTGATTAAAAGCATTCTTGGTTTAAAAGTGATTAAGATCCTTTAACTCTGATTTTATAAATAATTTTTAAAAGACCAAGTTTAAACCAATTCACCCCCCTCTTGGTTATTGTGGGTATTCCTATTATTTTCAATTGGTATGAAGAGCAGGTTCTTGAGTGTTATTCAAGATCACTATCTTTCTTTAAAAAGAAAATGTGTAACGACCTAAATATTTACTTATTTTTATTTTGACTTAAGGGTAAATTTCTAAGAAATGTATAATAGTAAAATTTTTTAAAATGTAAAATTTGCAAAAGATTTGTTACTCATATACGTAGCCAATGTCTCTGATACAAAAGTTTATATAATACAAGTACACTACTTTTCTCAAAAATCCAGCTCAATTCAGAACTTCTTTTATATATCTTCACTACTCCAGAGCTTCAAGGAACCTGACCAGGGCTGCCATCTAAGAAAAACATGAAACACATCTTGTGAGAAATAAATTTCTCAGTAGGCAAAGCTAAATCCCGAACTTATTAGTAGGTTAGTAAAATCATTTAAATAATCAAACACATCCACAAGAAATATGCAACTATATGAATGCATGAGATGAACTATCCCAGGGCAAATGGCCTCCACATATCGTATTGTATATGGCCACACTGAGTGTGGACGCTGCTATAGTCTTACGCAAACATGCATGAATTTTGCCATATATCCTTGCACCTGGGTACTACATATCGTACTGTATGTAGTATCAGATTCTGTTTCCCCAAAGCCTCGTACTGGACTTGGAACATGGAAACATGAATCCACCTATCTTATTCACATCAACATCCATAAAAATCAAATCCATAAGCAAAATACATATTACCTTATGGAAAATATTTTATCATATCATCATATATATCATAAGTATGGTTACACCACCATACCTTATCCAATAAGCTTATAAGTATGGTTAAACCACCATATTCTATTCAAGCAAAATCATTACCAACTTAGGCATGACCAAAGAATATTCTCACAGAAAATTATGTTAGTATTCTAACTAATAATCCATAATATGTCTTTCAAATAATTTCTAATCCCTTGAAATTTTCGTAATAAAAGATTAAAGTCTAGTATGCATCTTTTATTCTCCTTTCACCTACTACCTCACTAATTAATCCTCAAATCAAATCATCAAGTATTTAAACTATTCAACTACATACCATTCATCCTCTACTTCAAAAATTAAATCAAAACATGTCCATAAAAATATAAACAGACAGTCCAAGTATCATTAAAATCAACTCAAAAGATCATCAAATGGACTTCCATACTTCACTAATATTGATGGGTAAAAATCATAGCCTATCTTATGACTTAAATCAACATATTCTCATCAAAGAATAACCTTTGAACATCACAAAATTCAAGCCTAAAATCAACCATGAATCAGCCTACTAAAGCATGTAAATTAATCCAAACCATTGATTAACTAGAGATTTAAGCTTCACCTACCTCAAGTGAGTTTGAGTCTTGATATCCTTCTAAGCTTGTTAAATCCTTCCTAAGGTTGTTTGCCTCTACACGTGATTTCTTCAAGGTGATGGGGTTAAGCTTTAAAGGGAAAGATGAAATGAAATAAAATGAAATGAAAGTGGTGTCAAGAAGAGAGTTCACGTGAGGTTTGAAGAAAGGAGTGGTATTGGAATTGGTTTGCACTTAGGTTCCTCCTCCTCCCTTTATATAGTGTTGAAGAAATGATTACTTAGAGAAAAATCTCATAAGCCATCATTATTCCTTTACAAGTGTCCCTACACTTGTTATAATCTTAAGGCTTCCTTCCTTTCTTCCTTCCAAGTGTCCTACCACTTGGCATGATCTTAGAGCTTCTACTCCTTTACTTCCAAGTGTCCAAAATCATGAAGTTTCTCCATTTCTCTTGCATTTTCGTGGAGTAGCTTTTTCTTTCATTCTTGAGTTTATCCCAAACCTATTTTAGTAAAATTCTAATTCTGGATTTGTTAACCGTTGGATCTCTTTAAAATTTTAAAGGTACACTACTATCTCACATATGTAACTTTTGACCGTTAGGATTGTTGAAATGATGTCTAGAGCTGTCTACGTACAAGATGGAAGAGTGTAGAGAAATCTTGGCTTGATTTTTATGTTACCTTGCATCCATGCCATACAAGTGTCTTGCCACTTGTTTTCATCCTATGGCTTATCTTCCAGTGGCTGAATTCAAGAAGTTTCTTCCTCATTCTCCATGCTTCTCCACGTGAATGACAAGCTCAAAGGGAAGGAATACAAATTTTTCTTCCTTTCATGCCACATGTGGTCATTTTTTATGATGAATAAAAATCTAGTTTCAATATGATATTTTCTTAAAAAGAAATCCAATTTAATTTGAATTCTTTTATCTAAAAAAAATTTTGAATATTAGAATTCTAGATGTTCCTAAGAATTTATCCCAATGATGGTTTAAATTAATCCCAAGCAGTCTTATACAAGGCAATACATAAACCTTTCATTTTAGACTACATCCTTATCTTATATTTGATTGGTCTATACTTCTTCTGACCATCAAAATTACTAAACCATTTTATTAAATAGGTCTATTCATCCTATAATTAAGAGAAAATTCTATAGATTTTATGTACCATTTTTCCATATTTTTCTGATACTTAAGTTTTCTTGAATACAACCTCAAAGTTGTCATCTTCCAAAATTTGTAGAAATTTTATTCTAGAGTTTTGTGTCACAAAATATGTTGATACTTAGTCAGCTAAGTGTATTTTATAATTTCATCAAGTTTCTACAAAATTTCTAAAGTTATTTGAGCATTTTTGGCCTAGGGGCATTTTGGTAATTATGCCATTCAACCTA
>PYAF01004720.1:80623-95721 GCA_007407185.1 Glycine tomentella | reverse complement strand
TAAGTTTTTCAAATTTTCACTCATAATTCGAACAAAAAATGATGTGAGTTAATTATTAGCATTTAGACTTAAGTTATTGTGTGTGTAAAAGTGACGGGTAAAGATAAAGAATAATTATCTTATAATTAGTGTGGAATAACTTAAACTTTCATCTATTCCTCTTTCTCTTTACCTTAATAAGCCAAATAAAGAATATTTGATTTAAGTATGTTTTTCATATAATAATATATCATTTTTCAGTTTACTATCTATAAATTTTTTATTTTAGTTTACTATCTAATATTTTCAAAATATTGTTTTTATATCAGTTATTAATCTCGTTTTATCAAATGATAATATGACAAGCTAAAATGTGACAGACTAACATAATATCAAGTCATCTGATTTAATGGATTTAGACTAACGCTAGGTACTAAGAGTATATGTTTCAAAATGTCATATAGTATTTTTTTTAAAAAAAAAATTATAGGTAATAAATTGAAAAATGAGTATATTACAAATATAAAAACATATGTAAGTCTAAATATTTTTATTATAGATGCATATAAGTTTTCAAAGTAAAACTCTAACTTGAACTGAAAATGAAGTAATACTTAAATAATTGCATGTAAATTTTATTTATAAAAATTATTATTAAAAGGATTTGTCAAACTAATTTCATGTGAGAATGAGATTAAGCAATCCCGTCTTTCAATGACCAATAAAAAATGGACAAGTGTCTTATATTTTAAATTCTATTACTAGTATTATGAGTATTATATTTAATGTATCATTTTCAAATTTTCTTTCATATCATTTATAAATATATAAAATTTAAACTTTATAAATGTTAATTGAAAGTTAATAAAATTATACTAAAATAAATAAATGTATATAAACAAATTATAAAATATAAAAAATCTCAATAATTATGTTTAATTAATTATAAAAATATATATATTCTTTATTCACTTTAGTTAAATAGTTTTCATTTATTTGAACTTTCGAAAAAATAATTTTAATTTTTTTAATTGATTGAAATATATAAAATTAACTTTAGGTAAATAGCTCTGATTTTACATATAGATAATAACAAAAATCGGATTGTAAAGTCAATTGTAAAATGAGAACTATTTACATAAATTTAAGTTTTATATATTTCAATAAACTAAAAAAATTATTATTTTTTTCTAAAGTTAAAATAATTGAAAACTATTTACCTAAAGTTTTTTTTATGATAAATTTACCTGAAGTGAATAAAGAATATAGATTTTTATAATTAATTAATAATACTAATAATTAAGATTTTATAATTTTATAATTTTACTACATATATTTATGTATTTTAGTATAAATTTATTTATTACTTTTTGTTGAAAGGAAGTTTTTGAATTTAAAATATTGTTATTTTAGATAGGAATACAAGCTGTTTAAATTTAAACTGGTTGTTAGCATTCTGTTTAGATAGGATAAAATTGTTATACCCACTTGTATAAATAAACCTCATTCATGAGTGAATGAATGAGTGAATGAAAGAGAATGGAGGAATGAATGAAACGAATGAAGAATTATTATTTCAATTTATGCATAAATGATTTTTAATATGGTATCAGAGCCATGGTTCCCTCCATAAATCAGAGTCATGGTATTCTTCATGAAAAAAAAATTATCTTCCGCTGTCATAAGAGTCTCTTAGCTTTCTTTTTCACATTCCCTAACATTCTGATTCTGAAATACTTAATCATCTATCTCCTTCTTAACCTTCACCTTCTCCGATTCCTCTACAAATTATGATTATTATAATCATGAACTTCATCTTTGTCCTACATAACTTTCGTGTCTTTGGTCTCGACTTGAATCAATTTTTTGCACTAATCGTGCATCTAGTTTTGCACTAATCGTGCATCTAGTTCCTGATTCAAGCTTTTCAACCTTTTAGGTTTCTTTTGATGATTGTAGCTTCTGCCGTGTGTGGTGATTAAGCACTGTTCCTTTGCTTGCTTCTATCCATGGTGGTTAAGTACTGTTTTAGCTTCTGCCATAAATGATTAAGCCTTGGTTACTTTTGTCTTGAGTGGTTAAACATTGTTTAGCTTCTACTCTTGATGGTTCTTAATTTGCTGGAGCAATTCTCCATGCACGTATTCCATTTGAATGTCATTGATGTGAAGTCAGTTGCGTTGTTCTAAATCCTTCACAGATTAGCCTTGAAGTCTATTGACCTGAACATATGACTGTTCTGAATCCCTTCTCGTATCTTAGTTCTTTTTCTACCTCACATAACCTATTGCTGATCAAAGTCGTTCTTGAAAGAGTGTTTGAAATTCATGCACCAACTTGAGGAGGAGTGTTGAAAGGAATTTTTTGAATTTAAAATATTGTTATTTTAGATAGGAATACAAGCTGTTTAAATTTAAACTGGTTGTTAACATTCTGTTTAGATAGGATAAAATTGTTATTTTTTTCTATTATTATGGGATATTTGTTATACCCACTTGTATAAATAAACCTCATTCATGAGTGAATGAATGAGTGAATGAAAGAGAATGGAGGAATGAATGAAACGAATGAAGAATTATTATTCCAACTTATGCATATATACTTTTTAACAAATTCTATAAAAAATTCAGATGTAATATATATCAAATCTACCTTAACACAGACACAACTGCATTTTGCTACTTGTATTCAAATTGTTACTCTTTTTTCCATCACAGAACTTGTTTTTGAAACCTAAAAAAACCAAGGACGAATGGTTGAAAAGAAAATAGATTTTTAATTGTTCAATTAATACTAACAATGATAACATTGCTTTAGGATATTTCAATGATATTTTCCTTAATGATTTGTTTCTAGTATAATCGATCTGATTCAATTTCCAAGATATTTTTTATTTCACTTTTCTCCTCCATATCTTATTTGCATTAGGGATATTCATTATAATTTCAAGGGTCACAAAGCTCACATAGAAAACGAGGACCAATGCCATTTTTTTGAACTATTACGTGGAATATGATCATTATTATTATTTACATTGGTCCAGTGATTTCTTCAATTTCTGTCAAAGATGAGCTACTGAAATCAGCAAGTCAAGCATTTTCTTACTCAGAGATTCATAGAATCACTAATAATTTCTCAACAATGATTGGGAAAGGAGGATTTGGTAAAGTTTACCTAGGTATATTAGAGGGTGGCAAAAGAGTTGCCATAAAGACACTTTCTTTGCCATCAGCACAAGGGTATAAGGAGTTCCAGTCGGAGGTTATTAGATGAAATAATCACATTAGTTATTTTTTATTCATAAAATGTTTATATTAACCATGCAACAACATATTTTTCATTTAGTCATGATACTAAACATATTTTTTTTTCTTCTATAAACTTGGAAATGCATACAGGCAAAATTGTTAATGCATGTTCATCATAGAAACGTGGTTTCTCTTGTTGGGTACTGCAATGAAGGTGACAATAAAGCACATATTTATGAATATCTCCCAGAAGGGAACCTCCAACAGTAATTGTCAGGTTTCCACTTCACTCTCTAATGGCCTGTGCATTTAAAATAGATGGAAAGTGACTAAAGAAACAAAATATTAGTCATACACAAACAAAGACTAAAAATTTAACTAGATTTGAAATGTGCCTAAAATCTACAGAGTCGTGTTTCTATATATTATTAATCAGAAATAGGGCTACATGAAGTATATATAAACTATAGTACAAATTATGATACCACCCCAACAAACAGGTGGGTCTAAGACTTAAAGGACAAATACTGTCGTAACGCTCAGCTCTACTTCGCACGAATATTTTGATCTGCCCAAAGAATGAGTCATGCACAACAAAATGACTATCATCAAGTTTACCATAAGTTTCTCATTCATCTTGGTAATGGTCACTAGTTCTTTTCACTTCTCTCATAAATCATAATGAGAAAATAACAAAGAAAATCAATACATCTTACTAATGCTTCTTCTATATAAAATTAAATTATCTTTAATTTATATTTTTAGTCCCCTAAATTTTTTATTTCTATTTTTAATTAGTTCCTTAACTTTTTTCTTATCCTTATTTTTAGTTATTTAGCTTTTTTTTTAATCTTTTAAGAAATTTAAAATAAGGATAAAAAAAGTAAAAGACGGAACGAAAAATAAGTTCAAGGATTAAAAATGAATAAATAAAATTCAGGAAATAAAAATAGATTTTAAAAATTTTAAGGACTTGAAAATAATAAATCCTTTATCTAACTATTGTATCATTCGTAGTTTTCAATTGTACTCACATTTGAAATTAAAAAAAAAAAACCTCTATTTCTTAATAAGAAAGACTATAATGAAATATTGAAAGGCGTACTAAAGTGCAGCTTATACTAATAGTGTATCCAAAGAAAACTAATAAAATCAAAATTCAATCAATAAACATATATCCGAAATGTTCTCCTGTAAGAACTATATGATCGTATTTATTAGAGTTGAGTTTGTTGCATGATCAAGATCATAAACAGATCCCTTCATTTTAAAGAATAAGAAACATGATCATTTTCCGACATTCAATTGCTTATGTTGAACATTATGATGATGTTATGCTCAATGCATGACAATTTTGTAGAAGAATTCTACATTATCTTTCTTGTAAGACCTTTATGAATATATTAACACCTATTAACTTCTTTTGCAGATAAAAACCCAAACTTTATGGAATGGACTCAAAGACTAAAAATTGCTATGGATGCAGCAAATGGTATACAAACAACACAAATTTCATGGATGTTCTATAGTTATTTTTCATTCCTTAATTTTTACTAATAACAATAGAAATTACAATTTTTTTATCCGTTAATATTAGTTGTTAGAATATTGATTTTGTTAACAGAGAGGATGGAATTTGCAACTTTTCTTCCATTTTCTTTTCTTTTAACAATCTAATTCACTTTATATCTCAACAGAAATTATAGTTGACAAGTATGTGACTGATCATTGGAAATACAGGGTTGGACTATTTGCATAATGGATGTAAGCCCCCTGTAATTCACAGAGATTTAAAAACATCCAACATCTTACCAGACGAAAATATGCATGCAAAGATTTCAGACTTTGGAGTGTCTAAAACTTATGCAAACGACAATGACACTTATGTTACAACTTACCCAGCAGGCACACCAGGTTATGTCGACCCAAAGTAAGTAATATTCAAAACTTTGAATCTTAATTTTAAGTCTAAGGGATTATTTTACCGGATAACTATATTACTTACAATGTTGTATGAAACTAAGTGTTGGTTAGTAAAAAGTCAACAAGAGGATAAGCCCTCCATAGATAAAAATTACATTTTAATAATCGCTACTGTGGTCATGCTTTTTACTAGAATAATTTTTTTTTTGTTCAATAATAAAATTATTTAAGAAAATATATAAAGTAACAAATATTCATTACTTTAGTCCCACGATTGATGTATTTTAGTATACTTTAAGAACTAATTTGAAGAGTTTTTAATATTTGAATAATTACTACTTAGCATGATATGGTTTGCTGTGGCATTGCCTTTAAAAAAAACTACTAAGCATGATATTTACTACTTTCAATACTACTTAAGTCATTTGTTTATTAACTTTAAAAAATATTTAGAAAAGATTAATATTTCAACCATGACAATGATGATTTACACATTTTTTTACTATTTTTCTCCAATCACTACCATCACATTAGTTACCATGACTAATTAAATACGATTTAAAATTATAATATGACTAACTTCTTCTTGTTAGCAGTTGCTTCTAGAACTGCTGTTACTTTGAAATTATCCATTTATTTTATTTTAAATAAGAAGTCAAAGTTTGTTTTTCATAGTTTCAGGAGGTTGTTCAGTTTGTTATGGATAATGCCTTGATTAAAGGGCAAAATCTTATTAGGAAATTAAATTTTCAGTAGTTAGTTATTTTTTCAGCCTATATATGTAGGTTTTGAATTCAATAAAAATATCATCTTCCATCACACTCTCTATTTTATTCATTATCTGCCATAATTAAAACCAACAATTGGTATCAGAGCCCTTTTCTTATGGGACCTATAGAGTGGATTCTGAAACAAGTTTTTCCCAAGTAGCTCTTCTAGTTTTCAATGGGAAAACTATGATTTTTGGGCCGTCAAAATGGAGGCTTACCTGGAGGCTTTGGATCTTTGGGAAGATGTAGAAGAGGATTATGAAGTCTTTTCACTACCGGACAATCCCACCATGGTCCAGATCAAGAATCATAAGGAGAAAAAAAGCTGAAAAGCAAAGGCAAAATCATGTATTTTTGCTGGTATCTCTACAACCATCTTTACTAGGGTCATGACTCTCAAATCGACAAAAACGATTTGGGACTATCTAAAGGCAGAATATGCTGGAGATGAAAGAATTAGAAGCATGCAGGTGCTTAACTTAATGAGGGAATTTGAGCTTCATAGGATGAAAGAGTTTGACACAATCAAAGAATACTCAGACAAATTGTTGGGCATTGCCAACAAGATAAAGTTACTGGGCGGTAATTTTGCAGATTCCAGAATTGTTGAGAAAATTCTGGTAACAGTGCTAGAGAGGTACGAAGCATCTATTGTTTCGTTGGAGAACACAAAAGATCTGTCTAAAATTACTTTTGCAGAAGTGCTACATGCTCTCCAAGCCCAAGAGCAGAGAAGATTGATGAGGGAAGATCATGCTATTGAAGGTGCTCTTCTAGCCAAGAGCCAACAAGCTAAAAACTATAAGAAGAATCATCCAGGCAACACTGAGAGCAGTGCAACTAATTACAACAAAGGAAAGGGTGAAAAGAAAAGTTACCCACCTTGACAGCATTGTGGCAAAATGGGTCACGCTCCATTCAGATGTTGGCAGAGACCTGATACTAAATGCATCAAGTGCAATCAAATGGGGCATGAAGCAATCATTTGCAAGAGCAAAAATCAGCATCAAGAGGAAGAAGCTAAGGTCGTTGATCAAGAGGAGGAGGATGATCAACTCTTTGTGGCAGGTGTTTTGCAAGCAGCGAAGAAAGTGAGCGTTGGCTGATTGACAGTGGTTGCACAAATCATATGATCAATGACATGAAGCTTTTCAAAGATTTAAAGCCAACCAACATCACCAAAGTCAAAATAGGCAATGGTGATTATATTTCAGTCAAAGGAAAATGGACTGTTGCAATAACAAGTAACTCAGGTACAAAGTTTATTCTTGATGTCCTTTTTGTACCTGAAATTGAACAAAATCTGTTGAGTGTTGGCCAATTGATTGAAAGAAGCTTCAAAGTTATTTTTGAAGACAATTTTTGTCTGATTAGAGATGTAGCTAATCAGGATATCTTTAAAGTAAAAATGAAAGGGAAATGTTTTGCTCTAAATCTGTTGGAGGAAGAGCAAGCTGCTTTTCCAATCAAAGAAAGCATCACAGAAGTTTGGCACAAAAGGCTCGAGCATTATCACCACCAAGGGTTGCTGCAAATGAATTCCAAGAGAATGGCAGCTGATTTTCCAGAACTTGATGATCACATACCAACATGCAAGGCTTGTCTATTCAAAAAGAAAAAAAAAATCCATTTTTGAGGGCAGCAAAAAGAGCCACTCTTAAGCTGCAGTTAGTCCACACAGATATATCTGGACCTAAAAAAACTTCTTCATTAGCAATGGCTGGAGCGTTTTGGAAGTTCAAAAAATTAGTAGAAAATCAAAGTGGCAAGCAAATTCAGATTCTAAGATTTGATAATGGCAAGGAGTACACCTCAAAAAATTCAACCAGTTTTGTGAGGAAGCTGGCATTGAGCATCAGTTAACTACTCCCTATACTCCACAGCAAAATGGAGAAGTGACTTAAGTCTATTGCAAGTCAGAAGATCAACTAGTAGATTTGTTTATGAAACCACTTCCTGTTAGCAAGTTTGAGTTTTTAAGGCAGAAGATTGGAGTTTGCAGTATCTAAAGCAAGGAGGAGTGTTAGCAATTGCTTTTAGAACTGTTGTTACTTTGAAATTATCCATTTATTTTATTTTAAATAAGAAGTCAAAGTTTGTTTTTCATAGTTTTAGGAAGTTGTTCAGTTTGTTATGGATAGTGTCTTGATTAAAGGGCAAAATCTTATTAGGAAATTATATTTTCAGTAGTTAGTTATTTTTTTAGCCTATATATGTAGGTTTTGAATTCAATAAAAATATCCTCTTCCATTACACTCTCTATTTTATTCATTCTCTGCCATAATTAAAACCAATACTTCTTCCCTCTACAGATTTTACTGCTCAGGGACTCTCAACAAAAAAAGTGATATTTATAGTTTTGGGATAATTCTACTAGAGCTAATCACTAGTCAACCAACACTAAGAGGAACTCCAGACAATCTCAGTTACATACTTCCTTGGGTTAATAATAAACTGAGAACCGGAAACATCCAAGAAATAGTTGATCCAAGGTTGCAAGGGAAATACAATGCTGCTTCAGCATGGAAATTTATAGGAATAGCCATGTCCTGCCTTCCCAAAGTTCTAATTCACAGACCTGACATAGGCCACATAGCCTCAGAACTAAAGGAGTGCTTGTCTCTTGAAGTATCACTTGAAAGGACTGTGAGCAATGTGAGAGATTCGTTGGTCATGAGTTCTAGACAGATTGAGTTCCATCAGTCGTAGAAGCTAGCTAGGGTTACGTAGGCTTGTTTAATTTCATTTGGAATTAGCCCTACATAACTAGTTGATTCTGTTTCAAAAAATTGTACATGTGTGTGCTCTGTAGTAATAATAATGATAATAATTGCATCTTGTTTGAGCAAAGGATATGTACAATGGTTAAATAAAGGTCACCCCATATTGAACTAGTTTGTTTTTGGCCAAAATCAAATTTTCGTACACTTGTTTTTTTTTTCGTATCAGTGATATACTGCAAGTATATAGTAGATTTTAGGTTAGTTTTTTTAGGAAATAAGTAGAAAATATCAAATAAATGCTAGAATAAAGCTAAAATTCATTACTTTTGGTTTTTATTATTAATTATTATTATTTTACTGTTTAGGAGCAATAAATAGAAGAAAAGGAGCAAAATAAAGAAGCAACTAGATCTGGAAGCTCACGCGAACCGCGCCATACCCACGCTGATCGCACCATACCTATTGGAAGTTGACGTTAATCGCGCCACTCCCGCGCGGATTGCGCCACAGTCACTGGAAGCTGGCGCTAGTCGCGCCAGACTGGCGCCAGTCACGCGGACGTTACAGGAATTTCAAAAACAGAATAAAGATAGGATAACAAGGAAAAATATTAGGGTTTTGCAAACTTTGCTATAAATAGGGAAGTAAGAGGACGTTTTACACACACACCTAGAGGCAGAAATATAAAAAGGAGGCATTGAAGGAAATCAAGAAGAAGGAGGATCAAAAAGAAAGCCAAGATTGAGGGGTTTGATTACTCTTCTTCTTTGTATTTTTTCTCATCTACTCTATCATCATTGTATTGAGCTAGACATAACCATGTCTGGCTAACCCTTCTTTGATTGTGGTGAGGCCAAAAGGCATTGTGAACTCTTGTGGATTGAATTGATATTAATGAATTTTATTATAATTGTTTCACTTTATCTTGTTCTTCAATTCTGATTGCCATTGATAGACTTGATCAATCTATTAGGGGTTTTAAAGGGCTAGAATTCACAATAGGGATATTGGGATTTTAGTTTCTGAAAGCGGTAAAGTAACAGTTCGACATTACCTAGGAATAGGGATGAAAGATTGCAAAGCATAATATGCCAACTTAAAGCTTAATCTGAAAAGGGGTTGCTAAGGGATTAGAATTCTTGACTAGGATTAAAGGGTTAAAATGACCGAGGAATCATGGTTTAACTAATTATATAAGACATATCTTTGAACAATTATAGTAAGTGAAATTAATTATCAACTCAATCACATAAGTAGGGAATAGAGGTGATTGCGCTTTAACCATAATTCATCTTTATAAATTCTGAAATTATCATCAATTTTATCTTTAATTTTAATTGCAATTTAATTCTGTTATTTTAATTCCTTCAATTCACATCACAATTCATAAATTACTTTATTTTTATTCTTTCCAATTTAAAGATAATAATTACGAATGAATTAGTGCCTCAATCCTCGTGGAGACGATACTTTCTTATCATTTGATTACTTGTACGATCGGTACACTTGCCGTGAGTTACGCATCAAGTTATTGAAACAGTTGTGCTTACTGAAGAGTGCAGCGCTATAATCCAAAGGCGAGTTCCTCCCAAACTCAGAGATCCAGGAAGTTTCAACATTCCGATCGCGATAGGTAATGTAAATGTGGGTAAGGCGTTATGTGATCTTGGAGCGAGCATTAATTTGATGCCTCTCTCTATATGCAAATCCTTAGGAATTTCTGAACTTCAACCTACAATGGTGTCTCTTCAATTGGCTGACAGATCATTGAGAAAACCTAGTGGAGTCATTGAAGACATTTTGGTTAAGGTTGATAAGCTCATTTTCCCAGTTGATTTTATAGTTTTAGACATGGAGGAAAGTGAGATACCTATCCTCTTAGGTAGGCCGTTCTTAGCCACAGCTAGAGCTTTAATTGATGTGGCTGACAGAAAGCTAGAACTTAGAATGTTTGATGAATCAGTTGTTTTTAACATTCTTGATGCAATGAAGAATCCTATTGATAAAAATGACTATTTCAGAATTGATATATTAGATATTCTAGTGCATACAGAGAAGTCCAAAGATCATGAGTTAGCTGAAGTGCTGGAAATTAGAAGTGAAGAGAATCCAACTGACGACAGGGAAGGTGCAATGGAGGTGCTAGAAAAGAAAGAAGATGACATCAATAGTGAAGCACCAAAATTAGAGTTGAAGGAATTGCCCGGTAATCTGAAATACGTGTTCTTGGGAGAAGAAAAGACATATCCTGTTATTATCAATAAAGGATTGTCTGAAGTTGAAGAAGAAAAATTGATTAAAGTACTCAAGGAACACAAGAGTGCAATCGGATGGTCTACATCTGATTTAAAGGGCATAGATCCATCTTTTTGCACTCATAAAATCTTGATGGAGGATGATATAAAATCAGTGAGACAACCTCAGAGAAGACTGAATCCTACCATGAAAGAAGTGGTTAGAAAGGAAGTGGTTAAGTTGCTAGATGCCGGTATGATTTACCCAATCTCAGATACTCCATGGGTAAGTCCTGTTCAAACTGTGCCCAAGAATGGTGGGATGACTGTAGTTCATAATGATAACAATGAACTAATTCCTACTAGAACAACCACCGGTTGGAGGATGTGTGTGGATTATCAAAGACTGAATGATGCCACAAGAAAAGACCATTTTCCATTGCCATTTATGGATCAGATGTTAGAAAGATTGGCTAGACATGCATTTTATTGCTTCCTGGATGGGTATTCTGGCTACAATCAAATTCCAGTAGCACCTGAAGATTAAGAGAAGACAACCTTCACATGTCCCTTTGGAGTCTTCGCTTATAGAAGGATGCCATTCGGCCTATGCAATGCGTCGGCGACTTTCCAAAGGTGCATGTTGTCCATATTTTCTGACATGGTAGAAAAAGGTTTGGAAGTCTTTATGGATGAATTTTCTATCTTTGGTTCTTATTTTGATACCTGTTTAATGAATTTATCTAAAGTATTAAAACGCTGCCAAGAAACGAACCTAGTTTTAAATTGGGAAAAATGTCATTTTATGGTTCGTGATGGAATAGTTTTAGGACATAAAATTTCTGAAAAAGGTATAGAAGTTGATAAAGCCAAATTGCTATTAATTGAAAAACTTCCACCACCAATTAATGTTAATGGGGTAAGAAGTTTCTTAGGACATGCAGGCTTTTATCGGAGGTTTATTAAGGATTTTTCTACAATAGCAAAACCTCTTAGTCAACTTCTAGTAAAAGAAACTGATTTTGTGTTTGATGAGAATTGTCTTACTGCTTTCAATGTGTTAAAAGAAACTTACAATTGCACCTATCTTGACAGCGCCTGACTGGACTTTGCCATTTGAACTCATGTGCGATGCGAGTGCATACGCCATTGGTGCTGTTCTTGGTCAGAGAAATAATAAATTGTTGTATGTTATCCACTATGCTGGTAAAGTTTTGAATGAGGCACAAGTTAATTATGCCACTACTGAAAAAGAAATGCTAGTTGTAGTGTATGCATTAGATAAGTTTAGGTCTTATCTGATAGGGTCTAAGGTTATTATTTATACTGACCATGCTGCAATTAAGTATTTGATGAATAAACAGGATGCAAAGCTGCGATTGTTGCGGTTAATGTTATTGTTTCAGGAATTTGACCTGGAAATTAAGGACAATATTGGAGTGGAGAATAAAGTAGCCGATCATCTTTCAAGAATTAAGGAAAGGGAATGACAAGATGGACCAGAGATAGTTATTAACGAGTCATTTCCTGATGAGAAAGTGGTGATGGTCACTAAATTGGGTCCTTGGTTCGCTGATATGGCTAATTTCAAAGTTGTGGATGCTATTCCTGGAGATTTTAATTGGCAGCAAAAGAAGAGATTTTTCCATGATGCACGGAAGTATTTCTGGGATAACCCATTCCTTTATTATAAATGTACTGACGGTGTTATTCGCAGATGTGTAGCTGAAGCTGAATTACCAAAGATTCTCTGGCATTGTCATTCTTCGGATTATGGAGGTGATTTCGGAGGTAATAGAACAACTCAAAAGGTATTGCAGTGTGGGTATTATTGGCCAACGCTTTTCAAGGATGCACGCGATTATGTGGAGAAATGTGACAAATGCCAGAGGACTGGTAATATCTCGCAGAAGGATGAGATGCTTCTTAACAATATATTGGAGGTGGAGATCTTTGATGTTTGGGGAATTGACTTTATGAGACCTTTCCCTAAGTCATATTCCAACCAATACATATTAGTAGCAGTAGATTATGTTTCCAAATGGGTGGAAGCGATTGCTTTACCTACTAATGATGCAAAAGTAGTTGTGTCGCTCATTTTTGCAACAAACAATTCTCTGGTTTGCTTGCTAAATATGGGGTCACTTATAAAGTGGCTACACCTTATCATCCTCAGACGAGTGGACAAGTTGAAATTTCCAATAGAGAATTGAAAAGAATTTTGGAGAAGACTGTTGGAAGTTCAAGGAAAGATTGGGCAAAGAAGCTGGATGACACATTATGGGCATACAGAACAACTTTCAAAACCCCAATAGGTATGTCACCTTTTCAGCTTTTATATGGTAAGTCTTGTCATCTTCCTGTGGAATTATAACATAAAGCGATGTGGGCTACTAAGTTTCTTAATTTTGAACTGTCTAAAGTTAATGAGAAAAGATTATTACAATTAAATGAGCTTGACAAGTTCAGGTTAAACGCTTATGAGAATGCTAGGCTTTATAAGGCAAAAACTAAGAAATGGCATGACAAGAAGATTCATCCAAAGGAGTTTACACCGGGACAATAGGTATTACTTTACAATTCTCAATTGAGATTATTTCCAGGTAAACTCAAGTCCCGTTGGTCTGGACCCTTTATTGTTAAAAAAGTTTTTCCATATGGGACAATTGAAATAGCCCCACAAAATTCTGATAAATCTTTTAAAGTGAATGGATATCGGTTGAAAATTTATTATGGAGGGGAAGTGGATAGGAATACTATTTCCATACCACTTGATTCCCCTGAAAATTAAAGAATTGATGCGTCAAGCTAAGTGACGTTAAATTAAGCGCTACTTGGAAAGCAATCCAAGGTTTTTGAAATTTGAGTGTTTTCTTTTAAATTCTTTAATCCTGTTAGCAGATTCATTTTTAATAATTGTTTAATTTTTGAATTTTATTTAGTGTGTCTTTAAGTAATTTTATTTTATTGTATTTTATCTATACACTGTTTATTATAATTGTTTAAAAAAAAAAAGCAAGTCTGTAGTTTCACGCTGATCGCGTGAAAATGGCGCTTCTCGCGCCAATGATACTGGATGTCCACGTGACTCATGTGAGATTGGCGCCACTCGCGCCATACATTCTGGAGTTTCATGCTAATCGCGTGGTGGTGGCGCGATCCGCGTGACACTTCGAGGCCAGTTTTAAAATTTAAAATTTGAAAACCTATTTTGTAACTCCATAAACCCCTCAAATTAGCAGCCACGAGCCATGACTCTTCCGTTTCAAAAGTTGCCAAGCCATAACTCCCATTAACTTCTATCTATTCTAAAGTATATAAATACAAGGCATGGTTGATCTTGTTCTTATTCCATATCATTGAGATTTCTGAGCAAACCTTTTGATGTCTACATTTCTTGTTCTTGATAAGTTCTTTCAAATGGCAAAGGATAAGGTACGAGTTCTTCTTCCTAAATCTCGTATTTTATATACTTTAGGGTTTAGATTAGAAAGCATGTGGATAGGATGGATTCTGGTATGGAATGATAGAAGTTAGGACCAATGCAGTTCATATTTCTACGAATCCCTGTTTTCCAGCCCGCAGGAAGACAAAGATTATACTTGTGGTGTGTGAAGAATTGAAAGGACTAATTGCAATGATTTGATTCTTTGATGTTTACTCTAGTCTAGGAATGAATGATATTAGTTAGCATGACACATAGGTTGAAACATAAGATCCTTTTGAATTAAATGATTGAGTGCTAGTTGCTTTTAAATGATTAGATTAGAGTTATGTTTGAAAATCAAATTGTGTGAAGTTGTGAGAAGAATTCAAAACTCAGAGTATGCTTAAAAGATTTTATATTGTTAGAAATAAAATCTGGGAATGGGGCTATATTGTTAAAAGATTTTATTTCCTAATTGCAATGATCAGAGTATGCTTAGTATACATTCTGAATTCATAATTAAGTTATATAGAACCAAAAAAATCTGGGAATTACTGGAAAGATTATTTGGAAATTAATTGTCAAATGATTGTTCAATATAATGACCCTCACAATTAAAGTGTTGAGATAAAGATTAAATGAAGGAAGTAAAGATTATGTTAAGTGTAAAAAGTTTAATTATGCCAAGCAAGTCAAGTAAAACTCTTAGTATAAATGTTATAAGTTGAAATGATATAATTATAAGAGATGACAATTAAAGTTGTGATTAAAAGACCTATGGCTAGGTAAATTGA
>PYAF01004720.1:64998-80523 GCA_007407185.1 Glycine tomentella | reverse complement strand
TGGGATTATTCTTTAAGTTAAATCTAGCATTGCAGTATCGTATTATGTGAACATGTTGGGAAAAGAATTTGAGAAAATGTTTTGGAAAAATTTAATCACGATTTCTATACTATGTTTCCAAAACGGATTTTTAATAAGTCTTCCGCTGAAAACTCTATTACCAAGATGAGTAACAACCGGAGTACTACGGGGTGTTACATTCAATTTATATATGTCAATTCTATATGATTCTAGTTTTGGTTGTTAACCTGAAATAAAGCAATGGTTGAGATATGATTGCCAGTAATCTGGGAATTCATTGCATATATGTTTGGGAAATTTCTAAGTTTCAGGGAAAACAACTGGATCAAGGAAACAAGAAGAAGCACGCTACATCCGGTAGCAAGAGGGCAAGAACCACTGAATTTGATGCGAATCAGTTCCGGGCCATTGAATGTCAACAAAGATATGAGAACTGTTATGCACCGAAGAAAATCATTCCGGAAAAGAGGATTGATTGGGAGTCCTTTCCTGAAGGACCACCAATATTGGAAGTGATTGACAGAAGGGATTAGAAGACCTTGGTGAGTTATGCTGAACCAAGCTCGAGTGCTATTTTAAAGGAGTTTTTGGCAAATGTAGATAGAGCAACAGTGGAGCATCGAAGAGTAAGTTGAGTTAGAGGAATTAAAGTTCCATTCGATGATGAATTTATCGAAAGCTTTTTGGAGACTTCATATTACAGTTTGCAGGCTTGTGATTTTATCAGAAAATTTAATAGGATGCAACCCATCACAAGTAAAAATATTTTCAGAGATGACATGCCTCAACTTGCAGATGAGATCAGAAGAGGTATAACTGGGTTGTATGCTGTTTGGAAGACTAAATCCGGAATGGACTATGTGCCAGAGAAGTTGAGAAAGCAAGATCTTACTGGAGAGGCTGAATTTTGGCACCAATTCAACAATCACACTGTAATCCCATTTACAAATTTAACAGATGTGATTATTGAATGGTCCATTCTTTTATATGTGCTGCTAGGCGACAACAATCTTAACATTGCAAGTATTCTGTCTGATAGAATATTGCACATGATTCAGGATGACAGCAGTAAGTCGCACCTTGCTCATTCTTCACTGATTTCTCATCTTTGTAGGAAGGCAAGTTTAGAGATTTCAAAGGAAGAACCTGAAGATGTGAAGATAGCATCAGTTATGACATACAAGACATATCCGGCTGCAATAGAAACTCAGTGGCAGGAGCAGTTGATTCGAGCTTCCAAATTAAGACCTGAGGAGATTGCTAAGAGGAGTCCTCGTGCGGACATTCCTCAACCTGAAGTTCGAACACCACCACCACGAGCATCTTCTTCTACTACCACTAGAGGCCCACGTCATGAACTGATCCATGAGGATTCTCCAAGCTACCTACAAATCCAGTATGAATTAAGGGCTTACAACAGGCTGTTGGAACATCAGAACAAAATGATGGAAGATTGTGCCGGCACTTCTCCATTAATTTCACTCCTTACTAGCCACAGGATTCAGAACCACCACGAGTTTCCCCTGGACCTTCATAGCCATCAGCTGTTGCTGATGATACTATGGAAACTGAGGAGTGATACTTTTCAGAGAAGAAGACAATATTTTAATTTTTGTTTTTATGTTCAGTTAATTTTATTTCATTACGTGTGGAACAATTTAAAATTCAAGTAATTTACATTATGAATGCATTATGTTAGATTGATGTTGGTTCCAAGGATGATGATTTCTGAAAGTCAATGCGAGATGCACTTTCTTAGAATATAAACTTATTGCTGGGGACAACAATGTTTAAAATCTGGGAATGGGAAGCATATGCGTTATTTTTGAAGAATCATACTTGAAGAACAATGGATGTTTAGCAGAACTTACAATAATAATAAAAATTAAAAAAAATAGATGATATCAGAAAGTTAGTTTAGGAATTAGTCTGAATAATAGATTAGTTTAGTTCATATGTTTTTTTTAGAATTAGATGAATAAAATGCTAGAATATGTTATGCTAATTTTTAGATTTGGAATTGCTAATGCAGTGATGAAATTTGATTGAATGATGATTGATTAAGAATTATTTTGGAAATATATATGAGACAAGTAGAGTGTAGAATTGCATATGACATGATTGGAACTTTGTAGTTTTGTGATTGAGGTACATTGTGAAAAGAATAGAATACTTGATAGGAAATCAATGGAAGATTAGCTTGATACCATAGTTTGTGAGGATTGAGCCTATACAGTATAAATTCTTTTCAGAGTGATTTCATTGTGAATAATATTTCAGAACTTGATTTGTTTCTCTATGAGGCATGCTCTTTCTTTTTAAGCCAGAGCCAAATGACCTTACCTTCAAATGATTTCCATTGTTAGCCATTTTAAGCCTAAGCTTTTTCCATTCATTCACCTTAAAACCTTTTATCCTTGACTACCTTGTTTGAGATTGGAAGAAAGGAGAGTTAGGTCAAGTCTGGTAGAAATAGAAAGATGAATGTCCACATGAAAGAAATGAAAGAAGTTACCCAAGAAGACAATACTGGGTTTGGTTTTGAGTATCAATAAAACAAGATCTGGAAGAAACCAAGCTTAGAAAGTAGTCCAGTGGGAAATAATGAAATGGAAATACCTGCTGGAGGATTTAAATGTCTTTCCCCAACAATAATTGAAAAAAAAATCATAAAAAAGGGGAATCAAAAAGGGAAGCCAGAGGTACAAAGGTGGGCATGAAAATAAGAGCAGGAGGTTGATTAAGTGGATTTGACTAGTTCTAATAGACTTCAATCTCAAATTAACCGCTATCCAAATTATTCCTACCTTAAGCCAGGCCACATTACAACCTTTTAAAGTCCTTTTGATTGACTGTGCATGTATTCAGGTTTCTCATTTTCAGGAACTTGAGAAGATAATCAAGCTTATGGTAATATTATAAGCTTTGGAGAATTGAGATTATATTCACCCAAAACACTTGAATGATAAGTGATTTATATTCTTGGTGAGAGGTATCCAGGCTATGTTCTATGATTGATAGACTTGACAAGTATTCTTGAAATTTTCATGTGGAATTCAATTGCATTTGACAGAATAGTTCTGAGATTAGGTATGTGATGATATGGTTGAGTGGTGAATATAGTTTTCCTTACAATAAAGTTTCTGTTTATTGCTGAGGACAGCAATATCTAAATCTAGGAATTGTTTGATATACTGCAAGCATATAGTAGATTTTAGGTTAGTTTTATTAGGAAATAAGTAGAAAATATCAAATAAATGCTAGAATAAAGCTAAAATTCATTACTTTTGGTTTTTATTATTAATTATTGTTATTTTACTGTTTAGGAGCAATAAATAGAAGAAAAGAAGTAAAATAAAGAAGCAACTGGATCTGGAAGCTCACGCGAACCGCGCCATACCCACGCTGATCGCGCCATACCTACTGGAAGTTGACGCTAATCGCGCCACTCCTGCGCGGATCGCGCCACAGTCACTGGAAGCTGGCGCTAGTCGCGCCAGACTGGCGCCAGTCACGTGGACGTTACAGGAATTTCAAAAACAGAATAAAGATAGGATAACAAGAAAAGATATTAGGGTTTTACAAACTTCGCTATAAATAGGGAAGTAAGAGGACGTTTTACACACACACCTAGAGGCAGAAACATAAAAAGGAGGCATTGAAGGAAATCAAGAAGAAGGAGGATCAAGAAGAAAGCCAAGATTGAGGGGTTTGATTACTCTTCTTCTTTGTATTTTTTCTCATCTACTCTATCATCATTGTATTGAGCTAGACATAACCATGTCTGGCTAATCCTTCTTTGATTGTGGTGAGGCCAAAAGTCAATGTGAACTCTTGTGGATTGAATTGATATTAATGAATTTTATTATAATTGTTTCACTTTATCTTGTTCTTCAATTCTGATTGCCCTTGATAGACTTGATCAATCTATTAGGGGTTTTAAAGGGCTAGAATTCACAATAGGGATATTGGGGTTTTAGTTTCTGAAAGGGGTAAAGTAATAGTTCGACAGTACCTAGGAATAGGGATGAAAGATTGCAAAGCATAATATGCCAACTTAAAGCTTAATCTGAAAAGGGGTTGCTAAGGGATTAGAATTCTTGACTAGGATTAAAGGGTTAAAATGACCGATGAATCAGGGTTTAACTAATTATATAGGGCATATCTTTGAACAATTATAGTAAGTGAAATTAATTATCAACTCAATCACATAAGTAGGGAACAGAGGTGATTGCGCTTTAACTACAATTCATCTTTATAAATTCTGAAATTATCATCAATTTTATCTTTAATTTTAATTGCTATTTAATTTTGTTATTTTAATTCCTTCAATTCACATCACAATTCATAAATTACTTTATTTTTATTCTTTCCAATTTAAAGATAATAATTACGAATGAATTAGTGCCTCAATCCTCGTGGAGACGATCAGTACATTTGTCATGAGTTACGCATCAAGTTATTGACGCAACAATCAGTAATTTGGTTTTCCTTATTTAAAATTGACACAATTGATCCCTTGATTTAAAAAATTGAGCATTTTGATTGTTCTGTTAAATTTTATGAAGTAATAAAATTTTGTGCGTTGATTGACTAATTGGTTATTTGTCACTAAAGTATTTGGTTTAATAATTAATTATTTGATTAGTAAAAAAAATTAATAAAAATCATATTAAAGACGAAAAAATATTAAAAAGCTTTTTAAATTAATCACCCAAACATTGACAATTGCTCGAACCCTAATCCAACAACATAACTTTCCCTACCCAATTTTTACAACAAAACAACCAAATGAAAACCAGTAGTCGTATATGCAAAGCTAGTAAATATATATGTACATTTTTTAGGTTTAAATATGTTTTTTTATCCTTGATATATATTTAACTTTTGCGTTTGATTCTTGATAAATTTTTCCTACTCCCTGATATTTGAAAAGTTTTGTTTTAGATATATGCCGTTAACTAAGTGATGATGTGCCTGTTAAATATTTGATAAAGCGATTTGTAGCAGTTCAAAAATCACTAGAATCAATTAAAGTAAAATAAATAACCCCCTCCGTCCCTCCATGCACGAATTCTCCGCACCTCCTCCCTCACTTCTCTCTCCCAATTCTCTTCCTAAATCCAAAACCTTGTCATCTTCAGCAACAACTACATGCTCTTCTTATCTGACCCCTTTTTATTGTCATCAATATCTCATCTCTGACCTAAGCCATGCGTGCTTCAACCCCATCCTCTCTCTCAAGCTCTTCCATTCATTCCATCTCTTCTTCAATCTTCACCATTTCATTTTTTCAAAGTTTCTCTCTCAATCCCATTACTATACACCTTGCAAAATGCCTTATTCTTTCTATTCCCTCCCTCCCTCACTCTCAATTAATTAAACCTTATTAAGCTTCTTCCTCTTAACTTCATTCTTCTGTATAGTACCACTGCAAAGTTGGTGCTTGTTCATCCGAGAAGAAATTACAGGCCTCGTTGGCACTAAGAAAATTGTGCTACTCCATCTTCACGTACTGTGTCGTCTTCTGGTACTGTTTCTAGAACTGGAAACAGTTGTTCCCGCTCCAGTGTCGATGCTGAAGGGGTGTAAGGGTTGGACACCTAGCGGTAGAGGACGAGGAAAAGCTATGAAACCTGTAACTCAGGATTCGACAAGTTGTTGGAACAAGTTTCGCAGAGGATGTGGTGGTTTTTTGAATTTCTACCCAGGAGGAAGAAAAAGAAGAGAGTGGAAGAGAGAGAGGCAAAAAGGAAAGGAGGAATAAGAGAGAGAGAGAGAAATCATTTTTAATTTGATTTTGAAACAAATATTGGTGGTTTTTGAGTCGCCACAAATCGCATCATCAAATATTTAACAAACATGCCATCACTTAACTGACGATAGAGATCTAAAATAAAACTTTTCAAATATCAGGGAGCAGATACTAAGGCAAAATTTATCAGGGATCAAATACAAAAGTCGGGTATATATCAAGGACCAAAAACATATTTAAGCCTATTTTTTTTATATGAACCTATGATATGCAACACATTATAATAGGAAAATGACATCTTAACTATGTTGGCACACCAACTCCTATTGATCATCTACACCATATCAAAATTTATTAAGAAAAGAGAAGCAAAAAACAAAGCATGGAGGACTAGGCCAAAACCCATGCAAGAATATTAACAAAACCAAAAGTTGGGAAGACCAACTCTATTACAAAAGAACTATGCCCTAACAAATGAAGGGACAGATTCCCACCAAACAAAATCTACTTCACTAGCCACTCTATAGCATGCCAACTTGTTTGCATAGTAATTGACCTCTCTATATATGTGAGAGTACAAAAATTGTATTCGGGAGCAAAGAATCAAGCAATTATTCCATCTACACTTAGAGTTGCATTCCATAAACTATCAATACATCCAATTAGTAGCATCACTTGTAACCTATAACCACATCCACCCTATACCCAGATTTATGCAAATTTTTGGCAATCTTAAAATGGGGAACGAACAAGGTGGTTGTTTAGGGTGCTGGAATAAGGGCCCTAAACCAGACATCCTAGTAGAGTGCAAGTTCTTCGATGTGGTCGTACTAGTAGATGTTGACCTTGTGGTTTGAGTTACAAATCGACATGTTGAGGGCGCATGATGAGCTAGAAGAGAAACATGAGTACGACAACGGTGAAGATTGTGGTAAGGATTTTCCATATGAGGGTGAGGATGCAGTTGAAGATTGTGGAGCCGTAGTAGCCATTGAGGCACCTGCTGCCGCGAGAGAGGCGATGATGGGATTTTTGTGGTGCCCCAATGGGTGAACCATGGTACACGTAGTTTAGGTGTGACGTTGCTAACCGATTTGAATTTTGGAAACTTTATGGTTTTGGTAAAAGTGAATTGAAAAATGAACTAAAATTGAATTGAAAAATACCTTTACAGATCAAATTCTTAATTAATAAATTTAATATAAAAGTTTCATCTCAACAATTAATTGTTTAACTAACATTTCTTTCATAACAGTCAACATTTCCAATTAAACGATTGAACTCAAATCCTCAACTTTCCAAACTAAGAGGATCAAGTATCTCAATTTTAAATTGAGAGATTAAAATTACAAATTCAATAAAATAGGGGGACCAAAATTTTATTTTATCCTTTGTTAACAATTTTTCCTCTTGATAATTTGTCATTCCACTAGATTATATTGATAAAAACCTCTTTAATTTCCATACATTGATGCAAAATTTTAGGGAATAATTGTAATTTTTGTTCTTTTAGTTTGGATAAAGCATTTATTAAAAACAAGTTTAACTTTGATCTCTCAATTTTGTTTTATCAAGGTATATAAAGTTTTCTATTACAAATTAAACAACTACAATTCTTTGTTAATTTTTTTATATAAAATCTTCAATTTTTATTTTTATATCTCAATATTTGGGGATTACTAATAGAATTGAAGTTTAATTAGAATATACTATCGATGTTAAAATTTGGACAAATTATGTTTTTAATTCTTAAACTTTCACAATTTTTTTTAGCTCCTAAGCTTTTATTTGACCGGTCTTAGTCCGTAAACTATTTTTCCATTTCATTTTTACCCTGCTGTCAAACTTTTGGTTAAATGATTAAGTGACAATCAATTTGTTGTGGTTTAAACAATCCCAGAAATTGATTAGTGAAAGCGTCTAAAATGTGTTTAATCAATTAAGAAACTTTTAGCTACCATAAATTGTTTCCTTGAGGTCACCAAAAGCTTACAAAGCATAATCCCCCAATAAGCGATGATACACATGAATCAAACATCCATTCAACTCAATTCATGATTTTCATTTATCCCTTTTTTACTTATATCCGAAGAATATGGCATTGGCAATGGTAATAATGGCATCAACTCACAATGTTACCCTAACCTTCTTGTCGCCACCAAACTGTTTCACAATCTATAATTTTAAATTTTATAAAAAGACCAATAGTGAAAAGAATCTAATCCCCCATGGACCACACATTCCACAAGTCACTAAAGTTTTAGAGATTACATTTGTAGCGCGCTTTCAAACCACGTGTTGCTTTTGATCACCAAGCGTACATCGAAGAAGGTCACTAGAAGGAGGATTGAATAATGACACTTAACATACTATGGTTTTCTCTGCAAAAGAATACTCAATTTCTGAAGTTCAAACTCTAATATTACATCCTTAGAACTTCAAGAGACTTTGCATGGATAAATCATTATCCTTTGATACTACTTTGTATAAAATATTTCTATTAAAAATCATACAAAGATATTGTCAAATACAGCTTCAGAAGCTACTTATAAAAAGTCAGATTCAAGGTAGGTAGAATTTGTTTTGTATGTTAAACTAACAAGTACATGTTGCTTCTGATCATGTAAATTATGTGAGCAAACAAGTCAAACGCAATAATAAGGACAAATCACACACAAGAATTATATTGATTCACCAAACCTTGGACTAAGTTTAGTCCCTACACATGTAGGATTTCCACAAACACAAGCATCAACCGTGGTGTTCTTTATTTCTTGAAACCTCTAAAGGCTCCTACACCTTAGTATTCTCTAAGCCTAAGTCAACTACCCCTGGGTATTCTTTCAAAAACCCTATCTTCAAGCTTCAATTCAATATTCTCTAAGCCATTGTAGGCTGTCTACCCAAGTATTTTTTTAAAGTCTCTCCAAATTTTGAACCCTTAGTAGCACTTGCTACTTGAACCTCACAACAACATATTGTGGTTACCCTCAACCTTAAGAAACAATAATCCTATATTACTCTTATGAGGTTCCCTACTCTAAACAAGTTTTATTTGGATAGGTGCCTAATACCCCAATAGTAAGCTCCCCTTGAGAAGATATTTATAGACTCTATGTGTATAGATAGATTTAACTTCTCAGTTCAAGAGAGTCCGTGCTAAGGAAGTGTAGTATTGGAAGCTAATGACACACACACACAATATGATTTTGGACTTATGTCTTCTCTATGATTATTTCCTTCCTATCAAAGAACTCTACCTTCACTTCAATGTTCTTATAAAGACTTTTCAATGATGATCGTTGCCAAGGAGATCCCTTACTCCTTGTCTTGAGAGGCTTGGAAGCCAAGGAGATGCATAGTAATCGAGTTGTCTCCATCACAAAGTTGGTTCCTCCTTCTTCCTTGGTTGGAATAACTTTTACACAACTTGAATTTTGAAATTTATCGGTGCCTATTATTGTCAGTGACTCATGACTCCTCCTTTCTCGAGCATAGTCAAGAGGTTCACTACTCTTTAGAAAAATGAGTCTTCTGTAGAATGGTGTTTCATCTTTTTATGATCGTTGCAAATGTGAGAGATTCCTTTATTTTACATGGTTTCCTTTTTTATATGAGATTAGCAAATTCATGACTAGTTCTTCTGTTTAAATTTGATCACTAACATTAGAAGAAATTGTCATGATAGTGGATTAGTACACTAGTGCATGGTGTTCTTCACAACTTCTGATGTGTGTTTCTTAACTGTGTAGACATGTCTATCTTCACTATTAGTCCATTTGCGCAAGACCACACATATTACAGGTGTCATTCTATCTAGAGGCCTATAGACATAACTCTTGTTATGTAAGAGGGAGAAATCTTATCTACACCATTCACATCCCTCAACATGATTCATTACAGGCCCAATTACAACCTTTATAATCACCCTATTACGGATTGTGTTTGACAGAATTAAAGCCTTCAACTTCTACATGTAGGAATCGTAGTGATTAACATCTAGCAATATTAAATAATATCTTTAGAACATAAAATATTATAGATAGTGACTGGCATTTAACAATGCATCATTGTCACTTAGCCTATAGGAAAATTGGTGATCTGATTTCAACCTTACAATAACCACATCCATTGTGTAGTCTTTTTCCTTTCATCGAAATGTCTTGATCGAACATGAGGCATGAGAGTGTCATCTATGTTAATTTTGATAATTGATTCCTCGATACCTGAGTAGACGTTTAAATACAAATCAACCCAATATCTCATATTTGTGCATGACCACACATATTGCATGTCTCACTCTATCAAGAGACCTATAAAAATAACTCTTGTTATGTAGGAGGGACAAATTCTATCTACACCACTCACATCCTTCCCCATGATTTCTTACAGGCCCAATTACTACCTTTATAATCACCTTATTAAGGATGATGTTTGATTGCATTAAAAGCCTTCAACTCCTACATGTAGGAATCATAGTGACTTTAAGTCAAAGGATTACATTCATCTTATGGTTGCCATGAGAAGCGCATATGAAGCCTTCTCATAGTGGATTATCCAGTATAAATATCACTCTAAATAGTTATACTTGTGTTTTCACATGATGTCTCATATCTATGACTTGTGAGATGTTGTTATATGTCTACTAACACGAGCTTCAATGCATTATTGTCATCCTAGTCAACAATAATACTTGATTATGGATACTTTTATAACAGATTTTCATTGTTTAATGAATCTCACAATCAAGTCCTATTTTAAGGACATTGTTATGCTAAACAAATAATAACATAATGATTGACATGTCTCATGTATATATAAAATATATAAATCAAAGTAATGATAAAAAATGTTTTCTAAAATGAATTGCCTATTCTAAGGACTTTATTAGACTCCAAGTAGTCCCTGAACCGTCAACACATGAAGATCAAAAAGTAGATTTGAGGTGAAATCTAGTGCCAAGGTAATCATCGGAGGGGAAAGTTGAAGCTGCATGATAACCCATCAGGAGGACCACGTCGACACCTGTGCTCCATTTCTTGCATCTTTTCAAGACTCCACAAAAATAGAGGCTCCGCTGACCCCTCCTTCTGGTTTCGCACCCACCCTTTCAATCCCAATTGCGTCAAATTTGGAATCGTCTAATTCTGGTAAAACACTTACTGCACCCTCCCTTTTATCACCGCCCAACCCTACACCAATCTAGCTAAAATTACAATCACAACAATAATAAACTAATAGTAAAGAACAATAAATAATATTGAATTTTCCTCTACGAACCGTTTTGGTAGAAGTTGAGTTTGAGGAGCCTTGCAGAGTGATCATAACAGAAATTGAAAGAGGAAATGGAAGATTCTAAAAGCAGCGCTAAAACTAGAACTATTATTGCTACTCTGACGCGTAAGGAATGTGAGTTGTTGTCGAATAAGCATAATCGTAGTTGATGCCATTATTCCTATTGTCAATGCCATATTCATCTAATATAAACAAAAGGGATAAGTTAAAATGATGAATTGAGTTGAATGGATGTTTGATTTAGGCGTATCATTGTTTATTAGGGGGTGATGCACTGTGGGCTTATTGTGATCTTTGGGCCGGAAACAATTTAGCCCCCGAAAAAATGGTTATATATACATTTTAGGTGTTTCACTAAGAAATTTTTGAAGGATATAAAAAAAATAACCATAAATTAACTGTTACACCAATATTTAAGGGAGAAGTTTGGTGACAAAGACCACAATGGAAAAATAGTTCAGGGATCAAGATCAGACAAATACAAGTTTAGTGATTAAAACAAAGTTTTGTGAAAGTTAAAGGACTAAAACCATAATTTACCCTTAAAATTTTAACATTGTCAATTAATAGCTCAATTTTTTGTCTTCTTCAAGCACACTTTATACAAAATTATTTAAAAAAATAAGTAGCTTAATTTTTAAGAAGAGTCAATGAAAAAAAGAGCTTTAATAAAAGCTAACCCAAATGCGATGATTCTTGCATGAAGTACCTAAGTTCCTCCCTCACTCATTACTAAATGACTCATAGTAAGAAATTATATTCTTTTTTTTGAAACCAACAATGCCCACTTCTCCCTCCCAATTCTTTTATTTTGCACCCTATCTACACCGCCCATGGCACCCCCTTCATCGACCGTAACATAAGCCCTTCCTCCATGTCCTCCTCTCCCACCTCCACCTAGCTCATTGGCAACTCCCACCACCATTAGATTTAATACTTCCCTTCCCTTATTGCCAATCATGCCCTTTGCCCCTTCCTTTACCTCACCTGCATTGGAACCCAAACAAAGATTTTTTATTTAACAACAACCTATCGATGTCTGCTTATTCTTTGACTCTATCATGGGCTTCACCATGCCACTTGTAACTCCCCAGATTATCTACATCCCAACAACTCACACACTACAACACTTCACTCATAGTTTGTTTTGTGATGTGAATAACATGAGTGTATAGTATTGTACCTAATTGAAGTGTCTGCAATTCCTCCTAGGAATATTTATTTATTGTATATGTGTGTATGTGTGTGCGCGCGTGCATATGTGTGTGTTTGTGAAAACTATTATTGTAACTTGTAATGAAAATTGGTGTGATATGAATGTTAAGGGTATGATAAAGGTTATATCTAAAATAGTACTGTCTAATTCTTAGTCGGGGCAATTATAAATGAAAGGTAACCTTTGACTTGACCATGGTAGATGACTCTAAGGAATGTTAAGTTAGCTAGATATGGTTGTGGTAGGCAAGCAATAACAATGAGAATGAGATCCTAAGATAATAATGAGAGTAATAATTTGAGAATGAGAGAAGAGTTAACAAAAAATATTAACAATTGAAAGGTGTAGATATGACCATAGGTATAAAATATTTACTAAAGACTCATTAAGAGTAAAGTTGTGAAAGATAAGTGAAACTGATGTTTCAGTAAAAGGTTCTAGTAACCGATAGGGTTCTTAGAACATTCACTAAGACATTATGTCTGACCTCTTTAAGTTTCTTTTTTTCTTTTCACAAAATAGATGAAGGTCAATGTTGATGGATCTCAGAGCCGCATAGAAGAAGATGTAGCTTAGTTTTAGATATGTTTTTGTATCCCTCACTACTACAAAAATAGGTTTTAACATCTTCCAATAAACATTTGTTATGATGAAAATCAATGTTTGCAAAATGCATTGTGACATTTTTGTAAATAAAATATCAGTATTAACATCGGATTTAGAAAAATGAATGTTAACAAGGCGATTTTAACATCAATTTCTAAAAACCTAATGTTGTCAATACTCATTTAACATCGTTTTTGTAAAAGCCGATGTTAAGATTCCCATTTCAACATGAATTTTTTAAAAGCCGATTTGTGAGTGCTCAGACAACACCAATTTTATTTGAAACCGATGTTGAGATTTTTTAAAAATACCCCTCTCTGTCTCTCGAGTTCACTTGAAGTTCTCTTAGCCCTCTCTCTCTCGAGTTCACTCGAACCCCTGCACCTGCGCCTCGAGCACCTATGTCATTGCCACTTTGCCACCCTTTTTTCGCCACTGCGCCACTCGTTGTCCACCATCACCTTGCCGGCGCTGTCGCCCTTTCTCGATGGCTGTCTGAGGCTTCCATTGCTGTTGGAGCATATTTGAAGTGCTTAGTTAAAGGTAAACATGTAATTGGTAGTATAAGTTTAATTGTTGTAGTGAGAATATAGAAATAGAATCATTAAAACATATTGATAGAGCACTAATGTTAGGACTGAACACAGAGAATATCATATAAGATTAACACACAAGAATATCTTAATTTAAGGAAAGATGTCTCCCTTACAAATGATTGTTCACAACAAGTGTACCTACCCTGAACCAGAAAACGAATAATGGACAAAGATCCGTTAACCTCTTTTTCTGAGATGAGGCATTAATTATCAACATTGGGTTTACATCATGGAGGATTTTATAAGTGTAGATGACTTCAAGTGGCATGTTATGGTGACTAGTGAACTACAAATTTAAGTCCTTAACTAACAAGCAACGGTCTAGAAGCATGCCATATGCTTTGTTGTGTTGGAGCTCTTGAACTTAATCAAGTAGTTAGTCACAATATAAAATGATAGGTCCATGATCCTCATTTTTCATTTATGTATTCTTCTAAATGTTCCACTCTTTATCTTTTAATTTACCTTTTCTACACGACTTTGTAGAGAAAAGTTGTTTGTAAAATGGGGAACAAGGACTTTTACACTCAACAACATCAACATTAACATCAACAACACCTTTAACCCAAGTTAATTGGGGTCGGTGGTAGATGAACCCAATGATAGATCAGAAATAAGACAAAGAAAGAGAAAGAGAAAGAGAGAGAGGAAGAAAAGTGGAAATAAGAAAAAAGAGGGGTGAAAGGAGGAGGGGAAAAAAGAAGAGGAAAAGAATTAAAAAAAAGGAAACGAGTGGAACATAGAAATACTAATGGGTTTAACCCTCCACCAAGCTTATAGCTTTTCTCCACTCCTTCCTAAGGCATATCGTCCATCAATCTATATCTCATTCCATTAAGTCTTGTTTAACTACCTTTCCCCAGGTAAGTTTCGGTCGACCTCTACCTTTCTTTGTGTCGAGCTTTTGGTAACAAACTCTTGTTCTTTTGGGAGCATCCAGTGGTTGTCTCATAACGTATCCAAACCACCTCAATCTATGATTCCTCATCTTTTCAGACATCGATATCACTGCTATGTTTCGTCGAATATCATCATTTCTTATCTTATCCATCTTCGTATAACCATACATCCACCTTAACATCCTCATTTCTGCTACCCCTATTTTATGCTCATGTTGTCTATGTGTTGGCCAGTATTCCGCTCCATATAACATTGCCGGTCTTACAGTTGTTCTATAGAATTTTTCTTTTAGTTTAAGGGGAATTTGCGGTCACACAAAAATTTTGATGCACTCCGCCATTTCATCCACCCTGCTCTGATTCTATGATTTACATCCTCATCAATCTCACCACCTTTTTGCAAAATTGATCTCAAGTATCTAAAAACATCTTTCTTGGGTACCTCTTGACCAAGTAGATGCACTGTGTCTTGATCACCATCTCTTGCCTGCGAAAACTCACACTTCATATACTTTGTCTTGCTCTTGCTTATCGTGAATCATTTAGACTCCAAAGTGTTTCTCTACAATTTCAGTTTCCTATTAACACCATCTTTGATCTCATCAATAAGCATGGTATCATCTGCAAAAAACATACACCAAGACACTTCTTCTTGAATATCTTTCGTTAATTCATCCATTACTAAGGCAAAGTGATAAGAACTAAGAGCTGAATCTTGGTGAACACTTATGATAGAAAAATACCTTGATGTTCCATTATAAACATTCACACATGTAATAGTTCCATCATACATATTATTGATTATATTAACATATTTTTGTTAGATAAAGGACTTTTACACTGAATTCTAAAAATCATAGTTAGGGATTTATTTTTCTACTAAATATAAATTTTTAAAGTATTAGCTGATCTAGCAAGTCAAAACTTATACTATAGTGGATGCAACAAAATGTTTCACATTAGGTTCATGTATCCACATGAAAGACTGCCACCAATCCTACCCTCAGTCTTTTGTTGAGGCTAGGCCTAGGGTCTAACAGATGAATATTCTGTAATTTATGAATGCATTTCAATTTGTCCTATTGTCATATGGTCCAAGGAAAAAACTATTGATACCGCAAGGACAAACGTTAGTTA
>PYAF01004720.1:30533-56509 GCA_007407185.1 Glycine tomentella | reverse complement strand
TTCCTTTTTGATAAAATTTTCAAAAATAAATAATTATATATTTCAGTTTTTAATATAGATTTATATTTTTATCTTTTTAGATTTATTTTCTTATTTTTATATTTTAATTTTCAGAAAAATTTTCTCTTCCTATTTTAAATATTCAAATTGTAGGAATATACATCTATAACCCCTCCTATTGATTTTTTTTTAAAAATAAATTGTCTATTTTTAATATTTTAATATTACCTCTAAAATCTAAAATTTTATTTTTCTAAAAATATTTCTAATTTCGTTTTGATTAGAAAAAAAATTATATAATCGGAGAATTTTTAGACTAAATACTTTATTTTTATATAAATTTTCTATTTAGTTATTATCTGGTATTGTCCAAAAAAACCACTTACCTCTTCTGTAGAAAGAAATAATAAATATTTATTTCTTTAGTATTGCACATAATTATAAAAATGACCGAAAACTAAACCATGGCCAAATTAGAAGCCTACCAAGGCATAGATACAAGTGAACCTATTCGTCCACCGAACATTGAAGAGCATCAAGTAAATCTTCCTAGCAAAATCATTAATACTCTTGATAACACTCAATTTACAGGACCCAGCACTAAAGAATCGCATACCCACCTTATGCGATTCCAACAAATATGCACATTAGTAAGAGTACCCGAAATCAAAGACAGTCACATCAAGATATTACCTTTTCCCTTTTCAATAGGGGGAAGTGCACTTTAATGGATCAATTCTCAACCAAATCATAGTCTAACCTCATGGGAGCAAATCAAAGACGAGTTCTTGAAACAATTCTTTTTGGAATAAAAAATTGAAGCTATTAAGGAAAGGATAACAAGCTTTGGACAAATGGCATCTGAGTCTCTATCCGTTGCATGGAGAGGTATAAAGCTTTACCTAGGATCTACCCTTGCCACGATTACTCCGATACACCAAATCTCCATGTTAATAAAAGAAACAACTGATGAATAAAGAAGAATGATAAGCGCTTCAGCAAGAGGATACTAGGTCAATGAAACCACAACCAAAGTAAAGAAAATTATAGAAGCTGTAGCAGCTAGTGAACGAGGTCGTGATTACAACCGAACCACTCTAAAAGACGTTCCTAAAGAATACACCAAAGATGAATCCCTTAAACAATAGACACAAATGAAAGCTAGGATGGAGAACATAACCAAAAGCACAGTAAAACAACTTCAACCGTTGATATTGCGAAACCAATCAATTCTCTCATGTAAAGAGTATGAAGGTAACCACCATACCTCTTACTATATGGAGGTAGTAGCCAAGGAAGCCAAATTCATAAGAGAACGCACTACAAAATTAGAAGAAGCCATAATTAACCTTAGCGCCACATCCTATTCCAACCTCAAGAACACCATGGAGGAAATAAATTCGTTAAAAGATCAAGTAAAGGATTTAATAGTGCAAATAAAAGAAATTGCCAACAAGGTTGATTGCAATGCCATAACAAGAAGCGGGATAGCAACTAAAGAGCCATTAAGATAGGACATGGAGGTAGACGATGGAGTGAAGGAAGACATACAAGAGGAGGACGTGATAGTTGATGAAGTAGCACAAGAGCTAATTAAGACAAAAAGCCAACCAACTTGAGAAGCTAAACAAACAATTACATGTGAGAAGTCATATCCTCACAAACCAACAAATCAAGACATAGAGCGGCAATATAGAAGGCTTATAGACTTGATTAAGTAACTCGATGTCATCATTCCTTTCACCAATGCCATAGACATGATGTTGGAATACTCAAAGCTCCTAAAAGACATCATAACTAAGAAGAAGAGTTTGAAAGACTATGGCATAGTGACTCTTGAAGAGATTTGCAGTGTCATCTTGGAGAATCCAAAGAAGCTAGGTGATCCGGTAGTTTTACTATTCCTATATCAATTGGGAATCTATCAGTAGGAAGAGCATTCCTTGATCTTGGATCTAGCATTGACCAAATGCCATTATCACTGCTAAACAAAATTGGAAAGGCAACAATGAAACCAACACACTTGACGATACAACTAGCAGATCAGTGGACTTTGTCATCATGGAATAGTGGAGAACATGCCTGTACGAGTTGGGAGGTTCACCATACTAGTGGACTTTGTCATCATGGATATCAAAAAAGATGTTGTTATCCCTTTATTTCTAGCAAGACCATTCATGAATACCGCTAATTTCGTCATTAGTGTTGCGGAGGGAAAACACACTTTATGAGTGGATGACGAGGAAATCACATGTGATGTACGTGAAGCTATGAAGCACCCTAAGGATAAATGAGCTTGCTTCAAGGCAGATATAATTGATGAAGTAATAAAAGAGAAAACTCCACAAATAATAACACCAACACCATTAGAGCTTGCTTTAACCAACATCATGGAATACCTTACACTGAAGCATGATAAAAAGCTGAGGGAATGCATCCAGCACCTAGATTCCTCAAAGAAAGTGTTGGAAAATAAAATAGTAGATCTAGTAACCTTGATTAAAGAAAAACCTATCTTGGAATTAAAATCCTTGCCTCCTCACCTTAAAATATGTCTTTTTAGAGGGCGAGTTTGAGAAACCATCCATCATTAATAGCACATTGCACAAAGAGGAAGAAGAAAGACTAGTGGAGGTAATAAAGAAGCAACACAAGCCTCAGGATGGCAAATCTCTGACATCAAAGGAATAATCCCATCCATCTGCATGCACAACATCAACCTTGAAGTGGACTTCAAACTAGTAGTACAACCACAAAGAAGACTCAACCCGGTGATGAAAGAGGAAGTCCGAAAAGAAGTACTGAAGCTTCTTAAAGCTAGAATGATATATGTCATTTCCAACAGTTCATGGGTAAGCCCTGTGCAAGTAGTCCCCAAAAAGGGTGGAATAATAGTGATAAAGAATGAGTTGATTCCCATAAGGACCGTGAATGGTTGGAGAATGTGTATCAATTACCGCATTCTCAATAAGGCAATAAGGAAAGATGGTGATTGGTAGAAGCAATTGGACTATGTCTCAAAGTGGGTGGAAGCGATTGCTAGTCCAACCAATGATGCAAAGACGGTGATTATGTTCTTAAAGAGAAATATTTTTTCTAGGTTTGGAGTGCCTAGACACTAGATTAGTGATAGAGGTCACACTTTTGTAATGCTGAACTCTCAAAGGTCCTCCAATACTACAATGTTTGGCACAAAGTAGCATCACCCTATTATCCACAAACAAATAGACAAACTGAAGTTTCAAATAGGGAGATCAAGAGGATACTAGAAAAGACTGTAGTTACTTCATGGAAGAATTGGGCTGCAAAGCTAGATGATTGTCTTTGGACATATAGTACATCTATCAAAACACCCATTGGCCTCTCCCTGTTTCAAATGGTACACCGAAAAGCATGCCACCAACCAATGGAGTGAGAAATAAAAGCTCATTGGGCCATGAAGTTCCTCAACTTTTACTCTACAACATCTGGAGAGAAAAAGAAGGCACAACTGCAGGATCTTGAAGAGATATGCCTCAACGCATTTGAATCATCCATGCTCTGCAAAGAAAGAAGTAAGAGGTACCATGACAAAAAGATCCTCCACAAAGAATTCAGGCCTAGACAACAAGTATTGCTCCAAAACTCAAGATTAATGTTTTTTCTCGAAAAATTAAAATCGAGATGGAGTAACCCCTTTACTGTCAAAGACATTAAGCCTTATGGAGCTATAGAGATAAAGGACCAATCCAAAGACCAATGCTGGTTGGTTAATGGCCAAAGATTAAATATCTACCTTGGTGGAAAAGTCCCACAACACACCATAGCCATCAAGCTCGAAGATCCTTAGAGCGACACCAAACATCAAGTTAGTGACATTAAAGAAGTGCTTACTGTGAGGCAACCCAACTTTGTAACACTTACTTTTTACATTACATTCATTTAGGATAGTTTTTAGTTGTAAGTTTGGAGTTCAAAAAAAAAATAATTATTATCACTTAGTAGTATAGAACTAACTTGCATTTTTTAGGTTTGTTCATCATGTGCAACCTTATTAACAACCAACTTGTTTGGAGGATCACGTATTCACTATCCAGGGAGGTGACGAGGTTGCAATGGATAAAAGGAGATGTTGAGGGCTCTTTAGCCTTAAGTGAAGCCTTCTCTACCCCTCTCTTTTACTTTTTGTTTATTTGTCTTTATTGGTTCAGCTGTTTGTATATGTGTGGTAGTTTAGTATTATGTTTATTATTGGGAAGATAAGGAAACACAAGTGATTACAAAACATCACCATTTACTTGCAAACCCACCATAAAATAAAACAAGTTTTTGTTCTTAAATCATTCTTTGTGAGGTTGAACTCAAAAGCTAAAAGTGAAAATCATTGATTTTGCTTGATTGAGATGTGTGATGAGTTTAGCATGAAAAATTGAAGCAAATAAAGCAACTTGTAAACCTAGCCTAGTGAGTGAGTGATCCTTATAATGATACTAATATATATTAAGAGACACTTTTATTTCACTCACAGTAGACCTTGACTGAATCTCTTGTAGTTTGATTGGAATTGTATGCATTAAAATGATCAAGGCCATGTTTGCATATTTAGCCAAGAGCCAAAATGCCTACCCTACATTGTTTATCCCTTGCACCTTACTTTGAGCTTAATTGATGTATTCTTTTCTAATTCCCTAACCTTGAAATTTATATGTTTATATATTCCATACTACCCTTAACTTAAAGGAGAGGAGAACATAGGTCTAGGAATTGGGAAATGTTTCAAGTTTGGAGTGGCAATGCACCACTCTAAGGGAACAAAATAAAGGGTACCAACAAGCTATTGTAATGCCTAAATTTTTTTTTTCCGCTTGTTTCTCTTTTTATAAAGAAATCGTGTTATTCTATAAAATCATTTTTTCTTTTTTTTTCTCATTTCTTAAATTAACTCTAAATGAATTAATTATCATCAAATATTTCTAAGTTACAAATAAAATATTATACAGTCCAAGATACAGTTCCACATAATATAGTCCCACATACAGACCAACAGACTAGTCTCGTACAAATTACATATTATCAGAGTCAACAAAAACACCAAACACAAAATACAAGTCATCCAAGCTCTTTCATCACATCCTCTTCATAACCATCCATGGCTTATGCTTCACTGTTCCTCTGCTCGTCCAAACAAATTGCAGTCATCACAGGTGTTAACCACAGACACAAAATAGGATAAGTTTATGATAAACATCGTTAGATAAAAGAAATACATCTATAACAAATCAAAATAACACTCATAATACAAAATACATGATAGATGCATGATTCTTTGTTAAAATGATGCATGACTTTCTCAGATTCTCTTCACATAGAACCATAGTCAAGATAGCTTACTCTCTCTCTTTGAATTGGATCGACCAGTCAGGGTAGGTCAGTGTTGCAAAAGGACTCACACCCACACTACATGTGATCATCATGGGTAGGTGATCTCCCCACTGTTACTACCCCCCAGTTTAGACACCTTTTATCTAAACGCTCGTCTCAATTCCAGCTATCTGACATACCCCTTCTTGAGGTAACGCGGGTTAACCCCCGCAGGGCAACGCGGCTTAACCCCCGCAGGGCATATGCATATGAAACATGCATGAATGATTCTCTTTTCATTTCATTTTTATTCTTCAACATCAATTTATATCTCATATTCCCATATGCTTAAACTTTACATTTTCAACATAAATTTAATATAATAGTCATGCTTTCAACATAATTCTAGCATAAAATATAATAGACATGCTCAAGGATTTATAGAACACTTTCAACAATATACAACACAAAAACTTTAGTAAACATCCATTAAGTAACAATATATATATCACACAAATTTTAGTAAAACATCAAATCGACTATTTCTTTAAATATAGCCACAATACATAGAGATTTAAGTCACTTAATCATTTACTTATTAAACTAGATTCAAGTTAGTTATTTCAACAATTATTCTTTAAGTTACTATAAGTCACTTATTCAAATCATCATCCATAACACCAACTTTATTTCTTTGAAGCATTTCATCAACACATGGTAAGCAAAGCTTGATTTTTATAAAAATAAATGAGAATCTAGCATAATAAATATCTAAACCATATTTATCATAAATCTTCCCCATACCTTGCTTTCTTCTTGAATTTTTGACAACTTCCTTCCAAAGATTCCTAGCTTTCCACGTGAACTACCTAAGGGTGTGGGCCTTTGTTTTGCTTTTTAATTCAAAGTGAAAGAGATGGAAGGTGAAAGTGGAATGCTACACGTGAACTAGCATCCATTTTTGGTCCCCACCATCCTTTTATATGCTAGGTGAATTGGCTTTTTCTACAAATATCTTCAAAGCCTATGATTACTTAGCTTTCTAGTTGGTTTTCTTCCATTGGCTAATGGTTTTCCACCTTACAAGTGTCCTAGTTCATGAAATTTCTACATCTTCCTCTTGCTTTCTTGTTTTGCATGTGGACTAGCCAAACTAAGGTGCATTCCCTTTGGTTTTCTTCTTTTCACGTGAGATAGCTTAGGCTTAGTAGATTTTTGTTGCATTATTTCCAAAGTCATGATTATTTAGCTTTCCAAATGGTCCAATTACAAAGCTCCTAGCTTTTTAACCATACAAGTGTCCTAAGTCTTGATTTTTCTCAAGCTTTCTCCATTCTTCCTTGATGTCCACGGCCAAGCTTTGATTTAGAAGCAATTGGTTTTCAATTTTGCTTATTCACGTGGATGGCTATAGTTTAGGAAATTTCATGCTTTGTTTTACTTAACTTATGTCTTGAAATTGAATAAAATTGTTTCTATAATTTATGAAAGCCTAATTCTAATTGCTTTCTTAGGAATAAAATTCTAGAATTATTTAGAAACTAACTTAAGTTTTAGTAACATTTTTAGGATGTCATTTAACTTTCTTCCAATGGCTTTATCTAAATTCTTATTGGTTCATTTTGTTTTTAATTAGTAAAATGACTAAACTAACTTATTAAAAATCTATTCCTCCTATAATTAGGAGAAAATTCCACAAATTGTATCTTTCCTTTTTCTGTGTTTTTCTGAAGCTTAAGTTAGTCTAGATTGAATTCTTTTCAAAATTTCTTCCAAAATTTCTAAAAATTCTATTTTATGATTTTTCTCTATTAACAATGTCAGTAATTCCTTGTCTAGGAGCATACTGTACTTTTATCAGGTGCTTATAGTATTACTGAGGCTTATCTAACCTTGTCAGGTCTAAAGGGTATTTTTGTCATTTTCAAAATGTCCATGGACATTTTCGTCATTTTATCTAAAAATGCATATTAATGATCTTATAAGAAAATTCACATATATGTATTGAAATACAAGGGTGTTACAATTATCACATGAATAAAGGTTGAAATTACTATCCTCATTCTCTCTTGTAAAGTATTGAAAAATAAAAAATTCGAAAAACAGAAAATAAAGAAAAATAAGAGAGAAGCAAAGTAAAGAAAAAATAAAAAATTGAGGATAAAGAAAAGTATGTGTAAAATTGAAAATCTGGGGTACCAAGGATTGGTAGGAAGTGAATGAAATGAAATGAATAGACTAATGTTTTCTTTCCTCTAAGTTGCTTTGAAATATCTAGAAAAACCAATACTCCTTGTTAGCTAAGCCCTGTTACAAGCCAATAAAGTCCTTAGTGATCTCTGCATGCTTTTGATGTATTAATTAACTTGAGATGAAAGTCAAAGTTGAACTATGGTTTTCTAAGATGTGAATTGAGTGAAACACTTTATGAGAGGACAAGTTGCTATGTGATTAGATTTGTAATGCCACTCTTGTTGCATGTTTTGAACTTTTCATACAATTTGGTTGAGCTAAAAAGCTGAATGTGGGCACCATACTTAGACGATTGAAGCACATAATCAAATAAATCATTGAATAAAAAGGGAGGAATGCAAGAGAAGTGTGTTTGTAACTTATCATTGTGAATCCTTGTTCTTATTTTTAGTCTAGTTTTATTTTAACGTTTTACTGGTGGGTTAGATTTAAGTTCAGTCTTGCTTGAGGACAACTAAGGTTCTAAGTCTGGAGTGTTGATAAACGTCAAATTTATAGTATTTTCATATGCATTTTGAGATGTTTATTTGATACTTTAGTACACTATAGACCTTGTTTTGAATCAAATTTGTTATGTTTAAAGTTTTAATATATTTTATATAGGAATTATGATTTTAGAAGTTTTAATATGATTTTGTGAGTTTGTATAGAGAAATAGGGCAATTTTACAAGGTGACCTCGCTCAAGCAAGGCATAGGCCACTCAAGGCAGCTCAAATAGAGAAGATGGAATTTTACAAAAGATATCTCACTTAAGCAAAAAGTGCGCCAGACAAGGCGTGCAAAAACTGAATTAATTTAAAATAGAGATAATTATGGAGGTATAGCTCGAACATAAATGAAGAAATCACTTGGAAGATAATTGCAATAAAACAGATTATATTAGCTGAAGAGATAATTTTCTTGTATAGATTATACTATTTTGTAAATTAAGGAAATTATTTGCCTCTATTAAACACCTCTACACACTACCCGTCCCTGCAAAACCCTATTCTCTTCTCTCTTCATGTATTTCATGAGTGGCTAGTTTCTTTCTTAGCTACGAGAGGAAAGGATTAAACCCTATTTGATGTAATTTCTCACATTAATATATAGTTTGAGTTTATTATTTGCCATCTATACATAATGCTTTGTGAGTTTGTGCACCTCATCGATGATTCTAGGAATTGTGCGCACTTTGGCGAGTCTCGTCAAATAATCTTGGGATAGAATAATCTTGGTTAAGCCTCACGAATTCTCAAACGATAATGTTGATTGCTAGTGTTGGCTTGCCAAGGGATTGGGAATCAAGGCAAGTGATTTAGGGTATATCACCTAAGGGATTAGAGAGAATACATTAGTGAATTAAGGATGAGCGATATTACGACGTAGAAGTGTGAGGAGTTGCAACAAATAGGGGGATTCCTAGTACAATCTTAGCATCTAAACGTTATTGGTTACGTCTACAATTATTATCTCTTCATCAAGTAACTTTTTACCTTTTCTTTTAATTTCTGTTATTAAATTTTCAGCTCACACTACTACAAAAAATAGAATTGACGTTAGACATTTAACATCAATTTTAATAAAATCGATGTTAACACAAGTAAGGTGACATTTTTGTAAACAAAATGCTCTTGTTAACATTAGTTTTTATTGAAAACCGATTTTGTGAGTTCGCCTTAACATTAGTCTTATTAAACTTGATGTTGTTAGTGGTAAGTTAACATCGGTTTTAATAAAATCGATGATGTTTTTTTTCCTTAACATTGGTTTTATTAGAAACTGATGTTGTGAATGGTAAGTTAACATCGATTTTTAATAAAATCAATGTTGTTATTTTTCTAATATTAAACTTGTGCCCAAACATCTCAGAACCCATTCTTCATGTTTGAGAACGTGTAAACCTGGAGCCATAGCCTATCGTCATCGCTGCAGTCAATGTCGCTGCTCTCATCGCCACTGCTGTCTTCCTCCCTCTTCGTTGTCCTCTTCGACGTGCCCTCTCCGGCATTTCCACCGTCGCTGGTTTCTTCCTCAATCCCTCTCTTTTCTCTTATAATATGTCATTGAAGTTCTATTCTCTTCTCCCTAATATGTCATTGAATAGCAAACATTGATTTACTCTGTAGAAACGTCCTTGGGGAAGAATTGGAGCACTTAGACGTTAAGGACACGACATTGAGCTGCTTGAATGTCAGCTGGAATCTTTGTTGAAGAAAATCTGGTCTAACAAGGTATGCGAAATTTTCTTTTGGCTTATAAAAAAATAAGGCATTTGATTGAGAGTATAATTAGAAGCTATTTTTTCAAAACTGGAAATGTTAGTTTGTTAGAAATATCAGTTTATTGGATTTGATTCAATTTTCATAGTTCATAATCCTGAATCAAGTTGTGCTTCAGGTTAATTGACGGCAAAGGTTGAGTTTAGATAGGAAGAGGCCATGAATTGAACAGTTTTTCCATTTGTGCTTCTTATAAGCTTCTTACGTTATCTGTTGAAAGCCTAATGCTCAAATGTCGTAGCTACTGCTAGTGGTTTTCAGTTGTTGAGTTATTATTATATTTATTGTGGTATCACAGGTCCTCACACACACTGGTGCACTCACACAAACACACAACAATTTATATGGTAGAATACTTCTGATGTATTTAGATAATGGTCTGCCAAGCCACACATTGGCCTTTTACATGAGATGCTATTTATAAGTAATAGCAAGTGGGAGCAATTTAAAAACATTCATATCTAATAAATTGTCTACTAACGTAAACTTAAAGAAACTTAAAGACATGACTCTTCACTTGAGTAACTCTTCACCTAGAGACATGACTCTTCACATGAGTGACTTCTTCACCTAGGGACATGACTCTTCACATGAATAACTTCTTCACCTAGGGACATCACTCTTCACATATCTAATTTATTATTATTAAAATTTCATCCAACAAAATCCCCCAATAAATTTTAAATATTTCTTCCGTCTTTCATCCCCAACATCTTCTTACAATTTTCCAGCAGCAATGTCCGTAATGGTTTCGTGAAAACATCTCCAACTTGATCTCGACTTGCCACATGAAGTAACTCCACCTTCTTTCCTTTTACTTGATCTCGGATGAAGTGGAATCTGACGTCGATATGCTTGCTCCTTTCGTGATTGATCGAGTTCTTAGCTAACTTGATTGCTGACTTATTATCTACTCGGATCTCGGTTGGACTGTCTTGAACTTGTCCCAGCTTTTCCAACAGACTCCTCAACCAAACTGCATGGCAAACGCACCAGGATGTCGCAACGTACTCGGCTTCACAAGTTGATAGAGTCACAATTGGTTCCTTCTTTGACATCCAGGCAAAAGCTATGTTTCCTATGAAGAATACATAACCAGCCGTGCTCTTCCTATCGTCCAAGTCTTTACACCAGTCATTGTCCGAGTAGCCTTTTAACCTGTAATTTTCCGACTTCGATTAGAGAAGTCCTTAAGAGATTGTTCCTTGAATATATCTTAAAATCCTTTTAGTCACTTTCCAATGAGAATAACTCGGCTCTTCCATAAACCGACTTATAATTCCAACACTTAAACACAGATCCGGCCTCGTACATGTTAAATATCTCAAGCATCCCACCAAGCTTTTATAGTTTCTTGGATCAACACGTTCTCCTCCATCATACTTTGAAAGTTTTGAACTAGGTTCCATAGGAGTTGAAATCGGGTTACAATCCGACATCTTAAACCTTTTCAATATTCCCTTAGCATAAGTCTCCTAAGAGACAAATATTCCAACTTTGTCCTATCTGACTTCCAAACACTACTACAAAAAGGCTTTTTTAAGACGGTTCTAGAATCCATTCTAAGACGGTTCTTGAACCGTCTTTGAATCGAGCGATTTTGAAAGGTTTGGCCTACGAAGACGGTTCTCGAACAGTCTTAGAATTATTTTTTTTTTGAGAGCACCTTCTAAGACGGTTGTGCGGTATAACCGTCTTAGAATATGTATTTTCGAAGACAGTTATACGGGATAACCGTCTTAGAATCTGGTTTTTATTTTTATTTTTTTGGGAGCACATTCAGAGACAGTTATGTTGTATAACCGTCTTAGAAAGCATTCTAAGACGGTTATCACAACATACCCGTCTTTGAATATATACATTAAGACGGTTTTTCAAACAACCGTCTTAGATGTATAAAAAAGTAAAAATAAAAAATAGAGAATTCTAAGACGGTTTTTTTAATGAACCGTCTTAGAATGTTTTTTTTTTAAAAAAAAAAAGAATTTTTTTTAAAATAGTCATATCTCCAATTACACCGGTCTACTTGGATTCTATCTAGCAATAATGAAAGAAAACATTTTATGAAAATCTAAAGTTAATATATTTTTTAAAATATGCAGTACATTATCAAAATATGCAGTACATATATATCCACAGGTGAGAAACTACAGAACTGCATAATTCATTGAGTATTAACACCATAATATTGAGTACATGAAAGCATTCTTGCAACTAAACGTCTAAACCAGCTTATATATATATTGAAATAACTAGGCAATCAAGTTATAAACATATATTAGGTTGAGAATGGAGGAATGACTAAGAAACTAAATCAAGTATATTCTTAAAGTTTTTTTTTATTGAATTTAATTATTTATGACACAAGGAAGAGAGAATAAATGGTACACTTCGTTAACAATCTAAATTCAAAGGTGAAGATATTATTATAATTTCTGCAACCAGATTTCAAGCTTGACTTTATAAATTCAAAGGTGAGTTTAAAATAGTATATTAAAATTCATCAATTATATCATGCATACTAACTTATTAGAATTATATAATATTATAATATTGTTAGATAATACAGCACTGTAAAGTATATGAGATATTAAAATAATAAATTAGAGGAGTAGAAATGTACTAAAATATTATAAAAAAATAAATTAATGAAACGATAGATTTCAAGCTTGACTTTATAATTTCTGCTACAGCTATATTGAAGCTCCTATGAATGATATGAAAATGGCCTAAGACATCTCTATTTTGAATCCCCTAAGCCACTGACAGAGTCATGTTGGAGTGAGGGTGGGTAAATACACCCCCTCATTTCAAATTTTTAAAAAATTCTGTATAAATTTGCCCTTCACATTATAAATTACGTTAGAAGTTGGTGGTTAGTTGGTTACGTCAGCATATAATAATAACAATAAAACAACAACAACAACAACAACATGGAATTTGATTTCAAAGCAAGAGGGCAAAGTGTCTGTTTACCGGGCTCCCTTTGCAAGAGAGTCTGATGCAGGTTGTGGTCTCCCACACTTCATATACAATTCAGATGCCCTTTGATAGAAGTCCACAACTTCTTGCCAGTGTCCTAGATCCTTTGCCAGAGCAGCAGCAGATTCCATATGCTTAGCTACATCCCAAGGTCTGGTTTACTTGTCAAGGAAACACAAAAAGACATAGTTTAACACAGTGAATCTAATAACATTATAGAGCACCATGATAATTTTTTTCCCTTAATGGAACAAAATGAAGTAGATTATATAATCATATCATATAAGGATATGAAGAAAGCATCTGTTGTCCTTTTGAAGCTTTCTCATTTGCTATTTTGGCATTCTCATAGTCCTTGGCAACTCTAATGTAACTGTTCACAGTTGTGCAGCTGAAATGAGTGAAGTAGCAATAAACTCACATAATGCTTTCTTCGATCAAATGCAATGACAACTTTCTCCCAACAAATAAAATCTATTTACTGAACAATTGATTAATCATACATTGTATAAAACTACAAGGTTGAGACTAGTCTTTTTGTCAAGTCCTGCATGCATAATTTGATGACAAGTTAGTAAGTACACAAAAATACTAAAGAGACAATTCATAGGAGGAATAAAAAATTATCTCAGTTATCATACCCAGAATACATCATGAATTCTGACCATTTTGCTATTTCTGAAAATTTTGGCTCCTATCTAGGAAGTCCTTGCCTCCTGAACAAAATCTGCGAGTAGTCAGGGGATATATCTTATTCACTTAGTCACCTCAAATTCCTTGGTCAATATCAATTATGAATATATCTGTTTCCTGAAAAGGTTGGTGGTATCTTAACATGAAATCACTGACGCCCATTTCAATAGCAGCAGCACCCCATCCCCAATGTTTAGTGCTGAAGCACTGAAATTAAATAATGTGGCAAGGTAGAGGAAAAAATTATGAATATGGCTTGCTTAACAAATAAATAGGAAGAAAAATGCTCTATAATTGACTGATAGCAATGTAAAGACTAAAATTCATGCAAGGTGCAAGGAACGAAAAAGGAATATCAAGAAAGAGGAGAAAAACAAACCAGAGCCCATATGAGAATGCACATGACTCATTTTGCTGATTAAAGAAAGTGTTGAAAGCACCCCCCCACTTACTTAATCACCATAGGCCAAACAAAGGCAAGAAAGTGAAGTTTAACTAAACCAGTGGCAAATTTCAATGATATTTAAGGAAGACAATACAAACAGCCGCAACAAAGTGATGTTTAACTAAACCAGTGCCAAATTTCAATGATATTAGTAGTATATTTGACTTTATTACAAACAAACCAGTGCAAGGCAACTACTCTATGCCATTTAGATTATCCCTGAATCCAACATCCTCGGCCATGGCCACATACCAATATTGTATTTGTAAGTGTTCTCATTTACTTCCTTACTTGGGCATAACCATAGCCATTTTGTTTTTCTAAATCCCTCATGCAGCTCCATGAGACTTTAGCTTTCACCAGTTTCTCAACAAGGAAGGTACCTTGAATTTTGAAGGTGATATTTCTTATGGCAATGGACTCCTCCAACTCACCCAATTTAAGAAAGACAGTGTTGGCAGGGTCACATATTACAAACCACTACATCTTTGGATGGTGCAGCTCCTAGGATGGTGCCACAAGAAAAATGATCTTTTACTTATCTATGAGCTCATGCCAAATGGAAGCCTAGATTCCCATTTGTTTGGAGGCAAAAGCCTCCTGACATGGGCAGCAACATATAACATTGCTGGAGGCCTAGCCTCAGTATTATTGTACCTACATGAAGAGTGGGAACGATGTGTGCTCCATAGGGACTTAAAATCAAGTAATGTTATGTTGGATTCAAATTTCAATGCAAAGCTTGGAGACTTTGGATTAGCCAGATTGATGGATCGTGGCAAAGGGTCACAAACAACATTTTTAGCTGAAACAATGGGTTACATGGCTCCTGAATCTACTACCCGAGGCAAGGCTAGTAAAGTCCGATGTATACAGTTTTGGTGTTATGGTTTTGGAGATAGCTTGTGGAAGAGAACCAATTGAACTAAGAGCCAGTGAGGAACAAATAGTTATGGTGGAATGGGTTTGGGAACTCTATGGCATGGGTAAATCTGCTAGAAGCAGCTGATTCAAGATTTTGTGGAGATTTTGATGAGCAAGAAATGGAAAGGTTAATGATAGTTGGCCTATGGTGTCCTCACCCAGATTATCGTGTGAGGCCTACAATTAGGGAAGCAATGCATGTACTTAATTACAACATCTTACACCTTATTATACATAAGCAAAAACTACTACACATTAATAGTTACTGTGTTATTTTAATAAAGTTGGGGATGACTGAACATCAATACACCATTCTAGCAACGATCAATACAACTCCAAAATTATCAAAGAGGATTTCTAGTTCACAACTAAAGCTAGGATAAAACTTCTACTCCATATATATTTTCATGAGTGATTCATAAGGAATTTCTTTTAATAGATTCATGATAATATATAAGGATTAAACAAGAACTCAGAAAATTAGTTCAGTTATAAAAAGTTCATGAACAAGTAGATAAAGACTAAAGAGAGTATGTTCTTACCTTTAAGTTGGAGTGAAGGTTCCAATTGAATTTGGGAAGAAGAACAAGTTGGTATTAGATAAGAGAAGGAAAAGCTAAAAGTGATGATGATTATCAGCTCCATCAAGTTCTTTAATTTCTTGAGAGGGTATTGCACAAGAAGATACTTTCTTCAGCTGCAGGTAGGTTAAGCTTATATACAAACCGAAGGAGGAAACCTCACACTCACAAGGGCATGACAGAGAGAGAGAGACAGAGACAGAGCAAACATAAAGCACAAAATTAAGAGTTCCGAAACAAGTACAGGAAAATCTTAAATATTCATATTTCATAACTTACTTTTTACTTTTTTAGGAGGCTTCACGCAATTCAGGTTGTTTTTATCACCTAATGTTGTAAGGCCCTTATTAATTAGTTTCTTACTTCCAGTTTTAACGATGCTTTATCTCAGTGCATCACTCCCTCAACCTCAATATATTCCTACTAGGACCACTATGATCTCAACTAATTTTTTATTTAACATATAGTTATCTTTTTCAATTTATAAAAAAAGAAGAAGAAAATGAAACTTGACTACATATGAAGAAGAAATTAGTAGAAACCATAAAAGTCTCAATCACGAGTCACAACATCAAACTCACATCCTAAGATGTCACTAGCCATTACAGAAAAACATAAACCCAAAACTCAGCAAGTGAAACCAATTTTTCCTATTCCAACTCCTAACGGCACATTCACCATTCAACAATCCAAACAAACACCCAAAGAATTAATCCAAGCTCAACAAATTACAACCAAAACAACCATCAGGGATAAATGGAATTGCAGCAAACAAACAAGAAAAGAAAAAAGAAAACCCTCAAGCGTTAATATTTTTTCTTTAATATTTTTTCTTTATCGCTAAAAATTAAAACTTTCCTTAACCCTAATGACTTTCCATGCTCTGAAATCGTCCTCAGAGGCCAAAAACAAGTAAGTCAACGCGCGAAACAACGCGAAGGGCACATGGACAAATATAAGTTAGTTGAATTAGGAGCAATTACCGGATCGGTGTGATTGCCGTTGGAACTGGAATCGCGCTTGGCGTAGTCGTCGAAGGAGCAGAGGATGTCATCGGAAGCGAAATCGAAGCCTTTGGAGGCAGAGTTGCCGTGACCTGAGGATCTAGACGCCATGGCCGGAGCTTGAAGAGGAAGAGAGAGAAAATCTTTAGAGAGTGAGCAAGAAAGAATGTGTATCGGATGTTGTGTTGAGTTACTTTGCTTTAGATAGGCGATGCCAATGCGGTGATTGAGACTGAGGTTTGACAATGAGGTGTGAGAGGGTTCGAAATTGTTATCTTCAAATACTCGGAACTCGAAAATGGAGATCGAGCGGGAAATTGACGGAGACTAAAGAAGAAAGTATGCGATTTTTCGTTTTCGATATTGGTTTCAAATTTAAAAGAGGGGGGAGGGTGAGGGAAGGGTATAAAAATTAAAAACACACAATTCTAAGACGGTTTTTACGAAACCGTCTTTGAACACCTATTTTCAAAAACGGTTTTACAAAAACCGTCTTTGAACACATGTTTTCAAAGACGGTTTTACGAAAACCGTCTTTGAACACTTTCTTTCTAAGACGGTTTTACGAAAACCGTCTTTAAAAGTTGAACTTAATTTCAAAAATGCCACCGCGCACCCTTCTAAGACGGGTATTCTACAACCGTCTTAAAACATGCGTCTTAAAAGAACCTTTTTGTAGTAGTGAAACCGAGAAAATATCTCATCAAGCCAAGATCAGTCATTTCGAATTCTTTTGACATTCTTTTCTTGAACTCTTGTGCCATTTCTTCACTGTTCCCCATAAAGATCAAGTCATCAACATATAAAGCTACAAGCAACAAATCATCTCCGTTTTTCTTAACATAGAGGGCATGCTCATAAGGACACTGTTCAAAACCATCCTCCTTAAGGTATGCATCAATGTGAGTATTCCAAGCCCTCGGTGCCTATTTTAGTTCGTTCAAAGCTTTCTTCAATCTTAACACTTTCTTTTCTTCTCCGGCTTTCAAGTATCCCAGGGGTTGTTCGAGATACACTTCCTTTTCAAGTACACCATTCATAAATGCCGACTTGACATCCATTTGGTAAATCAGCCATCCAAACTGCACTGCTTGCGAGATCAATAGTCTGATTGTCTCCATTCTTGCAACAGGTGCGAACACTTCATCATAGTCTATTCCTGCCTTTTGTTTATACCCCTTAGCTACTAGTTGGGCTTTATATCGTTCTACCTCTCCCTCAGTATTCATCTTTTTCTTATAAACCCATTTAACTCCAATGGGCTGACTTCCTTTTGGCAGCTCGGTCAACTCCCAAGTATCATTCCGTTCAATGGCCTTGATTTCTTCATTCATGGCGGTTTGACATTTTTCATCTCGGATTGCCTCTTCGAATGTTATTTCTTTAGAATCTGTCAACAAACAAATAAGGTGAGCTTTATTAGTTGAATCATACAGGTCCTGCAAACTCCTCATTTGGGTTTGTCTCATCTCGTCTTCATCAGATGTCTCACTTCTTGCTGGGAACCAACTTGGTGATCCGCCTTCCTTCTCTTCTTGTTGAGTAAGCGTCTGTCCGGGATCTAAGATGATATAGGATGAAGTGCTCGAGTTCCATTCATCTTCTTCATTAACTTTCACATCTCGGCTTATTATTACTTTCTTGGTGCCGGGATTCAACAACTTGTATCCCTTTGTCTTTTCGTCATATCCAATGAAAATAAATTTCCTGCTCTTGTCTTCCAACTTGGTTCTTTGCTGATCAGGGACGTGTGCATAAGCAACACTTCCGAAGACTCTGAAATGGCCTACTGATGGCTTCTGACCCGTCCATGCTTCCTGTGGGGTTTTTCCATTCAGACTGGAATGCAGACAGCGATTCTGCACATATACAGCACACAGTACGGCCTCCCCCCAAAACTCCTTAGGCATTTTCTTTGTTTTTAACATTGATCTTACCATGTCAAGAATGGTACGATTTTTCCTTTCAGCTACTCCATTTTGTGTTGGTGAGTACGGTGCAGTTAAGAACCTTCTTATCCCATGCTCCTCGCAATACCTTTTAAATGCAATTGATGTGTACTCCCCACCTCGGTCAGAATGGATCGACTTGATTCGCCTTCCAGTTGCATTTTCTATCATCATCTTAAAACTCTGGAATACTTCAAGCACTCTAGATTTTTCTTCCAGCAAATACACCCAAGTTTTACGACTAAAATAGTCTATAAACAAGACAAAATACATTTTTCCACTGAAAGACCCAGGAGAGATGGGTCCACACAAGTCGATATGAATTAGTTCTAGTGGTTGTTGAGATCTGTATTTGGCCGTCTTTTGAAATGGACTCCTAGCATGCTTGCTTAGCACACATTCTTCACAAAATCTCTTTTCACAGTTCAAACTCGGCAACCCATCCACCATTTTCTTGTTCATCATCTCAGCCAGGCCTCTGTAGTGATGATTACCAAACCGGCGATGCCATAAGGATACTTCCTCACTCATCTTGGTTTGCAAACAGCCGACTTGCACACTTCTCAACATTAGTTTGAACATTCTATTTTTCTCCATCTGAACTCAAACTATCAAACGTTCTTGTTTATCCTTCAAGTGGAGAACTTGGTCTATCATGAGAACCGAGTAGCATTCTCCATCAGTTGTCCCACACTAAGAATATTACTTTTTAGATCGAGCACATAATAGACATCTGGGATGCGCCCAATTCGTCCATCTTTTTGCAAGAAACAAATCGTACCTCGGCCTTTGACATCAACCTTTGAAGCATCTCCAAACGAAACATGTCTGGCTTCTATTTGTCTCAGATTACTGAACAAATGCTTATGGCCACACATATGATTGCTTGCACCAGTGTCTAGATACCATTCCATCTCGAATCCCTGGTTGACTTCACTTCTAGTCATCATCAGAATTCCTCCATTTCTTACTTCTCCTTCTGTAACAAGTTTTGAAGTTTCATTTCTTCTTTCATCTCGGCAATCCTTGGCAAAATGTCTGACTCGACCACAGTTGTAACATCTGTCCGAGTTGCAATCTCTCGAGTAATGTCCATACTTTCCGCATTTAAAACATTCATTTAATTGATCTGAATGTCGGCCTCTTCCACGACCTCGGCCTCGCCAATTCTACTTACTTGATTCAGTCTACTCCTTATTCCTTCCTTCTTGACCTCGGCTTCTACCACCTCGGTCATGTCCACGATTTCATAAAATGGACTTTCTATGGATCCCCAACTACCAATCCTCGCATGAATTGCTAGAGATCCAATAAGTCCAACATTGATTCCTTCCTACGTGTCAATTGGACAAATGCGTCCATAGTGACTAGGGTGGATATCTCGTACCCGAAAACTAGCAGTTCGACCCGTCAATCCTCCAGGGCCCAAATAACTCAATTTTCTCCCATGAACTATTTGGGTCAATGGATTTGTTTGATCCAAAACTTGAGTCCACCCCAGCCACGACCTCTATCTCGGAAATTGTGAGAATAGAACACTTTCTCGTCTTTGATTGAAGCTTTTGTCTGGAGTGCTTGCTCCAGTGACTCTTCTTTCTTCTTTTTCTTTCTTTGTTCATGTGCCTCCAAGGAACCAGCAAGTTTGTCAATGGTGAGCGTTGCTAGGTCCTTTGACTCATCAATCGCACATACAACATTCTCGAAGTCGTTAGTGAGAGACCTCAAAATTTTCTCCATCACTCTGGCATTGGACAACACCTCTCCATTTCTGTTTAGTTGATTTACCACGGTCTGGAACCGGGTGATGAAACCGGATACCCCTTCTCCTTCCTTCATTTTCATTCTTTCCAATTCTCCACGGAGAGTTTGAAGTTGAACCTGTCTAACTCGATCGGCTCCCTTGTAGACATTTGCAAGAATGTCCCACGCCTCCTTTGAAGTTGTTGCACCATCGATCTTCTCAAACCCGGAATCATCAACAGCCCGAAATAACATGTACAACGCCCCTTTGTCTTTCAACCTCGTCTCCTTCAATGTCTTGTTCTGCGCCTCCTTATATCCTGCTGTGGATGTTGGTTCCTCGAAACCACCATGGACAACCTCCCAACTATCATGGGCTCCCAAAAGAGCTTTCATCTGGATACTCCAGTTTTCGTAATTAGCCTTTGTAAGGCGAGGTAGTGACGGACTACTACTTGGCCCACTCTCCATTTTCTCAAGCTTTGATACCAATTTGTGGTATCACAGGTCCTCACACACACTGATGCACTCACACAAACACACAACAATTTCTCTTGTAGAATACTTCTGATGTATTTAGATAATGGTCTGCCAAGCCACACATTGGCCTTTTACATGAGATGCTATTTATAAGTAATAACAAGTGGGAGCAATTTAAAAACATTCATATCTAATAAATTGTTTACTAACATAAACATAAAGAAACTTAAAGAAATGACTCTTCACTTGAGTAACTCTTCACCTAGGGACATGACTCTTCACATGAGTAACTTCTTCACCTAGGGACATGACTCTTCACATGAGTAACTTCTTCACCTAAGGACATGACTCTTCACATATATAATTTATTATTATTAAAGTTTAATCCAACATTTATATATTTATCCCTATATATTTTAAATTTTCATTTTTTATAAAAAAATTGATTTATTTGTCGATTTGTTAGTTTAAGATGATAGCATTGGGTGTTTTATTAATTTTACTTATCATTAGCAATGTACTAATATTGATACAGCTGTAATGATATTACCAATCCTTATTATTTGACTTACCTCCATCAAGACTGTAATTATTAATCCTTATTATTTTACTCTTGGTCTTGACATGCACATAAATGCCTATAAGTCCACTTTCCTTTTTGCAAATTTGATTTTTCGCAATTGGCTAAAAACTATATCAAAATTTGAATGAATGTGAATTGATGATGGGTGCTAGATAACATTGTAGTGTAGACAGTAGACGTGTCTTGGTAGCTAGAAGATTGGGCTTTATGTGTATAGTTTTTCTCACAAAGAAGGATTTCATTATTCTGTATAAAATTTGTGGTTAGGTTTAACTCAAATATTAATTTACTTATCATCCTTGAAAAAATTATCATCCTTGAAATGCACATGATTTTCTTTCTTATTTGGTATTTTATTAATTTTACTTATGATTACTTGAAATGCATATGATTTTCATTTGCCTGAAATACATGGACGAGTGGATTCTTTTTCTTTTCTTTTGGTGAGGCAAAACACCCTGATTCATGTCTCTGTGTGGGAGAGTGAGACACAGAGATCCAGAAACAAAGTGATGTCCACCTACCTTGAATGCAGGCCAATCTAGGATTAGAGAAATGACCAGTGGCCACAACCACTGCGTCAAAGACTTGTTCAAATCCTCACTAGGGACACCATAATTTAATGGTCCTACATAATGCACCTTTGTATTGAACGTACTTGATCATCTCTCTCAACTTAAACAATTCACAAAAGTCCTAATGATCTGTATGGCTTGGAAGGAACTCTGTATGGCTTGGAAACCTTGTTGTGTCTCTACCTTTCTTGACTAAAAAGGGGAAATCAGTTGAACCCATGATGTGTCTGGGATACATGAGCCTTAAAGACTCATAGATGCTGTTATGCACCTCTAGCCAAGGGTCTCTTCCTAAGGGATCCTCCTCTTGTACATTTGGGTCATATAGCCATTGATCTCCAATATCATGGCTCTGCTCCAACACAATCACCTTGTGACCTTCTTTTCTCAACTCCCTCACTGAATAGCCCCGAGGGTCCAGCTCCAATTACATTCACATTCTTGGACTGTTCTATTTCGGAAACCATAGTTTGTTTGACAGGGATGGATTACATAAGTGGTAGAAGATACAGATTGCACTTGGTTAAATATTTATATATATGCATAATTAGTCATATATATATATATATATATATATATTTTTGTAAATAGTATATTCTAACTTTACACCAATTCAAGATACGGATTATTTTTTATTACACTAGCATAGTTATGCAAAGTAGTTCTTGGCCTTATGAACATGGCCCATTATGTGGAAAAAATCGAAATATTAATAGAGCACTAACTTATCCTCAGATTTTGATATGACAGTGATTAATTACACTAACACACCGCATACCCGTTACACCACAGCTGTCAAAAACATAAAGTTACAAGCCAAGCCAACACATGCTCCACTTAGTTATGATCCATATTTGATTGTTGAAACATGATTTTGATTTGTTGACATTTGTTTAAAATGCTTTTTCTGTAGGCACATAGAATACTGCAGAAGCATATAAACTGTTTGTGGTTTGGGATATAACTAATCATCATAGTTTTATGTGTTTACCTTTTGTAGCTTTCAACTTGACTGATTGGCTCTTTGTTCCTAGCAAACCTTCCAAACTATCTCTTGAGGGGGAATGAGTAGGGTGTGTGGTCACCTCTCTATTTTCTAGGTTTTCTGTCTCTCTGTTAATTACCTAAGTAGGAGTATTTATATTAGTCTTTGGACTCTTCTAATAGTCTCAGTCCAATTGGGCTCAACTAAAGAACATAAGCCCAACAATCTCCCACTTGCTCTTTTGAGTACAAACTTAGGTCTATAGAACCCAAGACCATCACTACTACAATAAACACATTCAAAGACGCGCATTCAAAAATGGTTGGAGGATAACTGTCTTAGTTGGTGAGGCGGTGACAATTTTGTAAATAATTTGTTATTTATGAAGACGATTATATGACAATCGTCTTAGATACTGTAAAACGAAGTCATTTTCAATTGAGAACCGTCTTTATTTTTTGGTATTCAAAGATGGTTTGTGAGAACCGTCTTTGAATTAAAATCCTCCTAAGTGTCTTCATGCTTTCCATCTCAGACATTTCGTATCATACTCGCGACCTAATTTCTGACCTCATACACCCTTCCTCACGACCTAACTTCGTGGTTCCCTCCGACCCTCAGTCGATGGTAGCCGTCGTCGCTCCTTCTTGACGTGTTTGGTATCATCAAGTGTATGGGTCTTGCACACAACCAGGTTTGATAACATTATGGTATTTTGGTTTAGGGGTTTTAGATTTCGAGGGTTGGGATTTTTGTTTTACTTGTGTTTTTTGATTTCGTGTCTAGGGGTTGAACATTATCGTTTCATTCACAGTCGGAGTGTTTGAGTATGTGAGGTTTCCCAAGCTTCTGTTTTTGATTTCGTGTTTAGAGGCCACCCAAGCTTCTGTTTTTCCACTTTCAAGTTTCATATACTATCCAACAAATTGAATGGAAAGGTGTTTCTGTATTGTGTGGGCCATATGTTGTCTTTATTAAGGTGTTGGATACGTATTCCAGTTTATTTTTGTAGGCTTAAGTGTTTGTGTTGTGTTGTTTTTTGCTTCATTCAATCTCTTGACCTGTATACACATTCTAAGATGCTTGTACCAGAAGGCTCGTACTTCCTAGTCTTCAATTAGCTTCTTATAATGGAAATTTTATAAACGAAGAAAGTATATCCTTTCATTTCTAGGGTAGCACATCAAATCTCAAGTGTGACATTTGCCTTGAACTTGCTTTGATATTGGTTAATTCAGTACCTTACTATTTGGCTAAAAGGTATTGTTGACAATAATTGTGCAACTTTATTTCATTCAACTTGATCTTTTATTCATTCATAGTTTATCCTATAAATGTTAAATGCAACAGTTGATTTTTTAAGTTCAGTTTGTAAGAGGCTTGGCTAATTGTGTTGCATGGATAATGGTACCGGACAGAATTAGTAGTAACTATGCATCATAGTTGTTCAATGGCCATTAATTTAAAATGTAAAGTTCATATCCTTTGAGTTTTAGTAAGTACAAATGCACAATAATTGAAAATCCAATTCTTCTATGTTTCATACTTGGTCTTAATTCAGTGACACTGAGAACTAGTATTGAGCATGACATAAAGGGAATGGCATGAGTCTTGGTTTTGGGACACAAATCAAAGGTTCAGCTCTTTATAAGAATAAATGAAGGTCCCTTTTCCATGTCAACACAACTAGGATCCCTTCCTTCTTCTTCAGCCTTCCATTCAAAGCATTGAATCATAGCAGCAAGGGTGGTGTGATGAACCTTTAGTGCTAGTGAAGTTCCAGGACACCCTCTTCTTCCACTCCCAAAAGGCAAAAGTTGATAATGTTGTCCCCTTGTTTGTTTGATATTGTTTTATATCTGGAGCATCATGCTCTCTTGCTCCTGAAGGTGACTGGCTAAAATATAGCAGCGAACTGCCACATTTGCCTTCTCCCATCTTTCATTCTCCTGTTGAAAACGTGTCTTTGTTGCCTCAGGCACATCCTCAGTAGGCTGTGCTGGCATAAGGGTAGTCAGAACAAAGTTGAGCTTTTCATATTGAAGAACAATATCCAAATTAGTTTTCCATTGTTTGTAGTTTGTATCATCCATAGGTTTTTGGCTTAAGATAGTAGCTAAAGGATTAAATGAAGACATTTTTCTGAAAAAGAAGCACACTAATTACAAACAAGAATAAAAACAAATGGATATAGCGCTAGTAGATTCTAATAACTACTACTCGTTTATAGTTCAACAATCCATTAGTTATCTTTACAAGGCTTACGATGAGCTAGATACTTGTAAAACTAATATTGTTATTTGGGCCTTCAGTTCCATTGCCAGAGCCTCAATGGGAGGGTTGACAACTTTACCAAAGTTGAATGTATTTAACCATTGTTTACTTTCAAAATATTCTTTAGTGTCTAAGTGTTCCTGACAATAGGCCGTACAAAACTTTACTAAAATTTCAAAAATATTAAGGTTTAATCTAGCGAAATCCGATTATCCTTATCTGATGGGGCTTCAACGATAACCATTCCACTAATAAACCCACAATTGGAGCCCATAGGTTTTAAATTAATTATTTAATTAAAAACCTTCACTCATTCAATATTTTAAATTTAGAATTTTCAATTTCCAAGAATTGTTTAAATTCGAGTATTCTTTGTTTGATTTCAAAAACTATGTAAGCTACCGAAGCCGATGAACGTGCAAGCTTAGCTTATTGGAATTTTGAAATCATTAATGTCCTCAAATCTAGTCATGATAGGCCGCGTGTACTTCATACAATCATGATACATTATTGTGGTATGCAATGAAACGGCCGCTTTTATTTCCTTTTATTTCGTATTTATTTTATAAAATTAAGGAGTTTTTTTTTTCGAAAAACAAACCAAAAAGAATAACGATCCAAATAATTTCATGGTTGATTTTTAAAGAAACATAAAAATTAACGCGTCAACTAAATGACGTAATTTAAGTCATTCATATGTATTTGTCATACAAACCATTATTACCAATTTATAGCTTGACGTCTAAACAATCCAAACAGTCCATACAGTCCATACAGTCCATAATACAGAGCATAGTAGAAAACATGCAAACAGAAAGTTTTCACAACAGTCTTCACCAAATCTTCTTGTACAGCTTCCATTTCACTGTTCTTCTGCTCGCCCAAATAATTGGGGTCATCACAGG
>PYAF01004720.1:19346-30433 GCA_007407185.1 Glycine tomentella | reverse complement strand
AATATATATTTAAATTCTAACAATCTTACTAAATGGTGATTTTAATTTGCTAAAACTTAGAATAGCTTAAATGGAATTTTATTTCAAAATGTGTATTAAGTGCTAAAAATCCTTCTAGATAGTGAAGTATAATTTTCTAAGCATCCTTAAGTATCTCCTTAAATCCATATTCAATAAATAAAATATTGGGGTGTTACATGCAACGTGTGTTAACACATGACCATTTTAGAAGACCCACAAATTACTCGCAATGTAAACAGTTCTCTTAGAAAATAATTTGGATTATTGTCTTGATTTTAATTATTCAAAATTAATTAATTCAATATTAATCTAGATTTTTAACAAAAATATAATAATTTTAATTAATATTTGAAAATAATTTTGAATCAAAATAATCCTATAATAACTATCATAATAGTCGTGGAATGACAAAATAGCTATTACGCTCATGTAATTATCAAGTTATGCAACAATATGGCACCACCTATTCCATATAACATGTTATCAAAATAAGCATGTTATCATATCATATAATTCATTCACTCATAAAAATAAAGCAATTATAAATTAGACTTTAATCCATGGTTTTCTAGAGAAAAGAAAAAAAAATAATAATCAAAAACATTCCAACTCTTCTTGTCCTTCCTTTTAGTCCATAGGTTATTTATCTCAAGCCCCTTTGTGGTAACCATGGGACCAAAAGCCCAAAATACCAAATTTTGGCAAGAAAACCTAAGACAATTTCAAGGAACCCTAATTGTTTCATCTACTGCGCCGTCACCCGAACTCGGATCAGTACGAAATTTTAGGGCTAGGACCGCCACGAAGAGATGAAGCCAAGGCCACAGGAAGCACCCAAAAAGGATGTCCCACGCGCCCTCACTCTCTCCATCTTTACAGGAGCGTGAATGTCACTCGCAGCCACTTTGGGTGGCGCGTGGCGGTGCGTCCAACAGCTTCTGGAATATCTCTGACCGACATTCTTCATGGTTTTGTGTCTTCTTTTCTCCCGTGTGGTTGTTTTTGGATTTCGAACATTAGATAATCACAAACAGTCCAAAACAATGACGAATGTGTATGTATTTTGTCCTTCTTTCATTACAATTTTGTGATACAACTGAAAATAATGCTATAATGGAATTAATAAACCAAGGAGGAAACCTAATCATATGGGATTAGCCTCCTTGTTACAACCAAAGAAAAATACAATCAAATCTTTACCATGGATTAATGCCAAAAAAACCCAATAAAGCAATCATTTTTAATGGAAGAAAAAATATAAGGATATACATGTGAGCATCATACCAATAATCATAGAACCTTAGGTGCCATATTTTATGAAGCAAAACTAATTACATGAAATAATGTAAATCGAAAACTAGGTTCACATCCAAACGCACAAGTTGGCTCTGATACCAATTGTAGGCACATAGAATACTGCGGAAGCATATAAACCGTTTGTGGTTTGGGATATAACTGATCATCATAGTTTTATGTGTTTACCTTTTGTAGCTTTCAACTTGGTTGATTGGCTCTTTGTTCCTAGTAAATCTTCCAAACTATCTCTTGAGTGGAAATGAATAAGGTATGTGGTTACCTCTCTGTTTTCTAGGTTTTCTGTCTCTCTGTTAATTACCTAAGTAGAAATATTTATATTAGTCTTTGGACTCTTCTAATAATTTCAGCTCAATTGAGTTCAACTAAAGAGCATAAGCCCAACATTTTCTTGACACATAGGTGGCCAAATTTCTCCTTTACCCATTCTGACATCAATTCTATAGCTGCCCACCATATGTCTGCTTCAAAGTTTACATGAAAAGAGACCAGCATTCCAAAAGTCTTCCCAAAATAAATTTTCCCCGATAGCCCATTGATATTCCGCTAAGTTGTAACTCGTCATATAATTCCCAATCCCACATATATGAACAAAATCTGACAATCTCAAACTGCAGTATACATAACTCTCTCTTAAATAGTCTAGAGAAAAGTGAAACCATCATGATAGAGAATTCTATAGTTCTATTTCAGCTTTTCAAATTTCATTTATGATCTTTACTTCTATACTTCTATAGTTGTATTGCTGCTTTTGAAGTTACTGTTAATTACGTTGACAATTGTGAGAAAAAAATCTCCAATTTCATACGTATAAATAGGAATCAATATTCGAATTCCTGTAAAAAAATAGGAGTTAATATTTGTGTAAAATTAAATTATATAAAACTTTCTTACCTGGAATTCATTAATTATATTAATTAAGTATAATATCTTATACTTAATAGTTTGAAATAAGTACTTAAATGTTTGTTTTAATATATAACAAAATCCACGGTCAAATAGTCAATACTATTGTCTATTGTACATTTGTTTAGAATTAAGTAATAGTGTCACTTAATTCACGGTCTAACTCGTATTTTATGATAAAGCAAAGTGGTTCTTGGCCTTATTTTATGACAAAGGGCTTGGATTCTTCATTGGAAAATATGAGAATTTGGAGGTTCAAAATATGAGAATTTGGATTCTTGGCCTTAATAGAGTAGTTGGTGGCATTGATGATAAAGCCCTTGTATTTTGATTACTTGATTCGAAGGGATGTTTATATTTTTAGTGTATAAAACAATAATTTATTTAAATTTAAGAATTCATACAAATTATTTGAATTCTTTATCATTATCAAAATAATTATATAAAATTTACTTGACCTTATGAAAATACTTTATAATTTATTTTAGGCTTAAATAATATTTTGCTCCCTATAAAATCAGAGTTTTTATTTATTTATTTTAGTCCTTTAAATATTTTTGTTTTTTTAGTCCCTTTAAATAACATTTTGTTCTTGTAATTGTAATTCGTAGAAACTTTTTGTTTTGCTGCTTTCATCGTCATCACGATATTCATTGTTATTGTTAGTGCCCATCTTCATAAGTATGAATATCTTTCATAAATCTTTCATGCTCTTTTTTATTACAAATATTTTTATAACTTATTTTATGTGATTAATAACTACTGTTTTATATACAAGTTATGTTCATCATGAGTGAACCTTACATTCCTGATTGAGATTCAATACAAAGATTATTCTGGACAATTTGGATTAATCATTGTATTGAATATTGAATTATCCATTTGGACAGTTTGGGAAGAGTCATTTTTTTATAATAAATTCATATATATATATATATATATATATATATACACACACACACACACATACACACACACACACACATAGGTTAACTTTGTTTTCTTAAATTTGATGAAATTTTGGAATAGTTCATTTCACTTTGTTCTCTAGGTGCATACTTGATTGTGGTGGAATTCATGTCACCATTTTCATGTCGTGTACTTTGAGATCAATGCAAAATGTTTTGAAAATTTCATCAAATCTAAGAAAAGAAAGTTAACCTTGACGTATGAATCTACGGTAAAATGTCTTTCTAAATGGGATAGTAATGAAAAAAGTGAGGTTTTCATGCATCCAATAAACTTTGTTAGTATCCCAAAGTTATTAGATGGATCGAAGTTGTAACATCCTGAAATTTCAATAATTGAAAATAGATGTTTTATGTATTTGTTGTGTTAGTTGATTGTTTGATAAGCTTGGATTAGTTGATTGATTGTGTAGGTTAATCTTGTGAAATTGCTTGGTGTGAATATTAAGTTATGTGAACTTTGTTTGATTTATTTTTATAATGCGAGAGTGATAGTTTAACCCATAACCTACTTCGGTAAAATTACCATCCCGGATTCATTCACCGTTGGATCGTCCTCAAATTTGCACACCAGCTTCACAACCCTTTTGTGCATCTTTTGACCGTTGGGATCTTCAACAACATCAGGCTCGATAAGCGAGCTAAGTCACGCTAAGCGCAACTCCAAGAAATTTCCTGACAGTAAGGAAATTACGTTGAGCGAGGAAGGACGCGCTGAGCGAGACCTGCAGGCGTGCTAAGCAAGCCAGGGCGCGCTGAGTGAGGCTGTCAGGTTATAAATACGCACCAGCCGTGCAGAAATGCAAAAAATGAATTTTTCTTCGTTTTCTCTCTCTAAAATCACAAAAAAAACCACTTCCTTTCCACCACCCAAGACCACAATCAACCACCACTAGCCGCTGTTGCTTGCCACAGAACCACGACACGGAGAGGAACATCATAATCAGAGTGGAATCTTCTAAAATTTTCTCAAAGTTTTGGTATATTATAATTTTATGTGTTTTCCTTAATTATAAAGTAACTAAAATAGATTATAAGATCATCACTTAAAGATGAAACAATATTAATAGAAGCCAATCTTAAAACATATGTAGTACAAGTACCAAAAAACTAATACATGAAGAGATAATAAACAAAATGCCAGAAGAATGGTTAATAGAAGATGTGATGCCAGAACCTAGAATTTATAATATTGAAGTAAGAGAAATAATTCAAGAAGGTCCTAATATTAGATTAAAAATGAACAGATCAGCATTATTAAAAATAAATAAGCCACAAATGATATATAAAGGACAACCTTCAAGACATTTTGTTAGTGGATCTACCATAGATCTAGATCTAACAAGATTAGATAATAGTAATCCAAAGGTCTCTGTGCATATTTATCAAGGAACAGAGGTATCACCACAATATTCTCCTACTAGATCACAAGTATTAAATACTTTATCTAGAGAAACTACTTTTCAAATAGATAACATTACTACAAACAGGGTCTTCAAAGATGATTGTAGAACACATTCAAAGACGGTTCTACAACCATCTTTTTCTCATACGTCTTTGAAAGTGCACATTTTCGAAGACGTTTCCACGACCGTCTTTGTATTGGAGATTCAAAGTTGGTTTTACAAGATAACCGTCCTGAAAGCCATATAAAAAATAAAAAAAAGAAAAATTTTACAAATCCAAGACGGTTATGACTGATTACCGTCTTAGAATGGTAGAAAACAAAGACGGTTAGCGAACAAAACCGTCTTTGATTAGTTTTCTTTTTCTTTTTTTGTTTTAAACCCCTTCTAAGACGGTTACGCTGTAAACCGTCTTAGAATGTATGGTTTCAAAGACGATTATTTGGTTAGACCGTCTTTGATTAGTTTTATTTTTTTTAATAACCCTTCTAAGACAGTTTTGTTGTAAACCGTCTTAGAATGTGTGGTTTCAAAGACGGTTATTTTGTCAAACTGTCTTTGATTAGTTTTTTTTTTTTTTTAAAAAAACCCTTCGAAGACGGTTTTTCTGTAAATCGACTTAGAATGTTTTGTTTCCAAGACGGTTATTTGTGGGACCGTCTTTGATTAGTTTTTTTTTCTTTTAAACCCCTTCTAAGACAGTTATGCTTTAAACCGTCTTAGAATGTGTGGATTCAAAGACGGTTATTTTGCAAGACTGTCTTTCATTAGTTTTCTTTCTTTTTTTTTCTATTAAACCCCTTCTAAGACGGTTGCACTACAGAATCGTGTTAGAATGTCAGGTTTTCTAAGACGATTTTCGATAACCATCTTAGAATAAAATTTTAATATTTTTTTAAGCTTTCTAAGACGGTTTTAGTGAATAACTGTCTTAGAATCTCATCTTTCTAAGACGGTTATTCAGGACAATCGTCTAAGTTTTGTTTATTTTTTTTAATAACTTCTAAGACGATTTTATTTAGTGTAACCGTCTTCAATTGACTATATTTTTTAATTACTGTTTTCTTTTACGCTTACCATTGATAATCATGTTACAATCCCGTTTTACTATTTTTATTTAATATTGAAACAACTATGAACTAAATAATATAAAATTCTACATAATGAAGAACCATTCTTGTAAAAGCAATCATTATATATATATATATGAATAACAACTTACAACATCCAGCTCTTTTCAATAAATAACATTAAAATATTAAAGATGAATTCATAAAAACAATTGTAGTGCGTTGCACTATAAATTAATAACATTCACCTTAATGTAGTTGAATTTAAACAATCATTTGTCATACATAATTTTGTTAAAATTACAAACTCCCCAACCTTGATATCTTCATCTGCCACAATTCTAGAACCACATTTCTCGATCTACAGAAATATATTATAGCTCAGCATATTAAGCAAAGAATATCAGTAAAAAATGCAAGTGATTACAAATTCAAATAAAGGTAGAATATAACATGAGTACATGTATCTATGTGCACAAAATAAGGTATTGGGATGATAGAAAAGTTGTGGAGATAATGGGGAAAAATGCTGACATTCAATAAAGGAATATAATTATTAATTTCCAAAATCTGAAATTTACTTTTATGACATAAACATTTTATTAGTTTGCTTAGCAAAAATGCATAGTATAAAGACTAAAGAACTTTCAAGAGAAAAACAAAAAACCAAAAGAATACCTCCTGTAAGTAAGGATACACACTGCAATATAAACACAAATTAAAATGGAAAACAAAAAGAGTAGCTAAAGTAGATAACCATATGCCCAATACATGCACTTGCAAACATTACCTTGACAAGGTTGAAAGACCTCTTAACAGAATGATGATTTTGCAATGAAAATAAAATACAAGATGAACTTAATGAGTTAAGATAACTATATTAAAAGAAACTAGGAAAAAATCCTAAGCCAGAAATTTATACCTTGACCAATGTCATGTTTTTCACAGGACGATTCTGAAATGGTTTGTTGAGACAAGCGCTCCCACATTTACAGGCTATTGAACAGCTAGACAGAAGCATTCTACAGGAACACAGTTAACATAATAAATGAATTATATATGACTCAAAATTATGTTGACTTTGCATATGTAATATTATATTACATATAAAACAAGCAGAAACCTTATGTGTTCAATAATAAAACAGTCTATTGTAGGTGCACCAACATAATCTAGAAATAATAACAATTCATTTTAAACATGACACCACTTCACAGGGCTAGCCACTGGCATGATTACTCCAAGGTAGTAACCCTTTCAGCCATGGAACAAGTGTGCATGGTATTTCTTTAGACTAATGTAATCAAACCAATCAATACATTACTTAAGATAGCAAAAGCACGTCATAGAAATAAGGGTTAAAAACATGAAAATTGCCATAAAGCACATACAAATGGATTACTTACCCACAGTGGCAATCTCTACCACATACACTAGTAGATCCAGGGGAATGAGTAAACGAACAGAATATGCCATCATCATCAAATAGGAATCTCTTGACCTTCTTAGTGATTAGAAGTTTATATACTCTAAAATTTATAACAACAAACAAAAATAGAAGATTTGAGATTAGAAGTTTAAATACTTCAGAAGCAATGCAAGATACACAATTATTGTGAACATTTCAGAACATGTATGAACGATTACTGCATTTTATATAAGTGTACTGCATTGGCTTTGATTTATTAAACACACTGAACAAAGACCACAAAAACAGTTCTGAGTTTTCTAATCCAATTAGGTCTAATGACAAGCATTTCCATTCAGATATTTGAGTAATGAACTCTGAGCCAGAGACACCAGACAATGACTGCTCAGAGTCCCTCTTTGTATACTGTTCATATATCCTTATTTGGCATGATAATTCTCATTACAGTATAACATGCACTGAAAGAATTGAAGAACCTTATAACATGAAATATTCGAGATGGACCTACCTTGTGAATTTGACTATTAGGAAAATCTTCATAAGCATCTGACTGCTTTAAGTCAGATTTTGATTCTTAGGAAGCTGCAACTTGTTGATAACTTTGAGATGACAATGCATTTTCTTTAGATGAAGCAGGTTTTGGAGACAATTTTCCTGACTTAATTGCAGAAAGAACATCCCCTTTCAGTAGGGTTCCGTAAGGCCCAGTTGCATTTGATGTTGGTGCATCCAACCCATACTCTGCAATCAGCAACTTTGCAGCTGGACTAATTCGTGTTATATTGTTTTTCTGAGGTTTGACCTAGCTTTTAGTGTCACATTGGGGGGCCTTCTGTTGGTTCGTTGAACTGCTGCTAACAGAATTCTTTATAGCTTCAATATCACTTGCATCTTCAATCTTGTAGAAGAGCAGCTAGCGTAAGTATTTTCATATACTCCAGTGTTTTTCATAACAAAAGCAAGGGACAACAATTTGGTATTCCAACCAATAAATACATATCATATTATCAGATTTCTTACTTTGTATTTCAAAAGAAGATGCATAAATTCTTAGACCTCAATCCTCACCTTGACACATTTCATATTGTATTAGAAGAAAGTTACAAAATTGCACAACATTTTCACACTTACTGTTATTGCAATAGGGTGTCCAGCTGTCATTTCTTTTGAACCTTCTGGAGCAAGTATCTTAGCCAGGTACCTAGTGCCCACCACCCCATTCAAATTAAATTAGTCAGCTAAAAAGTGAAATTTTATCAGGAAGAAGAAAAGAGTACAAATAAAGCTCATCTGTAAAACAAATCAACTGGAATGCAATGCAAGTATTCCCATATGCACATACCAGCATCGAAGTGTCCCTGAATTCTTATTCACTATGAGAGAAGTTAGGCATGCAATAAAAGCGAATAAAGATGACTCAATGAGGTAAAAATAAAAAGAAACAAAGCATAGGGAGAAGAAGAAGGTTTCTTTTTCAGTGCAAATGAAAACCGTTAGGTTTTGAACCCATAACCCACATTTGTTTAAGTGTTTGATTTTCTCACACAGAAAAGAAAGTCTAGAAAGAGGGGACTAAGATAAAAAAAAATTGCTAAGGAGTTTATGAAAAAAGTTATAAATAAAGAATCAATTTAATGTTTTAAAAAGTAAAAAACATTTAATACTTTATTGTTTAAATGCTTAAAATAACTTAAAGAAAGATATTAATTGTTTTATGACAGAACAGCCTTAAGCAATGGTAAGCAAGAAGCCAATTAAGAACATGTAAATATATGTCAATCTAAGAAAACAACTGAATATCTAAGTGATAATTTCCTTTATATATATATATATATATATACACATATATATAAATCAAAGATTATTCCAGTTCTTCACACAATTTGCAACTAATTAAAACCTCACAACAAAGGTGTCATCTCCCCCCTCCCCTATACAAATAATTAAAAAGGGATTTTCAGCTTTAGTTAATCTGTCTGATCACCATGAGTCACTACTACAAACAGGGTCTTTACCAAGTGTCTCTCCTTTAGTTAATATGTTTGATGCTCTCGATCTTTACCATGTTTGACAATATAATGACCCTGAGACCTGGCGCGGGTGGCATGGGGGTCCGCGCGGTTAGCGCCAGGGTCCTTAAACAGAAAAACCATGTCTGTCATGTGGCGCGGGTAGCGCCAGAGCGGCGCGAGTCGCACGGGAAGTGTTCTGGAAAGTGAGTTTTCTCTGGAAACTCACGCGGACAGTGCCAATGTGGCACTGGTGGTGCCATTGGTTTTAGGCCAGCGCGGTCAGCGCCAAGGGTGGCGCGGGTCGCGCCACAAGTGGCCTGGAAAATCAGTTTTCTCTGGAATCCAGCGCGGTCAGCGCCAAGGTTGGCGCGGGTGGTGCCCCAGGTTTTAAAAAGTGTGGCGCGGTCAGCGCCAGGTGTGGCGCGGTTGGCGCCATGGGCTTTAAAGTGTGGCGCGGTTAGCGCGGAGCGTGGCGCGGTCAGCGCGTGACGTCTGGCAGAGTTGGTATAAAAGGCCAAAGTCGCGATTTTTGGGGGAAAACTCAGCTTCTTCTTCCTTGGAACGCCAGACCTCCATTGTTGGAGCTTCTAAGCTTGTTTTTACTCCATAGTTCACCAAATCAAGCCCCTTAAACATCAATCTTGATGGAAAACACCTAGTGAGCCTAAATCTTTCATCCATTTCTCTTGAAAAACCCCAAATTTGAGAATCCCTTTTCTCAAGGGAAGTTCTTGAAACTTGAGTTCGGCGAGGAACAGCGACGATTTGTGAGTACCCAAGCTAGGGGAAGTTGCTCTTGGGCCATCCTTGTCGTTATTGAGGTAAGAAACTCAAGTTTCTCCGTTTAATTTATTGATTGGGGTTTTGGGTGAATAGTGACCCACTTGTGATAGAGCTAGAATTAGCCTTGGGTCCTTTAGAGATATGTGTTTAGAATGTGTTGAGGATGAAAGATTGGCTCTCAATTGTTAGTTTGGTGAACTTTGGTTTATTGGCTCTATGTAAGGCATGTGTTGTTATTATGCTGAATTGGTTGGCTTGTTTGACATGCTAGAGCCTTGATATGTGTTTTGTTGTGCCTGAGAGGCCATGAGAACGGTACCTTTTTAGGGATGTGGACCGTTCAAGCCCTATGTGAATTCTGAGGAATTGGGCTATTGTGGTGAGCTTTGAGCTCTGTGAGCTTTGGCAAGGCCAAGCTAGACCTGTGAGGGTCTGAGAATCACTTGTGAAGTGATTGAGTGTGTATCACACATTGCGGATTATGCTTCTTGTTGTTCTCACGGCTTAAGACCGTTATTGAAGCATTATATGTTTGATGTGATGTAGGACGTGAGACCGAGAGTTTCGGTGGTGGTGATAGTGAAGCCGGGAGAGCCGGTGCTTTGCTCAGAGCAGGTAAGCTCTTGGTTCTTGACTGTATGCCCTTTGTTGTGTTCTACCATGCACCAAATTTGGGTGATGGTTCAGTTATGGGCATTTGCATGTATATAGAAATTGTATGTTGATATGCTTGACTGATTAATGGTGATCTGAAAACTGTGCTGTGAACTGATGTTGAAATGATCACGTTGATGTGATTAACTGATGGATTGTGATTTGAAACCCGTGATGGGAATTGGTATTACAATGATATGGATATGAGATTTGCTGTGATGTGATTGGACCCAGTGATTGGGTATTTGCTATGAATGGTTGTGAAATGTTGAATTATGTTATGTCTGTTGATTATGAGACTGAGATGTGAATCCTATGGTAGTAAGATAGAGGACGAGAGATTGAGTAAGACCTGATGTGAGATGTTCCTGTGATATAGATGTAGCCTCCCGAATGGAGATGTTCCTATATCCACAGATGTAGCCTCCTCAGGCAATTGGTTGGTATAGGATGTGAGATGTTCCTGTGGTATAGATGTAGCCTCCTGAATGGAGATGTTCCTATACACAGATGTAGCCTCACTG
>PYAF01004720.1:2550-16060 GCA_007407185.1 Glycine tomentella | reverse complement strand
CACAGACTTTACATACAAGACTGCTCTTACCTTAATTCTGATTGGTCCATACTACTTTTGACCATCAAAATTACTAAACCATTTTATTAAATAAGTCTATATATACTACAATTAAGAGAAAATTCCATAGATTTTATTTATCATTTTCCCATATTTTTCTGATGCTTGAATTCTTCTGAATAAAGTTTCAAAGTTATTATCTTATAAAATTCATAGAAATTCTATTCTAGAGTTTTTTGTCACAAAGTATTTTGATAATCTGCCATGTAAGAGTATTCTGTAATTTCATCAGGTTTTCACAAAATCTCTAAGGGTGTCTCAAACAATTTTAGTCTCAAGGGTATTATGGTAATTTCTAAAGTATCCAAGGGTATTTGTGTAATTTTCACCTTAAGGGCATTTCTATAATTTCTGCTTCAAGGGAAGGGTAGTATGGTCATTTCTTTTAAACTATTTTTGTAATATCTCTAATTAATATTTTGCCCAAATAACTTAAATATAAATCAATCAAGTCTCACATAACCTAACACTCATCAAATAGTTCTGCAAGAAACATTTTGACCATACATTTGCAGTTATTGAAATTTTAGGGTGTTACAGTTTGGAGCACAACCAAAAGATGATTAATGACTTGTCTACCCTGCTGAAGAAATCTGACCTCGAAAGAAACAAGAACATGAATGAATGTTCAGATTGCAACGCTCTTAAAGATGAAATTGAGTCCAAGATGAAAGAGATGGCTGATCAGAATTTCGAGACTGCAAAGGTCTGGGACCAGCTTTCACATGTTTTAAGTGAATTGAAGGCCACACAAAGGGAGCTTCTTAACAAAGAAACAGAACTTGTTGCTGCTAGAGATTTAGAACTGAACGTTTTGAAAAATGCAAAACAAATGGAATGTGAATTGGAGGCTAAAAAGGAATAGAAAGAAGAACTCCTGCAGCAAGTGAAGGAGCTCAATGAAGTTATTTACGATTCAAAAGTAGCTGCCATTGAATTTGAGAAAGAGAAGTTACCTATGTTGTCTGAGAATGATGAGAAAATTGAGTTAGCAACAAAAGCTACTGCTCAAGTAGAACAAAAGTTAAAAGATATGAGAAAGCATGAAGAAATGCTACAAGGATTACAAAATCAACCAATAAATAAGTCTACACTCGTTGATTCTCATCCTTTGGAACCTATGCAACCTAATGAAACACTGGTTATTATCTAAAGCCATAAACGACTCAGACCATTTAAACATTGACATGGAACTAAAGGAGAGAAAGACCATGGACCAATTTGTGTACATTGAGAGAGTAGAAATAGAATTGAGTAAGTTAAAACAAGACCTTACTGTTGCAAAGGAAGAAATAAATTCCTTGAATATTACTACTGAATCACTCACAAGTGAGTTGCCTGAGACTAAAGCAGCCCTAAACATGAACAAGGAGAGTGACATTGAACCACAGGTGGAAATTGCATTGCTGAAATCTCAGCTTCAGGAACATAGGTTGGCTCACAAGAATGGACATGTTACTGAAGTTTCCAAAGCTGATCACTCAAAGGCAAAAGCTGAAGAGCAAAATAGTGAGAATAACAATGACCATGTCACAAGCAAATCATTAGTTGACAAGAGAAATGAAGTTCAAGGATCGGTAGGGGAATTGGAAGATTTTCAGAGTTAGCATTGATGAAAAGGGACCTGGAAAATGCATCAATGAAAATTTCTGAGTTGAGGGCATGTGCAGAACATGCTCTAAGCAAGGCTGAGTTTGCTAAGAATAATCAGCATTAGAGGACAAAATAAGAAGACACAGGGAACATAGGCAGAGAAGGAGGGCTGCACTTACTGCACTTAGGGAGGAATCTACCCCTAAACCATTTAGTCCTTCCACATCATATGGAACACCTGGAACCTACCAGCCCTTCAGTAAGGTTCTCAATATGAAATTGTGAAAGCTCACATCACATGTAAGTTGTTATTTGTTAATTACATTTACTTAGAGTGTTCCTGCAATAGTTGTTGTATCTAGAGATGAGATCAGAGGTTTGGGGCTGCAAGAAGAAGTAAAGGAGGTACATGAAACAAACACTTGTATTTTTTATAGAGCCCAAAATTTAGCTATTTACTAATTAGGCCTCATGAATGGTAAAGGCTTAAACTGGGAAGTGATTATAATGTTATATTATTATATTATCAAAATTCATATATTATTATATCATATTATCAAATGAAAACTTATGTGATTGTAATTTATTAATAAGACCTTTTATTTATGTGATTCTATTATGTATGAATGATGAAGATTAAAAAATAAATGTTTATAATTATTTTAAATAAATATGATCGTTAATATCTATGTGTAATTAATAATTATATACTATATAGATTAGATATATAGTTCTATTTCTCGCAATAATTAAAAAATCTCACTTATAAATGTTCAAATTTGTAATTAAATCCTGGTGCAACAAGAAGTTTATTATACATTTAAAGATTCAAGTACCATGATTTTCAATATATGGCCTGATAACCATATGTCCTCGATCAAAACAATAATTGGCAAATAAACTATTTACATTTTATGTGAACATTCATATTAAATTAAATTTTGCATATACAAAAGATTATAATGAAGAAAAGTTTTCAGAAAACTGTTACAAAATTTTCAAAGAGTACATGTGGAAAGGAAGTTAATAGAACACAAGAAATATTAATTTACACATAAAACATAATCAAGATTCATGAAAGTCTACACTCTACATCGTGCAGTTAAAACTGCATGCAACAGAACATCGAATATATAAAGCAAGTAGTGGAATGTTTTGGTTATGTTTGGATTTTTAAGTTTGCACTTTGCACATTTATACTTTGCCTGAAATTAAGTTTCAAACTCAATTTGCAAAATAAAAACCATTGCAAAGTTAAGTTTATAAACTTTAACCTAAACATGCACTCTATATCAATAGAATGTACTTTTCTATTAGTTGGAAATACAAGAAGAGGAGATAATTAAAGTATTTGAGCTGCTGCCAGCACCCCATAAACCAGTACAACACTGCATCCAAAAGCAATTAAACTTAAATATGAAAAGAAAGTCAAGCCATGATTATAAATAGAGGAAACATAACATATATAGTATCATCAATGCGATGGATACAAAATAATTATAGCTGAAATGCTAATACTAATACCTAGACAAATCAGATTCCAAAAGCAATAGAAAAAACTAGTTAAGCATTGTGGACCAGAAGAAGAGTAGTTGAGGGTTACAAAAGTTGTCAAAAGAGCCATAAAGACTGAACCAAGCACTATGGAGACAGAAACCCCTTAGCTATGAGAATGATGGAATCAGGTATAATTGCTTTTACTAAATCAAAGACTGGGTCCAAACTCTACAAAAATCAAATCACTAACTTCAGAGTCTGGGATATCAACCAAGGGATGGTTAACCTAGTGCTTCAAAAGACGAGCAGGGCACCTTAATAATATTTCACAGACTTATGCTAAAATTATATCATATCAAATGGTAGACAATGCTGTGGGATGTGACTTGGTAAATATTATTGCAGAGACTTACAACCCTATAATACCTCAACAAAGTTAGGTTGTCTACTTAGGTAGAAGGGTGATGTGAGTTTGTTCATATATATTCTTAAGGCATTCTTTTTAGTGGGGAAAAGGAAATAGGAAATCTAGCGATTTTAGTTTTTGATTGCCCAAAATGAAGAATACAACTGTTTGCAAACAGATCTAGGATATTTATTTGCTCCCTATTTGTGATAGGTGAGTCCCAGTAATCCCATGAAATACACACAGATCAGAGTGAGAATTATTTGTAGATCGAAGTTTCGAAAATACTAACATATTTATCTGTGATCCGACTTTCATTATCTTCCTGTCACAAGGAGTTCTGGTTCATAACTAAGAACAAAGCCTAGCAAGAAATTAAGGATAAGCTAAAGAAGAGAATTGGATATTAATCATGTAATAAGAAGATAATTAGATGAAACAAATTACTTTAGGGAAAAGTTAACGATATTCTAATACCAAACCATTAAATTGTTACTAAAGGGAGTACCTCATCATAGAGTCTCACTATACAATGGAGTGCCTTGATTACGCGTGGAGCTACCAGGTCTAAGGTCTCTCCTCTCTTCTGTTCAAGTTGACAAAATTGTAAATGTGGTCATCAATACAAACATTATATGGAAAACAACAACAACAAACAAAAGAGGGAGGATAAAGAATGTTAGTACAAATAATATTCAAAACACTACAAATAATAATAACAAAAATACAAGTAAACATGCGCATTCAAAGTGGAAAACATAAGCTTTGGTGGCCTCTAAACTCAAAATGAAGAACACAAGCTTGAAATGAAATCATAAACCCAACAATATTTCAACAATGATAAGTGTAATTATTGTCATCACATGACTTCCTAACCATTCATGAGAATCACATTAGGACAATTACGGGATCCCACTTTTTTACACCTACAAATCCACAATTACTGATAATTTTATTGGTAGAGACATAACAATATTATTATTATTATAATGAGGAATAAACTGTGAGTTCAATGCATAGTGCCTTAGTCATACACATACTACTTTATCTAATTCTCTCTCATCAGTACATAGAAAAAAAAAAAAAAAGAAAGATTGAAAACAATGGGGAAAGAACCCTTGATTTCTTCATTGGCAAACACATATTTCTGTAGAATACCTATTTTTTCTAAAATATTTACATGTTTTCAGTTAGAAGTATACAAAATGATGGCTTCTAAGCTGATAAGGCTGATCCCTATCTGTTTTGCTTAGTTTTGGTAGCAAAATCCTACTCCTAAGTTTGTTCATTTGACTAGGGACCTCAGGGGGCCTAACTGATCTAATTAAGGCCGAATTTACACCCATGAAGAACTCATGCCTTTTGATCTCAATAGATCCCATGCAAGTTCCAATTCTCTTACTAGGATTCTTCACCAACAACTTACTTATAAGGTCTTGAACTTTCACCATCTCTTCAAACTCCTTGCTGGTGCTAACTACAATTCTAGGGAAAGCCAAGGCTGCTTCAAAATGTGGACGAGAGTTTTCACATTGTTTTCACCTTTGAACGGTGTTCTACCATATAATATCTCATACAAGAACACCCCAAATGTCCACCAATCCAATGCACTCCCATGTCCTTGGCCCAGAATCACTTCTGGTGCCAAGTACTCATGTTTCCCCACAAATGAGTTGGACTTGGCATCAATGGGATCAGCCACCAGCTCTGGATCATTTTATAGAAGGGAAGAAAAAACCAATTTGAAGGGAAGAAAAAAATACCTTGTAACCTTTGACAGAGAAGAAAAGAGAAAATCATTCTCATAGTTTTACAGAATCATCTATGTTGGTACAAATAATATTCAAAAAACTACAAATAATAATAACAAAAATACAAGTTAAGATGCGCATTCAAAGTGGAAAACAGAAGCTTCGGTGGGCTCTAAACATAAAATGAAGAACAGCTCCAGACACATTAAAACGATAAAATGGTATTAAACCCATATACCCCAAACCTCGAAATCTCGAACCCCTAATCCAAAAGAGAAGATAAATGAACTAAGACCTGGCAAAATGAAACGCGGAAACGTGTGCAGAACCTTGTACAAGGACATGCGCCAGGAAATACCACAGATTGAAGGAGACCACCGCAGCCTAAACGGAGGGAAATACCACGGTGGCAGACGATGAGGGTGCACAAGCCCAGGGAATCGTGAATGTGTCTCAGACTTACAAAGGTAAAATTTTAGGGCACTAGCCTGAAAGCTGAGAGAGAGTCCTTTGTAAAAAAAAAAAAATGCCCACTTCAAAGACAGTTATTAGTAAACGTCTTTGAATATTCTACAACAAAGACGGTTTTACTACAGGACCGACGTGGTTTGTTGTCAACAAAGACGGTTTTCGTGTAACCGTGTTTGAAAATAACGACTTATTTACAAAAATGCCACCGCACAGGCTTCTAAGACGGTCTTCATACAACCGTCTTCGATTCTGCGTCTTCGAAGGCCACTTTTGTAGTAGTGTAAAGAATCGACTAGGAAAGATTTTATGGAAGATTATAATAAAAATTATAGAAAATGGTATTTTTCTACATATAAAAAGGAAGAAAAAAATTTAGAAAAGAATATTATAATTATATGGAAGAAAATGAAATTAATATATATTTCTTTGATTGGATTTTTAACATACAAAGAAAAGTAATAAGGTCAATAACTAAAACAGTTACCACATTGAAAACTATAGATGATAAAACAATAGAATCAGAATATCCTTCTCATAAAGGAGTAAAATTACAATTAACTAAAGATTTAGAAGTAGAAGCATCTCCTTTTAAAGATGTTATAGAAGAAAATAAAATTATAGAAATAAAAGATATAAGAAAAATACATCATCAATTAAATTATTCTAATATCATGTTAAATACTATGTCAACACATTTAGATAGAATAGAAAATCAAAATAATGGGGTTAGTACTTCAGGAACTAAACCATTAATAAAACTTATTGATAAACCTATATATAAGATAATGAACGTACCTCAAAAGGATTTAGATTCAATAAGGCTAGGAAATCAAACAGAAATTAAAATAGAAGAAATAAGAAAAAAAACTTAGAAAAATGAAGTATAGAAAAATTTACAATAAATACTTTACAAGAGGATGACTTAGAAATTAATAAATTAAGAAGAAATTTAAATCCTTATCCTAAACTTAGAAATTATTATCCAAGACCCACCCTAGTTGATGTTCAATATGAGGAACGTGGAGATTTACGCCAAAATGCTTACTCTGGAACAGAAATAGCTGAATGGAATATAGATGGAATGAGTGAACAACAAATCTTAGATTTTACTTGCCAGATGCCCATGGCTGTTACAGCATACAAAACTAAAGGAGTATATGATAGAAATACTGCTATAGCTATAATATAGGGATTTACGGACCAATGAAAAGGATGGTGGGATAATCTTTGTACCGAAAATGAGAGAAATATGATATTGAGTAGTGTAAAATCTGAAAATCAAGAACAAGATGCAATAGCTACACTTATTTATTCTATAATCCAAAATTTCATAGGAGATCCAAACGTTTTTAAAGAAAGAGTAGGAAATCAATTGACTAATCTATATTGTCCAACTATGTCAGATTATAGATGGTATGAAGATACATTTTTATCCAAGGTAACTTTGAGAGAAGATGGTTATGCAGGATTTTGGAAAGAAAAATTTATAGCTGGATTACCCAAACTTTTTGCTGAAAAGGTTAGGATAAATCTAGAAAGACATTTCCAAAAGCCAGTAGCTTATGATCGGATAACATATGGTCAAATTCATAACATTATAGTAGAAACCGGAATACAAGTTTGTACTGATTTTAAATTACAAAATAAAATGAGGAAAGAAAATATGACAAATAAGCAAGAATTAGGAACATTCTGTCATCAATATGGAATAGAAATAATAAGAGCTTCTAGTGCTCAACATAAAAAGAAATATAGGAGACCTATAAAAGAATATAAATATAGAAATAAGAAGAAATACAATCATAAATATGAAAATCAATATAATTATAATAATAAAAAATCTTACAGAAAACCTTATAAAAAGAATAATAAAAATTATAAGAAGAAAATTACTTGTTGGAAATGTGGTAAAGAAGGCACTACTACAATTGTAGGCTTCTACGACGGCCATTTAAAGACGGTTCCATGAAACCCGTAGTCGTTAGGTGCACGGTGGCATTTTTGTAATAAATTACTACTTTTCAAAGTCGGTTCCAAAGAAAACCGTAGTTGAAATGGAAACAATAACAATTCAAACACGGTTTGCCACATAATCGTATTTGATTAATCATTTCGAAATCGGTTATGCGCAGACTGTCGTCATTTAATTATTACGAAAATCATATCAAAGTCGGTTGGTATTGGACCGTAGTCATTTTAGCTATTTCAAATACGGTTTCAATAAGATAACCGTAGTTGATTTGTTATTACATTAATTAATTGTGAAAACCTAATAGTAAAGCTAAGCAGCCCCTTCTTCTCACTCCATGATCCAACCCCAATTCCAATCTTCTTCACCGTCTCTCCTCGAAGCCCTAGCTCTCGTCCATGTTCTCCTCCACACGCTTCCGCACCACCGCTCCCCATCAAGGTCCCTCTCCAACCTAAGCCTCTTCTCCAGCTCCCTCCTGGCCCACCTCAACTGCCCCTCCTCCAGCTCCATCTCCCGATCCTCCAAAAACTCTCTTCGCCTCTCCCGCCGAAACTCCATCTCTCTCCTCTTCCTCTCCTGCTCCGCCTCCACCTTCTCCCGACGGGACTCCCTCTCCCGCCGCCTCTCCTCGCGCTTCACCACTTGAAGGGGAGCGAGGCTGGGTCACGGAGGTGGTGCACCGCGTTCACGTAGTCTGCCACCGGCTTGAACTTCTTCTCGCGAGTTTTGAGCTTGGCGAGGGTTCCTGAACGGAGGACCTCGGAGTATTTGGAGAGGAGGGTTTGCTCTTCCAGTACTGACCATTTCTTCCGCTTTATTGGCGCTTGATTGGTGGATGGCGATGAAATCAAACGGGGAGCGACCTTGGCTGGACCCTCTCAACTGGAGACTCTTTTCCTATGCAGAAACCAAAGAGTCAAGGAGTAAGTGTTTTGTATTTCAAGGATTTAGTCAACTAGTGTCTCACTGTCTCATTCTCATATTGTTTAAGACTGAGGCATGCTTTCAGTCTCTCAAAATTTAGATTATTTATTTTTTAGTTCTTTAAATTTAAAATTATTTGTTTTAGTCTTTAAAATTTATATAATACTTTTTTTAATCCCTCTCAACATATAGCCTGTGAACTGTAGCCTGAAAGTATAGATTACTAATAATTTGATAGCTTTGATTGATTGCCATTTGCTATGGTCTAACTAATGAACAAATGTTCTTGTTTTATAGGTTCAACAACACTTTGGTTTTGGACCCCTCTGTACATATCTATCCATAAACTACTTGGACAGTTTCCTTTCTGCATATGAATTACCAGTAAGTCAATTAATCTAATTGAATTCTCAAAGGTTTTTAATCTGATGTTGTCTTCTCAAATGGTTTCTTGATCTGATCTTTTCATTTGCAGAAGCACAGAGCTTGGACAATGCAATTGTTGGCTGTGGGGTGCTTATCTCTGGCAGCCAAAATGGAAGAGACTGATGTCCCTTTCTCTCTTGATTTGCAGGTAAAATATTTCAATTTCATGATTAGTTGTATTAATATATTAATTGCATGTTTGGTTTAGATTATTTTGAAGATCCACGTGTTTGTTTCTTCTGAGAGATTAAATCCAGGAAGTTATTATTTTTCCAAACATGCACTAAGATTTCTGTTCTGATTCAGCTTGTGGAAAAGGTAAATATATATGGTGGTGGTCCAATGACAATAAAAAAAAAGTGAACATTTATAAATGATGGTTTGATTTTCCCTTTTGAGCATGATCATTTTAAGTTGATCATAAAATAAAATAAAAGCTTATTAATTTATACTATGTCAGAGTTGCAATTTTGATGTTGGAATTTCTAATTTTAAGCTACTGTCTTCAGGATAGACAAAGCCAATGATATCAAAGGTGAAACAATTAGCATCTCTTTTATTTTAAAAAGGATAGCTACTTACTCTTCTCATTGGAATCTTAAATTCTAAGATTGAAAGTTTTATGGTGTGATTTTCATTAACAAGAGCATACTTAACCCTTCGGAGGATTATAGCTGTGACTTGGGGTTGGGGATGCAGGAGCTACAAAACTGCCATCTGAGTGATGCAAAACTCAAGCTTTTATTCAACTTTTTTGGAAGCAGCATCTCCAAAAAGCTTCCTTTATTGGCCAACAGATTATTTGGGTTTTTTTTTTAAATTTATAATGTAAAATTTAAATTAATGTCTCTAAATGATTAAATTGTAAATAATTTACGATTTTTCAATTATAGATAATTTTTTATTTTAATTATTTAATCAATTACTATATTTTTTTAGTTTTATTTAATATTTTTATATTTTTTACATAGTCTCTACTTTAATATATATTCTATATTTAATATTTTAATATTGTTCACTAATATTAAGATTATTATTTATTTTATAAATTAAAAAAATAATACAAAATTGTTAAATACCTATTATCCCAAATAGTATCTATGAGTAGCTTTTCATCGCAACTTTTTTCATTAATTATGCTTTATATACCTAGCTTACGAATTATACGGAGAAAAATAATATTAGCCATTTGAATTAAAAATGAAGTAACATAATGCTTTGTACAAAATTTATGAACTCATTGGTTAGGATTATTTACGGATAATAATTATTTTTTAAAGATTTTAACATAAAAAATCATGAAAAATATTTTTCAAAAAAAAAATAATGATATATACACATACACTTGTTTTTTTATCATTACAGCAACTCCCTTATCCATCCAATGTAATTGCAAACAATTAAGGAAGATTAATATAATGTGTAAGACATTTCAATATAATGTTTTTCAAACAATTAGAGGTTTAGTGTAAGTGTAAAAAATGAGGTGTGTAATTTTAAGAAACTTTAAGAAGTATTTTTGTAGTTTACTCGATCTTATTATAATTAATTAATATGTTGTTTCACTTGTGTATGTGTGTGTATATATATATAATTATATATATATATATATATATATATATATATATATATATGAACTTGTGCGTGGTTTTTCAATTTAGTATGAGTTTTACCTTGCCTTGTATTATTTAATTTGTGCATATAACAGATGTGGCAATGAAATTGTTTGAAAAATATCCAACTGCTTTGGCCATGGCAAGAAATGAAGAGAACTTTATAGCATTGCATATGCTGGTGCAAAAGTCACCGGAATTTCCAGGTAAGCTTTCACAAGTTGAGAATGACTTTTTATAAAAACAAAAAAAATATGGCGTGTTTCATATAAGAATAAATTTTTACTTTAACTTTTTTTTCTTTGTTTTCATTTTAAACACTGCTTGGACCAATCAACTGTGCTTATTGCTGGACACGAAATTAGAGGACAACAATACAGGAGGTTCATCACAAGCGGGACTGGAATTGCTTAAAAAATTATGGACTCAAGTTAGAAAAATGGAAAACAAAAAGGATATGGAGTCACGCACTTTCCATCTTCACAAGGTACACAAAATTCTTCTTTTCTCTCACTGGTCTACATATAGATGAAATAGTTGTTGGTTTTTTAGTTTTTTTTTTTTTGTGGTTCTGATTTATCGTACTGGTCTTTGTGATTTTTACTTTGAAATTTGATCCAAGCCAGTTAATGTGATTTGTGGCTTATGTTTTTTGCTTCTAATTTCTTCCATCTCTGTTGTTAAAGTGAAGAAACTAAGTATCCCTCTTCAAATAAGGGAATTGGATTATATTCTCAATCACTTAATACTAGGTTGTGTTGTGGGGTTGTAGAGCATTAGATTCAATAATTCCAGGACCTATATTAGTTGCGTATGGTCATCACTATCCACTATCCACTATCCACTATCCACTATCCACTCTCAGTTATTTTTAGATTAAAAATCAAGTCAACACTATCTTGTAGCTCTCCATATGCTATATCCTCACTGGATTTAATTACTTTGTTATGAGAAGAAAATAAGCAGAAAATAAGCTCTACATATGGTATAAATAGGAGTGGACAGCATTCCCTCGTAAATCATTCCTATAATTGCAATTGCAGGATGAGGAGGATGAAGATAATGAAGAGGGGGGAGGTATGAGTAAATCTGGGAAAAAGCTAAAGAAGCTGCTTGGAAAAGCTAGTGGTATGAATGAATCTGATGCAGAGGATGACGATGATGTATGGGTTTTTTTCCTATTTTTTTTTTCACTTCGCCATTTTCTTTAACTGTTACTTGTGCCACTGATAAGATGAAAAAGTTAAACATATTTTAGTGCAAGCAACAATCCCTTTTGTGGTGAGCCTTTTGCATTTGTGACTTCAGATAGGGGAAGTGTTTAATTTCTGTCTAACATTTTGAATTTTGCAAACAGGAGTTGGCATATCTTCTTGCCAAACACTTTAGGCTTTCCACATAAAAAAATGCCACTTAAATTGAATAACTACAAACATATTTGTTAAGTTTAAAATCACTCGGAATAAATGCTAGAAGATTATGTACATATCAAGACACATGCAATACGTATCAAAATCTATATTTGAATATTCTTCAACCCTATATTTGATTGGTTTTGTTGATTCAAATTCATTTCATTCCAAAATCCTGCAGATTGGTGAGTTGGCAGGGCTTGCAGTTGGGTCTACGGTGCTTCTAAATGTGATGTTTTCTGGGTATTAACCTATCTCAAAACCCAATTGATTATACAATATACAATAAATTAAAATTAAATGTTGCATAACTTGGGAAACTTGGAACTCAGTTTTGATAAAAAAGGCTTAATAACTTGGTACATGATTAAGCCAATGGTGCTGGACTTTGAGTCAAACCATGTTGACTATTGTATCTAATATCTCTTTAAATTACTTCTCCACCTAGTTATTTTGATTTTAAATGTTCTTGGTTTTCTTATATTGCATTTTTCTAGTTCAATGTACTATTATGCATTTCCGTTACCTCTGGTTCAACTACTTGTAACCCTTATGCAGTAGTACCTACAACTCTATATATATTATTTAACATAAAGCTACTGCAATTTATGTTTATCTTAGATTAGAGTGTATATTGTGATGATGGTGATATGTTGCTGACTTGTTAAATTTGATTGATTTGACTTATCACAGAATCCTTATGTCCTTTGTCGATTATTTAAGAAACAACATGAGGAGACTTTGACCAAAATGCCATCTTTGAAAAAAATATATACCTAAATGCCACGACCCAGAAACTATTTTCCAAACTGCCACGCGGCCTATTTCGCTATGGGCCCAAGCGAAATAGGCACGCTGACGTGTCAAGCTGCCTGTGGACACGTATTTTGCTAGGCAGCCTAGCAAAATACGTAGTCAAAGCGCCAGTCCTGCGTCAGACAGTGCAGGCCACGTGTCAGCTTCCCCCTATTTCGCTAGGCAGGGAAGCGAAATACGTGTCCTATTTTGCTAGGCTGACAAGCAAAATAGGTTCCACGTGGCACTGATGCTGTATTTTGCTGGGGTGTGTAACGAAATAGGTATTATATTTTGCAAGCTCACCTAGCGTAATACTACCACACCTTTCTTATATAAATCCACCCGGTATCCTCACATTTTCATACGTTGGTAAGTTGAGTAGTGTAATTTTTTTTTTCTGAGAGTATTAGCAAAAATGAGTGGCAATAGAAATGGTTTGATTACCATTGTATACTATAATGGGAGAAGATATACTGGACCGAATGGTCAAGTGTTTGAAGGAGAAAGCAAAATGTTTCGTATGCCTTCTGGATGCAGCTATGATGAATTGATGAAAATAATTTATAAGAAGTTGAGGCTTCAACGGG
>PYAF01004719.1:363001-426420 GCA_007407185.1 Glycine tomentella | reverse complement strand
AAAATATTTAATATATAAAAATAGAAAAGTTATTTAATATTTAGTTTGTATGGTAATTTAAATATTTAATGTCATATATTTAATAATTTCGCATCATTTATTATTGAAAACATGATAAACAATTTCTTAAATAAATATTATGTATTTTCTATATAAAAAAAATGTATCATTGAGTTTAACCAATACTTACAAAGTAAATTAAATAAAAATATCTCTATTATTAAACAACTGAGGAAAAATAAGAAATAATAGGAAATATTCCTCTTTATCAAGAATAACATTTTTTTTTCTTATGTAAGGATAAATTGAAAAAGAATAGACTTTTGAACTGTGAAGTAAACTGCGAGGTTGGATAATTTGAGAGACTTATTCACTCTCAAAAGCAAAACTCAGTTTTAATATATATAGATTGATTATCAATTATCATGCATATTTTTTTTATAAATTTATAGAAAATTACAAGATTATATTATACAAATTTAACATTTTGTGTAAATAGTTTTTTTTTTTTAAAAAAAATGGGGAGAGGATCGAATTGCGTGTTGTAATAGAACTAAAATGCTTGCTCAATGATTGGTTATTTTTTAAAATTTAAAATGATATTTATCCAAATGAAAAACATTGAGTTGCTTTCCTCTAACCTTATAACATTAGTAACATGTGATTGATTATTCCCAAATTTAATTGAAGAGAATGTTTAAAACAAATAGTAATTACAAATTTCCCAAAAAGAAAATTAGAAAATTGAATAAAAAAACGAATTATATATTGCAAATGAGTTTCCTTATTTTCCCTTTTGAGGAAAAAAGGAATAAAAAAGCCAAATTAAATACTATGATTTAATTGCGAAACCTCCTTTCATCTATTTATTGACATGGACAAGAAAAGCACAATGATGAGAGACAAAAGAAAGTGAAATCTAACAGATTTTGAAATACCAGTTGACAAGCTCACTAAATCAGGTTCTCTTTCTTGACAAAACAACTTTATTAGATCATTTATCCAATCTCAAAGAGCAACATGGGACCTATTCGTGCTCCCCATCTTTTAGGGTTTTGTTCTTGTTATCATTATTGTTGCTATTAATTATATTTTATATCGTTTGCCATATTACCAGTTTATATCATTCCACTATGCTTTCTAAAAAAAAAAATCTACTATGCTTTCTTTGTTGTCTCAATTATTAGTTACATATCAATTCATTCTTTGAAGGCATAACAATTAATAAAATAAACTTTATCTCTCATAATAAAACCTGTTTTATACACATATAATTAATAGTCAAATTTTGATCAATATTTTTAATAGATTTATCTGTCTATGAATAAAATAATTTCATTAATATATAAACACGTTAAATTTAATATGTTCATAGCTTGAGCCTGAACAATTCATAATTATTGATTCTTCATCAATCATATGTGAGATAAACTTTTTTATAAGTAAATTTATACTACTAAGTACAACGCGCGATCCACTTTAGGCACATAAACTTCATCAAACAAATACAATATTAATACCAGTCAATTAAGTGAAGATTTACAGAGAAGCTGGTAAGGAGGCCTACAATGAAGAACCTTTTTCTTAGTATAAATTTTTACACTTGTGAATCAATTAAAATTAATAATATATGTGACTCATAAGATAATAATTATGGTTATGTTTGAAAAAACTAATAGAAAAATTATCTTGAGTTGAAAAGGTAGTTAAAGTTAAAAAGTTAATTTATTAAATTATAAGTGTCTAGTAAAATTAACTGTTAAAGTAGTTAAAAGTGTAAAATGATAAAAAATAATAATAAAATTGATTTATTTAAAAAAGGTAATAAGAAAAATGAACAAATATACCGATGATAAAAGTGAAAAAAATATAAAAATAAAAAATTAACATATTTTAAAAAATATTATTTCAAGGAACATTTTAGAAAAAGTGAAACACTATAAACTACTAAAAAAATTGTTTAAACAATTAAATAAATTTTTTAACTAATAAAAAAATCTAAAAATTAACTGAATATATTGTAAAACATAATTTATATAAATTCAACAAATATATTATAATTGATTTACACTAATAAATTAACAACCGAACAGTTTTAGGACAGGATATACATGCCTTGATTGTATATGTGCTTGGCACCTTTTGTACCCATCACATATGTATATATTTTCTTTTTGCTGATAAATAAAAAACAACTATTTATTCTAATTTCAACTTTACATGACATTTTGTGTATGTTTTTAACCCTTCCAGGTCACTATTTAGCTAAATCAATTCCTACTAATTTTTAGTACTTTTTTATTTATACTCACAATTTTCGTTTTCTGTCATCAATTATTACAACTAAATATAACGATGCTACATACATCCATTGAAACTAAACCTAAAAAATTACACTCACTGGACTGGACTTGCACACTAATTTGGTGTAATAGTATATATTACTTATCAACAATACACTTAAGTAAGATATGTGGATCAAAAAATATAATTGAAAGGTGAGTTCTTATCAAAGATCATCAATCATGCTTTTAACAAAAATTAATCATCGATAAATTTGATATATAATTCATATAAATAACATGATAATAATAAAAAAAAGTAATGTGTATTGGTTATAAATTTACATACATGGAACTCATTATTAAGATATATACCACGAAAGCCACATGATGATGAGAATTTTTGCCACAAAAGAGAGCCAAAAGCCCTAAAGCACGCATGACCCATGATTACTGAGGAAAAGCATGTAGATTGTATTAGGTCCATCTTTCTTTTTGTCACTATTTGCTTGCCCTTTTGCAGAGTGAATATCCATATATATAACGAGGGGTTATTTATTTTGGTTTTGGTCATCATCAAGTAAGTGAAGTACCCTTTTCCAATTAAAAAAAACAAATACAATACCACCAAATCCCACTACGGCGAACTTTTGACAAATTTCACTCGTTCGGTCTTTTCCCAAATTCATTATTTTGTTTGGTCATTTTTCGTTGAATACACTATTCTTAACAAATCAAAACTACTCCAATGTCACATACTGCATGCTACGGGCATGAACTGAAAGGGACATTAGATATGGTAGTTTATTGTTTTTTCTCCTTTTCACATTACCATAATGGCATAAACTAATATTTTATGATATAACGTGGTCTTGTTAATATTCTCTATTAATCTCATGCATTTCATAAAATGGTTTCTAGCTGTGGGGAAAAAGTAGGAAATTCCATTTGAAAAAGAAAAGGGAAGGGAAGAAAAATTAAAAGGAAAAGTTTGGGGAAAAGAAAAAGTTGATGTTATATATCTCATCGTGAAATGGCAGAAGGGGAAGTTTCAACCTGTCCATTTATTAAACAATGGATTCAGCTTTACATACTAATCACATTTGTTTAGAATTATAATTAAAATTGGTTTGACATAGAAAAGAAAAGTTTCACATATGTTTATCAAACACACAAAGTGTATTCTAGAATGTCATACATGGCTAATTCGAGCTTTGACATGTCAAAATATTTTTTTGAAAAATAAACACATTTTTTTCTGCACTAACCTTTTGTTAGTTTATGAATTCATAGTTTTCTGCATAAATAATTCATAATAATGAACAAGTTTATGAAGTATAAATTATACATTTAGCATAATTCGTAATAATGAATTAATCGTTAAACATAGTCCCAAACACTAAAATTATTACTCATCTCAAACAAAAATCTCAGTAGTCTCGTTATTTATTAATAAATGTATGACCAAGACCAACTACATATAATCAAGTTGGTTACCCAAATCTCTGTCATCATTCCCAAATGGACGTGCATTCTTTGGACCAAAAGTCACGTCGGATCCAATCCGCGTTAATGCTTTGTTTGTTTAGTTGGATTGGAAGGATCAAGAAAGCAGCACTAATCCAAGGAGGAGGGTGAAGTCAAATTTTCCATAGTGGGTGTCCTAATTTCTTCCTTTTTGACCCTAATGACTTACTTAATATTAAAAAGTGAATTATGAGTATAATTCAATTTTATAAAACTAGTTTGATTTGATAGTGGTTTGATAATAGAAGACACAATAATCCTAACAAAAGATTATTGTTAGGATAAACACTAATACTATTTTAAACAATAAATTATAAACTTAACTCAATCTTATAAAATTGACTTATAAGATAAAAGATTAAAATTATTCTTACTTATATATATTACTTTAATCTCATGAGTAAATAATGTGAGATATCTAATATGTAATTTAATCGGGAAAATGAATGATAATTAATAACTAATATTTTCCTATACATGTATATTACATTGGCCTTACAAATTGCTAAGCTAACATCAGAATATGATGACAAGTTCAATAATTTAAAATTTGGCAAAAAGTCAAAGCTGTAATGTCCGTGAACCACAAGTTTAACCCTATAGAAATTTTCTCACCATTTCCTCGTAAGAAATATATTTTAGTTCCTAAAATTTCCTATTTTCTGACTTTTACAATTGTGTTGATTCCTGATCCAATTGAGCAAAATCAAATTAAAATATCTCTTTCACATCTACATTTCCATGTTTTTGGGTTGGAAATTTCAAATACATTGAGCATCCCAAAAAAGAAGGTAACTCCAATTCAAGCCCACCACCTCTTTGTTGATATAAAGAGAAGTAAAAAGAGGGTCAAGAGATGGGATACCCACAACTTCATTGACTTCCATCCTTATTCCCTCAAAATTTCAGCTACCTGTCCTTTACCTTTGTTAAAATCTGTGTACAGGTGGAAATAATTATAAATCTTCTAAAATAATCTCTTAATGATTTTTCTAATTATTAAATAAATAAAATTCAATATTTTTCAAATATTTCTAGGTATAAATTTTTCAATAATATTTTATAATATAAAAGAAGATTAATAAAAAGGTTTACAAATATAACCCTTAAGCGTTAAAAAAAAAATTACAGTATGGCATTTCAAGAAACAATATGGATTTTTTTCCCACCATATTACAAGTTGAAAGTATTAACCAAAATTATGATAAATTTAAGTTTATCGATTTTTACAATAATTATTTAAAAATTATATTAACGGCAGTTTATGATTGATTAATGATGTCAAATTATTTTACACGGTAAATGCATTATGATTAAACTCTTATATTATATATGTTAAGTGTTCACTAGTTTTATAATTAATCTCTGCAAGAAAAATTGATGGTTCATGTTTAAAAAATCTTCCTTTCATTTTTTTTCCATTCACATAAATTCAAATATGTACCTGCACAAGAGGTAACACAGTAATTTTATCCTCTCTAGCTTCTTCACTCCAAAGATTACTTCTCTTAGTATTCGCCTATTCCATTCCTCAATTGTTCAGAAGGTGGAATACATGAAAAAAAAAAAATTGAACACTCAAATCAAATTCCGACACTAAACAATAATTGAAAATAAAAAATGAGAATGAACAATTGTCTTATTTTGAAGATTTCACCATATCTTAATCAGTCTTGGATGTATGAGCTTTTATACATAATTTAGTCTTAATCACTATTATAATGTTAATTGTTTTCATAATCCTAGTTTATACATCATTATTGAATTATAACTTATACAGCTATTCAGCCAGCCGAATATCCTGACTCTTTTAGTGTTTGTTAGTTTGAGCTCTTCATAGTCATACTCTTTGATTATGCTAAGGAGTGTGTTCAACTATTCGGTTAGTCGAACACTAGAGAACCTATTTTGGTGCTTTAGAGTTCTGATACTTGAACTCGTTATTTTTTAGGAATTAGGAGTGTATTCGACCATTCGGTCATCCAAATACCCGAAACTTTGAAAAATGATATTTTGAAGTTAATAGATTCATTGAGTGTTCGACACATCGACTATTCTGTTAGCCGAATACTCCTATGGTATAAAACTCGATATGAGTTTCAAGAAAACCAGACTTAATTTTTACTCAAATAAACGACAGATTCATAGAATCAACGTGGAGTGTCAAATGTAATTTGCCCAAGTTTCTATGATTTCCTCAAGACTCCGGAGTCCGTAGGGAGGTCCCAACAAGACCCATTAAAAAAATAAAGAGAAGAATTGAATGAATGAATGAATGGAGCAGCTACAATGCTTCCAAATATTAAAAACCCCTTTAGTCCACAGTCCACTTTCTAAAATTCTGATATCCCTTTTTGAAAACCAGAAACCAATCATCAAACAAACAAACACTATCAAACTTCAAAAACCAAAGCACACCTTCTTCTCTCTCTCTCTCTCTCTCTCTCTCTCTCTCTCTCTCTTGTTATTGCTGCAGTGCTCAATCAAGTATACCCATCATCCTTCTTCTCTTCACGCCTAGCACTCATTTTGTGGCGCATGCTATAACTATTAACTAACCCTCTCTCCCTTCTTGTAACAATTGCCTCCTCCTTCCTCCCTCTTCCCATCATCATGCCACACCGACCTTTCTCTCTCCCCCATGTTTTAACTTTTTTCAACACCACTCTCTGACTTTTCCACTATCTCTTCCTTCTTCCATTCACATCATTTCTCTTCTTTCTTCCTCCCCCTTGTTGTTTATTTATCAATTATCACCATGCCCCTCAAACAATTCAACGAAAGCTTGCAACTTTGACAACCCTTTGGCCTCTTCTTCTTGTTCCCCTTAATGGGTCTCTCTCCAATTCCCCTCACAAAGCCTATCGATTCTGATGTTTGAATTTCACTTTGGTTTTCATATGTTCCCAAAGGCTACACCTTTGCGGGTGTAGAAGTGGATAATTTCAGAGTTTTTGGGACACCCCATTTTGAAGAAAGTGTGTGTGTGTGGCTGCAGCTATGGTTGCAGAAGCTTGGATTGTAAAGATGGGTAACCAGGTAAGTTCCAATCTCAAGCATGCCCTTCTTCTTGAAACCTTGACAAAGAGAAAACAGAACCACAGGAGGTCAGATACTAAAGAAACCATAGGTATTCTTTCTTTTGAGGTAGCAAATGTGATGTCAAAAACTGTGCACCTCCACAGGTCACTGTCAGAGTCTGAGATCTCAAAGCTGAGGAATGAGATCTTGGGCTCTGAGGGTGTTAGGAATTTGGTGTCCTCTGATGAGGGTTATCTCCTTGAGCTGGCTCTGGCAGAGAAGCTTGAGGAGTTGAATAGGGTTGCTAGTGTTGTCTCTAGGTTGGGGAAGAAGTGCTCTGAGCCTGCCTTGCAAGGGTTTGAGCATGTGTATGGGGACATTGTTGGTGGGGTTATGGATGTCAAGGAATTGGGGTTCCTTGTTAAGCATATGGAGGGAATGGTGAGGAAAATGGATAGGTATGTTACTGTCACTAGGAACTTGTACAGTGAGATGGTGCTGTTGAATGAGTTGGAGCAAGCAGTGAAGAAGTTTCAGCATAATCAGCATGAGGAGAGTAGGAGGGCTTTTGAGCAGAAGCTCATGTGGCAGAAGCAAGATGTGAGGCATCTTAAGGATGCTTCCCTTTGGAATCAGAACTTTGATAAGGTTGTTGAGTTGTTGGCTAGGACAGTTTGTACCATTTATTCCAGGATTTCTGTGATCTTTGGAGAATCTGCTTTGAGGAAGAATGCCCTTGGACCTGGTGTTGGTGGAGGCTCGCCAGGTACACAAAATGAATCGGGGTTTTTGTCCGGGCATATTAATGTTCAGACAAGTTCGGAGAGGTTGAAGCGCAATCAGAGCAAGAGAAATGGATTCCATTTGGGTTTGGTTGGAAGAATGGCTGCGGCGGAGAGAAGGGGAGCTACTAGTAGGCCTCAGATTGATTTGAGGAGAGGCGAGTTGGTGCCGATTCGACCTGAAGATTTTGGTTTTCCATGTGGAACAAGTCCGGGAAGACTTTTCATGGAATGCCTAAGTTTGACTAGCTCAGTTTCAAAATTTGATGATGCTGATAATGTCAATAGGGAGGACCATCATAGTAGTTGGCGCAGTGTTGGGATAGGGAATAATAGCATGAATAGGGAGCATGCGTGCGATTCTGGTATTCTAAGTCATCGCCAAAGTGGCGTTCCTTTCACCGGAGATCTTAGACAAGCCAAATCTGGTGTACAAAGTTGCTCAACATTAGGTCCCAAAAGTAGGTTAGCTGTTTATGCTCCTCCTTCGACACTTGGAGGCTGTGCTCTAGCATTGCACTATGCCAATGTCATAATTATCATTGAGAAGCTGCTTCGCTACCCGCATTTAGTTGGTGAGGAAGCGAGGGATGATCTATATCAGATGCTACCGTTGAGCTTAAGGTTATCGCTCAAGGCCAAACTGAAGTCCTATGTCAAGAGTTTGGCCATATATGATGCTCCTCTTGCCCATGACTGGAAGGAGAATCTTGATGGGATACTCAAGTGGCTCGCCCCACTTGGACATAACATGATCAGATGGCAAAGTGAGCGTAATTTTGAGCAACACCAAATCGTTAGCCGGACAAATGTTCTGCTACTTCAGACATTATACTTTGCTGACAGGGAAAAGACCGAGGAATCAATCTGTGAACTTCTTGTTGGGTTGAATTACATATGCCGGTATGAGCATCAACAAAATGCTCTACTGGATTGTGCTAGCAGTTTCGATTTCGAAGATTGTGTGGAGTGGCAATTGCAATGTGGAGATTCTTTTCTTAATTGATTTGAGGACATTTTAAATTTTGAAATCTTCAGTATGGTGGTGAGCATTTTCTTGATTTTAAATTAGGATATCATCTCAATAGAATGTGGAACTATGAACTTTGCACGTTGAAGATTAATACTGAAGACTTGGAAAGTATAATTGTATTTATTTACAGTTTGACTTGCGCAGTGGATAAAGCAGTCATATTTATAAAGGGGCATAGAAGTTCATGCTGAACTTGTATATATATTTATGTACAGATTGCTTACTAATGCTTACTGCTTAGAGTATGCTTTGTTAGAATTGTTGTCATGAAAACCACAGAAACTAGTATTGTTTTCTTAATTTTTAAGCTGGTGTTGATTTGTGGTGCTTGTATTTCTATTCTAGTTCTTTTGTATCATGATCAAGTCATAAGGTCTAGTTTTCTTGCCCATATGTTAATTTTCCCTTAAACATGTCTAAGCGGTTCATAGTGCCTATTCAAAGAATGAATGCATACTGAATTATAAATTGCTATATTTTCCTTAGGATGGAGTGAGGGACTTTACATTATTTGAAATTTCCCAGATAGTACTGATGAAGGGAAATACTGTACATTGATGCTGTCGCTCTATTGGTTATCAATCTATTAAAGATGCTTTTTCCTGTTATGGACTTTGAATTAAATCACAAATGTTGGATTTGTAGCATCTGTTGATAACTTTCTTTATTTAATCTGTTATGTTTGAACCTCCAGTGATGATATTTTGTGTCTTTATGATTGCAATATCGTTTAGGATGTCATTTATAGGCTAGATCATTGTTTCTCTTCTAGAGAAAAGTTTTCTGAAAATTGAATATTGAATTGGCAGCTACTTTTCACAATCATGAAAAGAAATACACACAATAATTCTCCCAAGATTCTATAATTTTCTTTTCCACCAGAAAAAATCTTCTAGATTTTTTGTACATGTTAGAGAATCAACATACATCCACCACTCTGCTCAAATCTCTTGATTTGTTTCCATTATGGTGATGAATATGGGTGTCCTACAATGCTGTAGAGACCAAGATGAGATTACCATATTGATGAAAAAGAAGTGACTTATGCTGTCACTGCACTGTTTGAACCACTTTACTAACTTAGGAAAATCACACTATGACAAGACTGCATTGCCTTGAAGTGGCACAGCATTGCTGATCCACCATGCTGTCACCTGTGACATTCATTTATAACCCCAACTGAAACTTTATTATCTTATGCTTGATTTTGCTTCATATCATATCATAGTAACATACCAATACCTCTATATAATATTATATTAAACTCATGCATCGACATTTATGCTAAAGTAGTATTTTCATTAGGAAATCATAAATCAAATCACCCTAACTGTGTGTGCGCTCTGACAGTAGTCAAGAATATAGTATTTCAGTATTTGAAATATATTTTATGAAGAATTAAAATATTATTATTTAATAAAAAATTATTATTATTATTATTATTTTATATATAGTAAATTTATTAATATTTAAAATAATTATCTTACAAGTCAAATTAATTATGATTTTTGATTGGTTAATAGTCTAAAAACTTGTACAATGATAATGTATGCTTATTAAATTCATTTTTTCTTTGTTAAAACTTGAAAAATTAAGAGCATGCCTGTGATGTAAAAAAAAAGAAAGAAAAAGAAGATCAACATAAGAAGAACAGGATTTTTAAAGATTCATGAAATAGTTATATTTTGGGGTGTAGGACATTCATGGATTGTGGTGTTATTTTCTTGTGTAAGCATAAAAAGTGACAGATCTGAATTCAACTTTTTTCTTCATTTAGTTGTTATATCTTAGTCGGAACACAAAACACTAGCTACCTTGTCAGTTTAATTAATACAATTACTAAGTCCAGGCTGGGAAAGTAGGCGCCATGAAGTGGCATAAGTAACATAGGTGGGTAAGGGCATTCACTTTGACAATAAAAGGGGCTTCCAAATAGTGTGTGTGTGTAGTTGAGTGCCATTAATCTTTTGTGGGGTTTGAGGTTGTGGGTGGTTTTCTCTTCTTTTGAGTTGCTTTTCATTATGTGACTCAAAATCAAGGTCCACACTTGCTAGATTCTACTTCCTCATTAACATATGGGTTTGATGATGTTCATGAAATCATGGCCATAGAAATATTATAAGCTTTTTGCATAAATATCTTTTGAAAATATTGTAATCATGTAAAATTGAGAAGTTTTTATTATTGGATATAAGGTATTTATGATAGTATTGCATTTTTTATGTAAGAACTGATTTCTTTCTCATACAGTTGATGTTAGCAAAATTAAGACTACCTCCGTTTCTTTTCTTCTTATTTGTGACTTAACATTTCTGATGTTAATTATTATTATTATTATTATTATTATTATTATTATTATTATTATTATTATTATTATCATCATCATCTCTATCTCAATTATATCTTTATAAAAAGAGCAATAATGTGTGAAATGTCAATATAAAAAGTAAATAAGAGAAATAAAGGACATATCAGAAATATATAATAATTCTAATAAAACCGAAGAGATTGATTATTTTCTTAATTCATACTATATTTTAACTTTAATTAAGCGATAAAAAGAAAGGAATAAAATATGTTTTTGGTATATAGTAGTTAGGAAGGTGCATGCATGGCATTAACCATTAAATGAAGCACAGTTGCTTTGGATGGGCAATAACAACACACATAGTAATGTTCATTTTTCAATTATTATATCCTTATGTTCAAAATGCCACAATAATATTTCTCAAAGATATAATCATATCCATTAAAAAAAATCCATGGTTCCAAAATTTTGTTTACTAATTCAATATTGCTGCTCCACCAATTTCAACTATACCTTCAACTTATAATTGAGTGTGAGTAAATTGATTTTAGGTTTGTAACATAGAAAGTGTACAGGAGTGATTAATAATAGGTTGTTGTGTGCTTGGGAAGCACTTATAATTCGTCCACCAAATTGGTGTTTAATCAATTTTGAATTAATGCCTTCTTTATAGCAACAATATGTACTACTTTACGACTCAAACTCTTCCTATTGTTGGGCAATTAGCTAAAAGATTTTCTATTGATGAACCCATTTTAGTAAGGTCAGAGACAAACTTCGTGTGTGCAATAAATCTATAGATGGGAACCAAATTTAATTTCAATACATTGATATGATATTATAGTAGATTTACATAGTTAATCACGGGATTTGCATTATGTAACTGAGCAAAATATTATTTCTCACTTAGTCACTTTTTTTTTAAGGAATGCACATACATGGAGAGGCAGATAATAATGACAATTTACTAACGTGCTAGCTAAGTTATGTATTGTTTAGGTCATCTGCTCAAGCAATGCATTTTATAAGGATGTAGTTTTTTTAATTATGTTTACTAATAGAAATTAAAATTTCACCTCAATACTCTACATGCTACGTGTTTGGAAATATGTTTCTAAGCAACTAATCACACTAATTAATTTATTTTTGGTATGGGGGACTAATCACATTAAATAACAAGAGGATGCAAATCTCCAATTCCAATTAAAAATAGCAAAACACTTAAAAATATAGTATTAAATCTAAGTTTTGTGGATATTGAAATTTCAAGGAGCCAAACTACATTTTTTTTATATAGTACGTGGATCATATAATTGGGTTTGTTCAATATTGTGAAAATTTCAAAACTAAATTATGGAGACATACTTATTGGTCCCCACTAAAAACTACTACTAGTCAGCTTTTTCAATGTGCATGTTTAACCCACTGTGCGTCCTACTTGAAGAAATTGCATGTGCAGACTGCTTTCTCATCAAATTTACAATTTATGGTCTTCAGGTTCATTAGTGGCCAAACTCCACTCATGTACCCTTTTCTCCTAGAAAGATGTGACTTTTTTTTATTTTATTTTTTATTTTATCTTATGAACCAAATTGTGCTTAATATCCGAATCCTCATCAAGCATTTTATGGATATGTAGGAGTGTGGTTTTGTGCCTTAAATATGACTACTCAGGTTATGATGATAGGAATTAAATTAAAGTATTAGAAAGTTTATAATAATTTTTATATATTATTTAATTAATTGAACTAAATTCTGATAAAAAAATAAACATATACAAAAAGTAAATTTTACTGTATTTTTTAATTTATCTTTGTGTTTTATACTTTTATAATATTTACCAAAATATTGTAAAATCCCATAAAACAAAATTCAACAAATTGTAAATCCCTCATTTGTTTAGACAAGTTAATAACTTTAAATTAATTGATGAAAGATTAAAAACATAATTTGTAAAAAGAATACACGTGATTACTCACACTTCTTGAAGTCAAGTTAATGAGTTGTTGAGATGACTTGTTACTTCATTAGTTAATATTTTTATTTGATAATAGTAACTAAACATTGTAACAAATTAAAATTATAAGGAAAAAAACGCTAAAAGAATTAATTTAAAAAATTAGGGACCAAAAATATTAAACCCTTAATGTTTGTATTATATATTTAGTCTAATTTTAATGTTTTTATAAGCGTTATGGGTTCTATTTCAAAAATAAAATTATTATACACATTTTTTTAATTTAATAATTAGCATGAATTGATAATAGTAGTAATAATAATAACAATAAAAGAAGTATATATATTAAAATCTGTTTTAATAATTATATACTCAGAATCAAACTTGATTCAGAATACCCATACAACATTTTCTTAAAAAAAATTTCTAGTATATGTTATTTAAACAAAAATCACATTAATTTAAATTTGATTTTACACTAAGTGGTGTAAATGAAAAAAGTTTGACATTGATATCTCAGAGGCGGGTTATCTAGTTATTCCTCCGGTTTCTATTATAAGAAAAAATCCGAATCAATTTCATAATAGGAATCAACTAATTTCATTAAATTAAATTGTGTTATTTTGAAATCAAATATAAGTTTATTTTTTTTTCCTAAAATCTCTTTTATTAAAACTTGATATAAAACATAAAAAAGTCTCAGCCCATTTTAAATGAATGGCTGCATTTTGAAGTTAACATCATTAAATAAAGCAAAATTAGTTATATTTTACTTATATTTAATAACAAAAAAATTGTGTGCTTATAATAGATATTTGAGGAAGTACAATGTTTTGGATAATCACCTTTTTGGTCACTAAAAATATTATGATTAAGATTAATGTATTAAAAAAATATTAAGATTAAAAGACAAATATAATAATGATGATGTGATCACTAAATAACTTTTAATTTTGATTCTAAATAACTTTTAATTTTGATTATTCATAAATGATTGTGCGATCTAAATTAAAAGTTTTTACGTTTTTATATTGAGAATCATTTTCACTTGATATGACTCACATTACTGTAATATAATTGACACCATAAGTAAAGTGTGATTTTTTTAATCAAATATGGTATATTTTAAAAGTATATATAACATTATAATATCTATTTTGATGTATATAAATAAGATATTAAATAATTTTAGATTAGCATTTTTTTTACAAATATGACCTTTATTTTTTTGTGTGAATGATAATAGGGCTGAATATTCCCAGAAGAAAAGCTTAAAACCCATGAGGAAAAGAAGTTGCAGAAACATCTGCTAATACAACATAGAAATCAAAATAAAAGAAGGCGCAAAATTAAAAACCCTCTGAATGGCAATATGGCATCTAAGTCGGATTGACCAAAATTTGCCAAAATACTAATACATAATTATTCATAAAAAATAAAACTAAGGTAACCAAGAAGAGCATAAAGATACGACACCGTTTTGACTCGTTGTCACAGTTACGACTTACGAACCCAATCCCCTTACACACCGGTTTCTTTCTCGGATCTCGAACAAAAACACGTTCTCAACGTTTTCTCACAAGATCTTGCACATAATTGCCAAAATCTGCGTGAGTCCCGAAAAGCGTTTTGCGAGTCATGAGTTACCGAAGGTTTGTTTTCGAAATGGACACCCCTTTTGTTCTTTGATCTGTTCCTTCCCTCGATTTTAATTTGTGCTTTGTGGTGCATTCGTTGATTGCAACCTTTTTGGTTCGATATGCGGTTGGGTAGTGCTTAGGTTTGAGGGATGATTTGGATTTCAGGGCAATGCTGGATCTGGATTTCGGAATGAGTATTGCTTCGAAATGCACGTGCATTGTTCATTAGCTGTTCAGTAACAAGGTGAAGTTGAAGAGGATCATAAAGTATTTGAGTGTTTAGATTAAGCTTTTTTTGTATTCAAAGCAAAATTTCAGTGAGAGTGCATGCCTGGTTTGGATATTTTTGGGGGGAAAATTGTTTTCTTTTTTTCTTTTTAATTTCTCAATTAGGATTTTGATTATAGGCTGTTTTGAAGGAAAAATAAAGTTATCCAATTCCAGACACACATAGAGCTTTTGAAATCATGATTTTTGTTTTTTAAATCGATTCAAACCAAACTTGCCCGTGGAAATTTAATAATATGCTTGGGTCCTAAAGTTTTTGAGAACAAAGGGTAGAAGGTATCATGTCACTGGGAAAGATGTGAAGCACTTGCTAACTGGTTAATGCTTCTTTTACTGATACTGAAAAAAAAAATTAGAAGAGTGAAGATTTTAATAGGGTGACAAGTTTTGGAAAATTGGAGGATTTTAAGTTCAAACATCCTCTTCTGATTTTGAGTGAAGCCTTGGTGCAATGCAATTGTAAGGTTGCTTCCTTGTGCCATGTAGGACATGTGTTTAAATGCTGGAAACAACCTCTTCGTATGTTGGGGTATGTGTACATGCAGGGACGGATCCAGGAAATTGATGAAGGGTGGACACTCATGGTACGCACGTAGCCGTGACGGAAGCCGGCCCGCGATGACGCCGGAGAAGCAGTTGCGTGAGTGTCTCTTCTCTTCCATCAGTGGAAAACACACAAAACACGCTTCCAAGGACGCCGTAGCTGTGACGTGGTTGGCGCTGAGCTCCTCCTGCAGCGCTCCCTTGCCGCGGAGCTTGGTGTCCGCTGCGGTGGTTTGGGGAGAATTCTCACCGGGGTTCTTGGCGTGGAGGTACGGGACTGTGAAAGAGGATGTCCTTGAGCAGCCACTGGCTGTTGCCTTTGGCCGCCGCCGGGTGGAAGTGGTGGTGGCTGGTGCCTGGCGCGGCTGCTCCATTTTGCGAATGCTGATTGCGTGGAGCCGTGGAGTATGTGACGTAGCCAACGGAGGAGTGATTGAGATGGAGAACGAGAGAAGAGAAGAGACACTCATGCAAGGGTGGGCACCACCACCGCACCTGTTTTGTACATGGTAAGGGTGGGTACCGCCGCACCGCACCACATTGCACTTCAAAATTTAAGGGTGGACACTTGCCCCCCTCCTCTTCAACCTGGGTCCGCCCTTGTGTACATGTACACTTCTGAGAACTCACTTGGCGGGAGTCTCTTGCATTGAATCCAATGTCCATTTTTTGAGTTCAAAGAAGGGAAGTAGGAAGTGAAAACTTCCTTATTTGTTTATAGCTTGATGTTAACTTAAACTGTGTTTTGTTGTGCTGTTTATGAATGAGCTACTTAGCTATGAGCTGTAGACAATCTCATTTACCGCACATGTTGAGCTGGTTCCCGCACTAGGAAAAAGTATGGATTTTGATTTGTTGGGAATCAGAGAGGTTGAAGCTATGATCCAAATGCATATTTATTTATTTATTTATGTCTAGATGTTGATTTCAACAGTGCCTTGTCATTCAGTTTATAAATTGTGCAAGATTTTGAAGTTGTTGCTCTGTTTTCGGCCCTTGTGAGTTGATGCCGACTTTAATTAAATGAAATTAAAAATTAAATAAAAATGTAATTTTTATTAAAAATCAGGATAACATTTCATGTCAATTACCTTACTAGATACTTTGCTATTCATTTTTCATGTATTGGTTGTATTAGAATTTTGTTTTATGTCCGAGCGCTTGTCCAAGAGTATGCGAGTGTGAGTGAGTTAGTGGGTTTTAGCCAAAGTGGCCTCTTTCTTAAAAAAATACTTGTACTTTGGACTCATGGCCATTTTTCTTATATAATCTTTAACTTGTTTCTAACCCACCAATCTGGACTTGTTCTTCAACACTCCCCATCAAGTTCAACTAGCTTGATCCAATTGTGACTTGCCTTCAATTCTTAGCTTGGGTTTGTACTTCAAGTTTGTCCCTCAGAGGCCACAAGTTTTGCTTTCATTTATTATTGGGGCTTGTGCTACTTTTCTTGACTTTTCAAGGCCTCAGGTTTGGTTTAATTTTTGTGGAATAATGGTGTTCTCTTGTGTATTAACCCTCATAACTGTTTAATTTTCAGAGATAATCGCTCCTCCAGATCATCACTTGTAGATGGTTTTGATAGTCTGGAGGAGGGTGGTCTAAGGGCTTCTTCTTCTTACTCACGTGAAATTAATGAGCATGATAATGATAAAGCCATAGAGAATTTGCAGGACAGAGTTTCCTTTCTGAAACGGGTAAGTTTCTATTTAAGATTAAGGTACTATTTCACTTTTGAAGTATAAATTGAATTCTTGTCTTAACATCTGGCTATAGGAATTCTTAGTTCTCACTAATGCAAGGTTCATGGAAAAGTTCTGCTAGTGTTGAAAGTATTACCTGCCATGGTTCTGTTGTTGTTTAAGGTTTTTGTGCATATATGTTGTTTCTAATTTTCCTGTTACCATTTGGATCATTCGCTTAAATACTGGGAAATCCTTTCCCTGTTTCTAGTTGGCTGCATCGTAAAAATAAACATGTTTGTATTTTTTTTTAATGGGCATCAGTTGATTTGTAAACAAAGGATCATCAAATGGGATCCCCAGTTTATGATTACTGCAGGTCTGGAAATGCTTGTGATTTGTTAATAAAGATTAAGTGTGTGCATCGTTGTTTATTTGCTGCTACCTCCATTTTTTAAAAGTGTCTTTTTAGGTTGTGACACAAGAATTAAGAAGTACAATTAAGTGAATTAATGTTCTTATTTTTATTAAAATTATTATCTGATTTCATATTATACCCTTTAACTATCTTACTAATTAATTTCTGTCACTAATTATTCTTCCGTTCCCTCTCATGGCAATTTCATGATAAATGTCTAAAGTTATTAAAAAATGGGTGAAGCCGTGAAGGTAAGGGTATAATTGTTATTTGACAAAATAGTAATTAATATTGTCTTGAACTCTTAAAATGACAAATAAAATGGAATGAAATTTTTCTGAAAAATTGACGGTAAAAAGGACTGAAGGCAATGATTGCTGGCGATATCTTTATCCATTTTAACAGAATTTGGCTTGGTTCTTTTGTATGGGGCTTCTTTAAATTATAGAAATACACATTTTCTCTTGTTGTAGCTGTTTGGCTATTTACAAATATATGAATGTCCATTTGCAAAGTATGAATTATTGGTCAATTGCTAATTTAATGTCTAAGAAATTATTTAGCCTATTGGTTTCGTTGCATAATGTTCTAATTATTTGGTTAGTAATTTGCTCGAAGGAACCATTAAAATGATATGATCTGTTGATTTATATTTTCTTCGACTGTTAATATTTTCTTGATCAACAGTTAACAGGCGATATACATGAGGAGGTTGAGAGCCATAACCAGTTGCTTGATCGGGTGGTATGTAAACAACACTGTTTCTGTGAGAAACTCTCTTCCCTTTATTCTGATTGGATTCCATTGTAAATTAGGGTAACAAAATGGACGGATCAAGGGGTATGATGATGGGAACCATGGATCGATTCAAAAAGGTAAATTTTTTTTTTTTCTGTATTAATGTACCTCATTTTATCTTTTAATTTCACATTATCGGAACGTGATTTAGTGTGCAGAAACTGAATTTTGTAGGTTTTTGAGAAGAAATCAGCAAGGAAAACATGCTCACTTGTGGGGTATTTCACACTTGCCTTCATATTCATATACTATCTTATTAGGTAAAGTGATTCAATTCTTCTTTCTCTGTTTGCCCTGACATGACTGAAATGAATATCTATGGATACAAAAATGTTAGCCCTTTTAGATCCTGTCACTGTAATAATTTTAGATGTTTCTACTTTGGTAGGTTGTAATCTTTAAGAAAATCAAACTATCAAAGGCAGTTTTTCTTGTGCTTATCCTTGAGCACAAGTGCAGCTGAGTTTCATATAAGGAGTCTCTGGTACAGCTGTTGGCTCATTTCTGTAGACTTTAATTAACTAGTGAGAAATGAAATCTAACACACTCTCCCGACACTAGAGTACTCTACCTACTAAATATGTGGTCTCATTTCCGAACTAGTAGAACCTAGATGAATTTTAACTAATAAGAAAGTTCTAATAAATTAATATTAAGAGTGTGTTACTCGCAATCATAGGACATCAAATGTGTTGGTTGGATCATGTTCACTAGCACCCCTTTAAATCTGTAATAAAAAATAACATGGGAAAGATATTTACAATTCACTGATGCAGACTAGCATTTGCTTTGCAGGATGCTTGGATACTTTACACTTGGGTAAATTGCGTGTTGTTAAAAGATTGTATGTTTCAATCGCGTGTTGAAATTTGGGAGTAAAATCATGTGGTCCTGTGCTGTATAGTGTTTGAACCATTCCATTCCATTTTGGCTAAAGCAGATGGTTTGAGACTCACCTGTTGATAGCAAAAACTTATTGCATACATGAAGCTTAGAATGTCTATTGTATACTTTCTCCGTTGACCTGGTCCTATATCCATTTTTTCATAGTTGACATTAGTCCCGAGTTCATTTATTATGTAAATTCCTGTAATATGAAATGAAATGATTCTATTCAATTGTAAGTCGGGGAGTTCAGAATTGTATTAGATCGGTTGAGGGGGGAAAATCATTTAATCCAGTCACTTAACTTATTTCAGTTTGGATTAGATTAGTTTTTGATTTTTGAAAAGAGTCTACAATATAAAAAATAGATTAGGTTCTAGGTTTTGGTTTTGGTTGATAATTTCTCAAAGAACAAATAAACAATGGATGATAAATTTCTAGTCCATATAAATTTTTAATACATAATACAGTCCAGTTTGTGGATTGGAATCAACATTTAACATAGGGTTTGAAATTTGATTCAATTTAATGAAAATATAGTTTTTTTCCTATTAGAAAGTCAATAACAACATCTTTCATTTTAATGTTGATTTGAATGTTGATTTTTTTTTTGGTTGCACCAGCTAGCTTCTTATACAATTTGTCTATTTGGATTTTCTTTATGGCCTCTTGAGTTTTGTCTCCATTAGTTCAATTTCCACGATTCTGAATTGTTTCTTTCATGGTGATGATTTAGGACTTTCTGGTTCTCCTCTTCCTTGATTCTTTTGTTTTTGTCCTTTAGCTAGTTTTCTTCTTCACTCAATGAGGCATAATGTCCTAGCGTGATCATAGGTCTTGGGGTAAAAGGTTAACATAAAAAAAAGTTATATGTTGGCATAAATGCTTCTGTCCACAAGTGCGGTTATGCCCCCTTGATCCCATTAAAGCAGTATGTGAGCTGGGTTCAATGTCATTGCAAAGACTTCCAAATTTTAATCGGTAGTTGCTAACTACTTTGTTATTTGCCGCTACTACCGTTCAAAAATTTCAAATTTACCCTTTTTCAATGTACATAACGTAATGCTGATTTTGTCGCAAGGATGTGAAAAAAACATTATATAACAAAATTACGATTTTGTTGTGCAAGAGAGGGTAAATACAACATTTATAATAAACACATGATTTTGTTGTTCACAAAATCATGTTTATGTTTTTTTTTTTCCAGTTTACAAAATTTGTTACACGAAATTGTGATTGTATGTTATTTTTTTAATTATAAATTGTCATTTTTTTATAATATTTTCAAATCAATTATTTTTTATATATCAAAATGGACAATTTTATCATTTATAACTGAAAAGAATGTTTAGGATTAGGGACAAAAATAGTATTTTGTTTTGTTTTTAAATATAAGAAACAATTACTTTTAAATGCATTAATTAATAATTTTCTTTTATATCCTTAATTTATTATAAAGTTTATTAATAATAAGATATCCACTCGTTTTCATTAGAAACGGATGCATTTATTAGACTACCTGTGCTAATTTCATCCAACAAATATTCATACAACACCTTTCACCCCATCAATCCATGCCTTCATTACAGGATTGGTTATCTGTTTCAGCTCAGCATCGGTAAGCACAGTGTTAAGGACCAACAAATTTATCTCCAAGTCATTCAAGAGAGACGACATTGGCTTGACGTTGTTAATATAAGCTTTAACTTGTCCTCTTCCTATCCTCTCTAATAGGATAGTCACAGTAGAAGAGAACAATTATTATGTTGTAATGATATAGTTTGATATAAATATTGTACATTATGTCACAGACCGAGTCACTATCTCATTGTGGTGTGTTCAAGTGGTGAGTGTGACAATTACAAGTTGAATTGAAGTGGGTTCAAAGGAGAACTATGGAGTGTGTCACGCATGGAGTGGTTGAGTCGAAGTGGATTGAAAAAAAAATCTAAAAAGTCTTAAGAGTAAATCACAAAGGGGTGTAATAATTCAATAACAAGAATTCTAAACAAAAATATATAAAAGTTAGGAAGGAGATGAAAAAATAAGATAAATTCAGATAATTAAAATTTTAAAATATTTTAACATCAATAATATCAAGAGATTTTTTTTTATACCACAAAATCAGATTAGGACCTTATATAGTTGCATCATTTGTCAAATGTGTAATTGTTTATGTATAAGAGAAACATTTGTAACACATTTTCTAACTTACTCATTCTAATTAATATATTTTTTTATTATTGACTAAAATTTATTAAAAATTAAAAATTATTAATATCTCATTCTATAATTATGTGATGAATTTCTCATGATATTATAATATTTAATAAATTTTAATTAGTAATAATAAGTTTATTTAAAAAAGTACGTTAAAAAGTGTTTTACGAGTACTAATTAAAAGCCCTCCTATCCTCAATGTCCACGACATATAACTTCAAACATTTTTTTTTAATAAAAAAGTTATGTAAGAACCTTTTACATCTTACTACTACTTAACTAGTTGAGTTGTGCCATAATTCATGCCTTAGACTCACCCAACATCTGGACATGGTCAAGTGACCATTATAAAGAACTTGTGTTAATGGAATACCACGTAACCCATAAATAGTTAGCTTCAATTCATTAACTGGAGATGCAATGTTGGTTTACTGGTGCTTCACTCATGGGATGTTGGGAATACATTAATAACCTTTGGGTTCTTATTAATGCATCTACTATCTTATTAATGTTATCTTTAAGCTTCGGAGACAATGTGTCATGTATATATAAACATCAGCGTTTGAAGTTTTGCAATAATACACTCTATACCCCTCTTAACTTTTCTATCACCTTTCTCCTCCTCTTTTCCATGAAGGCTCTCGTGAATGTATAGACAAGCCAACATGGTTGTGTGGCTTAGCCATATATAAGAGATTGATCACAATTGAATTCGATTTAGTTGATTATTCACGCTTTAAATGAATCACAAAAAAGTTATAAGTTTAGCTTATGTGCTAACCCGAAAGTTCATGCTTGCGTTACATTTGTTTTCCTAGAAATTTTTATTATTTAGAACTTGAACGCTATCGAATGTTTGAACTATTAGAATCATTTAGCCATTGATTTTTTGTTTTTGTTTTAGAAAAGTGAGCAAGATAGGTAATTGGAAAACCAAAAAAGAGAAGAATTATGTTATTTTTGAATAAATGTTTTGCTTATTATCGACCACAACCCATTTGACTCGATCACAAGCAAAATAGACTAAGCACAAAATCTAGCGTTTAAATGGGCTTGTAATTATCTTTCGTCGGCATGTGGGCTACAGGCCTAGCTAACTTTAACCAAATCATCACCCAAGACTATTTCTTTAACCAAAAAAGTAAAACAATTTTTAAGATAAACTTGTTGGATAATGTTCCGTTTAATACTTAGCCCAAATTCCTAAGAGTTAAAAAAGGGAATGTTGACTTGGGCCCAAATCCCGAGGGTTGAACTCGGCCCAATTCCCCGTTTAGGGTGCAGAAATCCTAAACCTAATTCTCTCTATAAATACTACATTTATAGATGGAGACTGTGACGAAGACCAGACAGACCTGCATTGACAGTAGAGAGCCTGAGAGAAAGAGTGCAGAGTGAAACAGTGGTGAGGAAGAGTGTCTCCGGCAGTTGGCCGTTGAGAGTGTCTCCGAGAGGTTGAGAGCAACTCTTGTTGAGAGTGAGTGTCCACCACTGTGAGTGACTCCGGCGTGATGCTGTTGAGTGTTTTGTAACCATTATTATTAAAAATAGTGGATTATTTCTGGACTAGGTCCTGTGGGTTTTCCTCTTGGAGATTTTATCCCACGTAAAGCTATTTGTGTTGTTATTCTTTCCCTTATATCTCTCGCGCATCCTTCGTTTGTTTTGATTCACGTTTCCGCGCTTTATTACTGTTTGATTGTTTGTGGATTAAGTCCGGTGACTTCCTGTGTTTGTGGCTGGTGGAGAAGTTACTCCCAGCCGAGAAGGTGTGTGGTGCCGAGTTATCACAACAAAGCTCAACGCCATTTATTTATTTATCTTATGATAAGCAAAACAATTTTATTCAACAACATCTATAATAATTTATTCCAGACTTAAAACGAAGATTAGAAGAGAGAAAATAAATACTCATCAACAAACATAAAAATCTGATTTAGTGTGTTCTTGTATATCCACCTCTATGGACTGATATAGTGTGGGAATGAGAAATAGTTGGTTTTTTTTTTTTTTTTTTTACTGAGAAAGAGTTGCTGTTTACCTTTGTATCAACCCTCCTTTTAATTTTATGAGCTATTCAATACTTATTAATTATATTATATAATATACTAGTATGTTGAAAATCTTCAAAGTAAAATAATTACTACATAATAAAAATTTAATAATTAGTCAAATATAGAGGAAAAACTTTGCATTAACTAACAAATCCTGAGGAGGAAATTATACTACCAATTTTAGAATTTCAATCATGCACCTATCTATTTAGGACAGAATCAAAACAATCATTGTCTATGTCAATTAGTTGTATTGACTGTTTCTCTTTTTTAACAAATGATACAATGAAATTCTCACACTTACTATCGCACAACTTTTGTGCCTTTTTGTGTGTGTGTGAAAGAGTAATTCACACATCCATTTTCATTAGTTACCATTTTGTGTTAATATTTTTCAATCTTTGTTAAGAAGTTATTAACACAGACAAGGACTGACCCACTAGCAGATAATGTCACAGGAGGAGGAACCATAATTATTCATAAAAAACAAACTACATGGTTAAACCGTAAATAATAATAGCATATGTGATTTCATTATAAAAGCATCTTTAATAAAGTATTTTCATTTGTTTAATTTTAAGTATTGTTATTTAATTTTTTTTATTCAGGATCTATAAATTAAGTTAAACACTCATTTTAATAATTTTAGTATTGGAATAAATTTTGGTGAGAAATGTTTAAATTATATAAAATTATAAGACACATAAAATAAATAACTCATCTAAATAATTTAGCTTGGTGCAAATATGCTGTAATAAGCTTATTATGAACAAACACGTGGCATATCTAAAATCAAACTACAAATAGACCAAAACAACAGTCAACCTGGTAATGCAACAGAATTACTTGATGGTACTTTCCTCAATATATAGTTCTAGTGTGAAGCGATAATTTTATTTTGTGTCCTGATCAACCTTTTTCCTAATTTGTATATAGTACTATATTAGTTCAAAACTCGTTTTCAAATGTATTATAATTTTTGTTAGGGACATATCCCAGCACCAACTTTACCTAGGAAGATTCAAATTCTCAGCAAGACAACCTTTCCAAGGCGAATATCACGGTCACCTATATAATCAAATTAATTACTGTCTCTGACATTATATATCCATGTTCAAAGAATATATATGTGATCCTATTGAAAATGGCCTTTTATATATGTTAAAATATTCGCTAATAGTAATACTTTTCTTTATGTTGGTATCGTTATCATTATTGAAAATGGCCTAATTTGTTTGATCGAAAAGGAAATATTGTCTTACAAATTTAAGATGACAAATATGGGGCTCATATATATGTTGATTTTCTTTTTCTTTAATTATATATCTTATGAATCAGCCTTAATAATTTTAATGTTATTCACATTGTAGAGAAAGAAAAGGACCTTCCTTTTGATAAAGGATTATTGAAGATTTCAATGAACTTATAGGTAATATATTATATAGGATTCAGTACTAACATGCTTCTGCTAGATAGAAATTTTACTTGATAGCTGGAGGATTATTTATGAGTAGATTAAATAGTTTTTTTGCATTTAGAAGCTAGATTGGGTTGAAGTCTGGAGGCACTTAGCTTAGGGTATTCTAAATAGAGATATCTTATATATAGACCTTTTTCCAATCATTCATATATAGGAGCTTCAATATAGCTTCAGTATATCAACTAATATTTATTAGATGGGGAAGCCCTTCATAACATTGTCACAAATTTTTGGGGTAATTTGATAACTTTTTTCTTTTATTACACTTCATATCTGTGCACACACAAACATATCAAATGTAAATTCTGCAATAACACAATAACTCTAATCAATCAAATTAAAAATTAAGACAAATTAATTTCCCATTAATATATAAACTACGCAGTACCTTTTTTCTCCCAGATTTATAAAGTCAAGCTTGAAATCTGAGTGCAGAATCTATAATAATATCTTGACCTTTGAATTCAGTTGTTAACGTATTGTACCATATTTATATCTCTCTCTTGCTTGTGTCATAAATAAATTAAGATTTTTTTTTTAAGACTACTTGGTTTAGTTTCTTAACCATTTCCTCCATTCTCAACCTAACATATACATGTTTATAACGTGATTGAATATATATAGTAAGGAATTCACTTACTCCAAGAGCAATTTCAAGATGCAACTCTTTTAGAGTTACTTCTCATTCACATCATTCATTTTCTTAAGATTTAATGATTGTAATAAGTAACTAATTTTAACCATTAAATCTTAAGAAAATGAATGTTGTGGATGAAAAGTAACTCTAAAAGAGTTACTTAGTAAATGAATTTCTCATTTCTCTTTTTATATATTAATTAACATAAGGAGGTTTAATTGTAAGAATGATTTCATGTACTAAGACTCAACTCTTCTTCTTTTCAACACTTTTTATATAGACTAATGATATGATAGAATAATTAGTTGTAAGTTGTTATAATTTAAATTCAAGTTATAAATAATTTTGTGTTTGTTATTCCTCTATACACTCTCTCTCTCTCTCTCTCTCTATATATATATATATATATATATAATATCTTATACACTCACAATTAGATACGAATAAAATTCTAATTATTCCATAATTTCAATATGATATCATAAAGTCAGGAGCTTAACAACCAAAATCCTTTTATTTCTCTTCTTTATTTTTTTTTCTCCTTATCACCTACCACTATTTCTAATCTTACCCATTAAATTTAGTCTACTAATTACCAAATGACTCATCTCCTCAAAGTTATAATTTTTTGGTGGTTATATAACGATGATCACATCATGTCCTCCATCTGAAATTATTCATTATAGTTAAACCTTCTTATTTCTGTCTTTTTAGGTAGTTAAACCATTTTGTTGTTGTCTTTCATTTGGTTTAAGCCATTTTTTTTCCATATTTCTTTTAGGTGGTTAATCCATTTTTTTGCTTTTGCATTTTTAGATGGTTAAGTTCTTTTGCTTCTATCTTCTTAGGTGGTTAAATCATTTTACTTTTGTCTTTTTAGGTGATTAAACCCTTTTTTTACTTCTGCCTTTTTAGGTGGTTAAACCCTTTTCTTGCTTTTGCCTTTTTAGGTGTTTAAGTTTTTTTTGCTTCTGTTTTATGGTGGTTAAACTTTTTAGCTTTTGTCTTATGATGATTAAGCATATTTGCTTTTGCCTTATGGTGGTTAAGTGTGTTTTCTTCTCTTAAAAGGTTAAACCTTATGTTATAACTTATACTTAATGATTAAGTTTACATTTGTTGACTTTGATCAATATGCAAACCTTCTCACTAAAAATCTTACATTTTCACGTCACAAATTTCTGATGAACAAGATTGACATTATCTTCACCACCACTATCCTACATGAGCATGTTAAACTATTGATATGATAAAGTAATTAGTTGCAAGTTGTCACAATTTAAATTCAAGTTATAGATAATTTTTAAATTTGTTATTTCTCTATACTTCATATATATCTCTTGTATACTCACAATTAGATGTGAATAAAATTTTAATTATTCCATCCTTTAAATACTTCTCACATCTTCAGTTTTGTTTTACTATTTTACCTTTTCAATTTATGCTGATTTAATTCCCCCATGCATTCTCAACTTTCAACAACTGAACCAAAGCAAATATATAAACAGATATAAAAGAAGCAAAACTTGCTACATATATGCTATTCCTAGCTATGTTCTATTTCCTGCATGAAGATCCATCAAACAAATACTAAATAACAAGGTTTTCAATTAAAAATAAAGGTAAGAAATTAAGAAGAGCATGGAAAGCAAGTAGATGGAACGAATTTGAGAATGAAATTGTGTAGAACAAGAAATGCTTGGAGTTGCCATCAACCTATTCATTTTCACTTCTTAACATCGATCGTTCTTTTTAGTGTCAGAATAAGGAAGCCTTTTGCATTTAAGGATTAATCTTGTGCCTCAAATATATATTGCTTATTTTCCCATTTCCATGATTTTTTTAGGTGAATAATTTGTTTACGATCTTTCTGTAAAAAAAATAAAAAAAATTGTTTACAATCTATCAACTTTTTTTCTATTAAAATAAGGCTTTTCTTTCTTCATTCCAGTTTTCTTGCGTTTGTGCTTTTGGTATTTGGTAACTGTGGTCCTGTTCTTTTCCTTGGTTACTCTCTAATTCTAAAACCTATGATTGTACTATTTAATAAGAGTTATACTATTTATAGAATAAATTTTTATAATATTATTTTTTATACCTTCGGCATATTTGTCTTATTTTTCTTTCTTTTCTTCATGTATCTCTCTCTTTGATTATAAGAGTTTGTTCATTAGTTGTACAACATAAAATCTTTTAGCCCATTGTTCAATCAACGTAGCCCTCATCAGTTCATTTGCAACTTTTTCACCTATCTTATACACTCTTAAGGAGATGTATATCAATCTGAAAAAGAACACGACGTCCCTTCCAATCTACCATAAAATCAAGATTTAACACTATTAATGCGTCCAAAAAATCTGAATAAAATCGTATTTATCTTGTTTGAAAATCTTCTGTTACAATGAATCCAAATAGACCAAATTAAACTCAAGTAAAATTGAGTCATACATCATGATTATAAAATGTCTTTAAATCAATCTCACATTGTCGATAACTTCTGATCGATTGCTTTAGCAAACCATCTATGTTTATTTGAAAACAAAAGCCTATCTATAAGTGGATACCTAAATAAAAGTGGTGCGTCTGAAATATTTAATTACTTAGGGTTGCATGCATTAAGCAATAACTTTGATGGAAACTGACTCCCAAAAAGAAATGAATTTCCTGGCTAATACTACTTTGTTAAAAATAAAATAGTATTGTATATTCTTATTTGGTTTAATTATTCATCATTTGGTTTTTACAGTTGTAGAAATTTTACATTTTGATTTTTATACTTAAAAATAATCTCTTTTAGTCCTTATAGGTACATAATATTTTTAACCTCTTTTAGTCCATATGAATATAAATTTATAGGGATTAAAAGAGAAAAAAAATTGTACGTACATAAACTAAAAAGAATAAAAATGATATGTATAGGGATCAAAATGGATAATTTTTATGTATAAAGATTAAAACATAAAGTAAAATTTATGTAACTATAAGAATTAAATAAGTAATTAATTTTTTTGTTAAAATAATTTTACATACAGTGCTAGATGAATTTTTTTGGAGGTTAACTCATTAGAATCAATCTAGTGATAAAGGATTAATTCAAATAATTTACACTAGATCTTAAATTTAAATTTTATTGTCACATCGTTATAAAAAAAATGCTTGAAGGTTCTCCAACATGGTCTCTTCTCCTTGCATTACATGTCCTTCACCCTCTCAAATGCGACATATTCTTAGGTAGGAATATCCCACCATAACGTTGGGGAGCACCACATGTTGTCCTACCTCACATAATTACTTATAATAAGAAAAAAAAGCATTTTAAATACATCTGACATAAATTTATCATGACTTGATCCATTTTGTCTACACTTACAAATGAAAAGAGATGAAATAAATTATGAATAAACATTATATTATATTATTATATTATAATGTTAAAATAAAAAAGTTGTCACCATCTATACAATTACTCTTAATTATCATTATTATTATTGTAATTATTATTATTATTAAAATTAATATCTCATTATCATCATCAACATCAACATCAACAGTCTCTTTAACCCAAGTTAATTGGGTCGGTGGTAGATGAACTCAATGATAAATTGAAAATGAGACAAAGAAAGAGAAAAAGAGAGAGGAAAAAAATGGAAATAAGACAAAAGAGAGAAAAAATAAATTAAAATAAAAGAGAGGTGAAATGAAGAAGAGAGAATAGAGAAGAAAAAAGACTAAAACAAGGGAACGACTGGAATATAGAACTACTATTGAGTTTAACTCTCCACTAAATTTATAGTTTTTCTCCACTCCGTCCTAAAACACACTGTCCGTCAATCTATATCTCACTCCATTAAGTATTGTTTAACTATCTTTTTCTAAATAAGTTTTGATCAACCTCTACCTCTCTTTATGTTGAACTCTTGATAACAAAATCTTGTTCATATATGAAGCATTCAATGGTCGTCTCATAACTTGTCCAATAATATCTCATTATGTTAACACTTTTTTTTTAAAAAAAAAAAAAGATATTATTAGTCTAGTGATATTTCCAACTTATTAGAGTTGGTCCGAGAAATTTTATCAAGATGGTACACTAAGTTAATCAGAATTTTCTAATTACACTTTAATTTATTAATTCCCAGTATCTTATTTAATTCGTTTATGTCATTTTTAAAACTTAAACTAGTTTTCTATGTCTCTCATATTTTGCTAAAATTAGCTTTCGATTTGTTCTTCCTAGCTTATCTATATTCCGTTATTCATCACCCCCATTTGACGTCCTTTCTTCTTATCCCTCCACAGCTTGCTTGAACCTCCAAATCCTTACTAGAATAAGCTGAAGCACCTTCCAATTCTCTTATATATAAATCCCCCCAAATTCGCTTCACTAGATTAGAGCCTCATAGTCATCATTTTCTTCTAGAAGAGTTAGTTGAAATTTAGCTTGAGGAGGTTTAGTGCAGTGAGTGCAGACTGCAGAGGCCACTACTGCAACATGAACACATCTGATTGTGACGATTATTGGATACAACGGGATGTTGAGTCCAGGTTTGATATCAGTGTACATGGTCGAATTTTAAAAATTGTTATATATATATATATTAAAAGATTAAATAGACTCATTTTCTTTTTGAACTTAAGGATTTCCTCTTGAGATCTAGAAACTAATATCTCCAGATAGTAAAAATTATTTAAGAGATTAATATCTCCAGATATTTTTTATATACATAAGCTTAGAAATTAAACTTTTAATCACATACTAAACAAACATATTTATTTGTCAACCACAAGACATTATATGATTAATTATTTGACTGATTCTTTCTTACTATGATCTTCCACATTTTTTTATCATATCTTGACGAACAAATAAGGAATGTCCCTGCAATTTACAAGATAAAATTTAACCTAACTAATGTCTTTATATATTTAATAAGAAATTCTACTCAAATGGAACGTTGATGTGTAAATATATTGGGGCCCAAGAAAATGACGCGCTCCCCACCTGGCCACTTGCACGAGACCCCACAAAAACCCTAATTTCCGAGACCCTCCAAAAGCAGAGCTAGTTGTTGGCAATTGGCATTGTTTGCCATTACATATGAAATGCCAGCACAAGAAAGAAAGAAAAAAAAAAAAATTAAATAAACAGTGTTAGAGTTAATATAAGGAAAATAAATAAATTTATTGTAGCTCCTTAAATCACAACATGGCTCACCCCTAGAAAACAATTGATACATTTTTCCGCAGTTCTTTTCAAACAGTTTCGGTTGTGATGTTCTTCTATATATGTATGCCTACTTATAATATAATTATTACCTATATTCAAGTGTTTTGCTTTTGCTTACTCTCTTTTTTCTAAGATCTCTAATATTTATCATTGTGCTTGATTCTGTGAAGGCTTTTTCATCCGTTCCATGTTTTGTCCACTGAGATCACTTCCTCATACAAGTAGTCAAAAAGAAAAAAAAAAGTGAGAACAAAATTAATAGAAGGAGAACACTTCTTGATCGTCTGATCTACAAACGAAACACATCTCTTTTTTACTTAATTAAATAATCGATTAATTAATTAATTAATTAATTAATCTCTTTCATTACACCCTTTACTTGATTCCCTTGAGTCATTGAATCTAATTCCTCTCCTCTAACTTCTAAGCACCATACCACATCATCTCTCTTTCTTTTCCTTTCCCTTCTCGCTCTCTCTCTCTCTCTTCATATCCTTCCCTTCCATCTACCCATGTGTTCATATTATATTAGGTCATGGTAACAAGAGCTACCCCTCTTCGTTAATTTCTTCTTAAGATCAATCTGTGAAAAGTTTGACTTTTCTTGTCCCTTGAATCCTGAGAACACAAACAAAATCAATCTCTTATTGCTAACATAACCTATAGCTAGAAAGTTGGCAAATTGCGTTCTTGCATATACAAATTGATGGAGCTAGCTAGCTTTAAATTGCCTTAGTGAGTCATGATGCATCTTCTTTCTTTATCATTACAAAAAATCTAGGTTAAGAAAGTTCGACTCAGTTCAAAGTAGGGAAAGGCTCTAAAGTCACCCAGATCTTCTTGTTCTTGGAAGAAAACACTCTCAACACTCAACAGCAATTCTGGCTAATCCTTGGTGGACCGGTCATCAGGTGGGGTTGGGTGTAGGGGTAGACCCTGCAGCAACCAATTCACCTTCTTCCAACCTAAACAAACGCCACATGGACCTTTCCATCAACGAAAGAAGCCTTGTTAGAGAAAGACAAGAGGAAGAAGAAGAAGAAGAAGATGAAAGAGACAACGGTGATGAACCCAAAGAGGGTGCAGTTGAGGTTGGAACACGAAGGCCAAGAGGGAGACCCCCTGGTTCCAAAAACAAGCCCAAACCCCCAATCTTCGTCACCAGGGACAGCCCAAACTCCCTCAGAAGCCATGTCATGGAGGTTGCCGGCGGGGCCGACGTGGCAGAAAGTGTGGCCCAGTTTGCACGGAGGCGCCAGCGTGGGGTGTGTGTCCTCAGTGGGAGCGGTTCCGTGGCCAACGTTACTCTCCGGCAACCTTCGGCACCGGGAGCGGTTGTGGCACTACATGGAAGGTTTGAGATTCTGTCCCTAACCGGGGCGTTTCTCCCTGGTCCTGCCCCGCCAGGAGCTACAGGACTTACTGTATATCTCGCTGGAGGGCAGGGCCAGGTAGTGGGAGGGAGCGTCGTGGGCTCCCTTGTGGCAGCTGGACCAGTCATGGTGATTGCTGCCACTTTTGCTAATGCTACTTATGAGAGGTTGCCCCTTGAGGAGGAGGAAGACGACGGTGGTGGTACCGTGCAAGGAGGGAGTACCCTAGGAGGGTCTCCTCATGGAATTGGTAGTAGTGGCGGCGGCGGTAGTGGTGGGGGAACCTTGCCCGGTGGGATTCCTGGTCCTTCTTCTTTGCCTTTGTATAATCTCCCACCAAATCTTCTTCCCAATGGAGGTCAAGTTGGGCATGAGGCTTTTGCTTGGGCTCATGGCCATGGAAGGCCACCTTACTGAATTCATACCAAGGTTTTAAATTGCTGATGCCGTCATAGTTGTGAAGAATTTTGTGATCACAACTTTATTGTTGCACTCACAATTGATATTATATATACGGTAATTTAAAACCTTGGGGTGATATATAGAGACTTCATGTGTGGCTGGTTCGAGATCTAATGGAATTCTGTTGGTGTTGTCTTTCTAGTTTTAAAGGTTAATTAGGAATTGGGGAAAGAATTGCAAAGATTTTAGGAAGCTGGAGTAGTTGTGAAGAACTGTGTAGACGAGGAAGAGAAGCATGTTTTAATTTACTTAGCTCATTGTATATGTATATGGAGTAAGAACTTTGATTTCTGTGTTTTTCTTTTGCTTTATGTGTTTGGAATAAAGAAAGTGATCGATGATGGGCGTATTTTTAATGGATTAATTTCTGAATAGTTTTAACTGTCATACATTTTAATTTAATTTATGAACTCTAGTGTTTTTTTTATATAATCCTTGATATTTTGTTGGTTGAAGTCATATTATGAGATATTTTAGTCATGCATGTAAAATTATATAATATATATTTTTATTTGACTCCACCATAATTTTTTCTTTCGTTTCTCAACTTATTTTTCACTTAATTATAATAAATGTTGCATAAAATAATTAAAAGTTCTCTTTCCTTATTTGGGTTCTTTTATATTATTAGTTTACTATCCATTCACTTCGTGGCTATTAAATACATGATGGGATCATTGATTAGACTTGCAGGATGTGAAGAAGTTTGTGTTTGTTGTTTCTGGGGGAGGGAAATTATGGTTTTGCAAGCTTCCACCTCACGCCCAATTGGATTTGCATCTTAATTATAGCCTTTTTCTTTCACTGTTAACTGTTTTTTTTTCTGCAGCTGGGAAGAAAGTGAATCACTGTTTGGTTTTGTTTGATACACCATAAAATATGGAATATATAAAATATTCATGAATTAATGGTGAGTTTCTCTACAATTTTTTCCACATAAAACTTAATTACCTAACAAAGTTGCACCTTATTTAATTTTTAAGGCATACCATACTGATCATTCTTAGGGTTTGTTGTTAATGTGAACTCTGCATATGCACTTTGCTTGTTAAATAATGCACATAGCAAAGAGGGCTAATCTTTTAAGGGGAAGAAATAATTTTACGCCCAACTTTTTATTAACCACTTATATAATTTTTTTCTTTATGGTAATATAAAAGAGAAAAAACAAATGTTTAAGTATCTCTTTTCTATCTCCTTTTTAAGAATAAAAAAAGTGTACAAAAGAATATAAAAGAAGAGACGTAAGAAGTTTTTTTTATAATCTTTTTAAACAGTCTTCACACGTTTTACACAAATTATCTAACATAAAAAAGTAAAATATACTTCTTTCAATTAATATGAAAGATGTAAAACATTAATAGAGACTGGCTTGCTTTTTCTGTCTTGGCAATTATTGTTTGGGTAATATTATTCATACAATTATATTACTTCTTGTTTACCTTTCTCCGTCACATCAATTGTCTTATTTCACACTCTCATTTCTTTCATGATTGTAAAAAAACTAAAAACAAATTGTTGTAGAAAAATATTTTTTCTTATTATTTATTGTTGTCGACTTCTTTGTACACAGAAATAGAAATATATAGAGAGAGTATATAAACTAAAAAATGTTGGGGGTCAAAGAATTTATCTGTTCTAGCTAGTAGATTGGATTGTTTTTTAAATGAATCTTGCGATTTCATCCGCTTGTTGGACGTGATTAAAGTTACATTCTGGAATATATTAGTTTGTGACAAAGGTTTACCTATAATCTGGTTTCTCGATCTATTGATTATGATAATGGGTTAAAATATGTTTTAGTTTACTAATAAATTTTTCTTGTATAAAAACCTTTGGGTTGGATTAATTATAAACTACAAAGCTAACAATATGGTTAAGTACTTAAGTTTATTCGCTTTCCTATGGCCATTTCAGTAGTCTTTTGGTTGAGTGCTTGTAAAATTGATTCTGAAGTAAATTTATTTATGTTTTGATATATTTTTATTTTAAAATTAAGTTACTAGTTAAATTCCGTATAAAAAATTTGAACCAATACAAAAATTATTTAGCACATGTACTTAATTACTTCTACGTTTTTATTCGCGTATACAAGATTTTTCAGGTCAAATAGATCAAAAGACAAAAAAGCTATACAAATATATTGTAGTTTTTGGCAATGCAGATCAAATTGTTTTATTAAACACAGGTTAATGTTGTTTAAACTTAAAATCAATTTTAGATTCAGAATTAATTTCTAAGTTAATTTGAAATTAAACATGTCAAGATTTGTTTCAAAACAGGTTAAATGGTATTTCAATGCAATTTTGAATAACCTAATATGAATTCAAACTGCACATGGCTATGAGAATGTGTTCAACACATGCATTTTCAGGAAGAATTTTCTTGCGTATACGCATTTCTTTCATATTGCTGTACCTGCCTCTTAGACTTTGTAGAGCGATTCTGCTATTTGTTTTGTTTTTATTGACTTGATTGTATTTGCTTACATGTATATGAGTAGGGAGCATCCCTAACAATTCAGCGTAATAAAATTTAAGGCTAATGATAATATATAATAATTACACACAATATTCAACGAGGTGAGACCCACATTAATATCGAGCTTCATCCATTTTAACATGTATATCGTAAGTTTATTAAGCTAAATTTTAAGAGTCTATCAGTATATAATATATTTTTTTTTTATAAGCAAAGCTTTACTTTAGAAAACAATGTATAAAGAGTACTCTAATGAACCTAATACAAGAATCTCACAATATCATATGGAAACAAGCTACATGTCGCTATCAAACACCTCAATATAACTTTTATCATGCATAATATATATAAACATTTTTTTACTCAATTAATTAAGTCTAAGTTTAATTGTCTTTATACAAGAATATATCTTTATGAATTTTGAAAGATTAATTTTCGTATAAATTTCTTTTCACTTTTTAGAAGTTCTAAAACATTCGATTTCTGGCATGTGCACCTGAGAACATTGCACAAAAATCAAAGTGTTGAAACTGTGATGGGGCATTAATATTTTAACATACTTTAATTTGTTCAAGTCGAAGGTGCTACTGTGTGGAGTATGGCTCTCTTCTTTGTACATCGATTTGATCAAATTTGCAGAAACTTTTGTCATCACACCCGCGTATGTTAAGGATAAAGGAGTAGTCAACATTCACTCCGCAGAAGATTCATGTAAATTATTTTCAATTAGGCAGAACGGAGAATTTTCTGTCCATGCCATTATGTGAAGTAATAAAATTGAAAAAGAGAGAGACTCTTTGTTTCAAGAAGTGTATTTGGTATATATATTAATTATTAATTAACGGAAACATTGGTTCTTCCAAAAACAAAATAGACAAGGAGAGAGAGATAAGCCGTTGGCTGTATGTGCCTTGTGCAAAGTCCCTCTTTCTGACATTAAAATATGCTTCCAATTATTTCCCTAGCTTATTTTAATAATATTAATATGATTGTGGCTTTTGTCCTTCTTATCTGTTTGAGCACATTAAGGGTCATTACATCCTAATACTAATACTAATAATAAAGGGTGGAAACATGAGGAGATGGGGATAGTTTGGTGTGACACATAAACCTTCAATACATTGACCCTTAATTTTATTATTATTATTTTTCTTTTTCTTAACACATTGGGTTCTATGATAAGAATTGAAATCAAAGTGTCACATTTTAATTTTTAATATATATATTTATCAATTAAACAATTGTTTTATAAATTATATCTTAATTAGCTTTAAATTAATTAAGTTAAAGTAAATAGCAAGAGCTATATTCATGTCCATATGAAAGAGTCTTGTTATGAGTATTGTAAGGTTAAGGTAGTTTCGGTTGGAGCGAAAGAAAAAATAAATTTTTTATCGATAAATATTAATTATTAATTGTTAGTTCTTTTATTAGCGGAAGAAATCAAAATTTATGATTTTTTTCCTTTTTTCTTCTTATATCATTAAATCAACCTTATAATTGCTTAGTGAAAAAAAAGAGATGAAAGTGTGAGGAATAAAAATGAATAAAATTAAAGAGGAAAGAGAGATGAAAAAGAGTAAAAAAATGAGATTATTCGTTAAAGATAAAATAGAGCTGAAAATTGAAGAAAAACTTAAATAACTAAACATGTTGTAATAAATTAATAAAATTAAATTTTTTACAATTTCAATTTGTCACATGTTATTTTTTATTTGATAATAATAATTTTTCCTTTTTTAAAACATTTTATTATATTAAATAATATATATATATATATATATATATAATATGATATATCATGTGAGTGAAAAATATCTTAATTATATAAGAATGAAATCATTTAGATTGTATAACTAAACATTAATAGTCAAAATTTAATGTTATATCATCACTTAAAAAAGATATCTAAATTTTTTAAAAAGTTGTATAACTTTTTGAGATTAAAAAGTGGAAAGTTGAAGTTTCTTTCCTTTTTGTCGTTCATGTAACTTTCCTCGCTCTTCTTTAGTTGAAAATAAACACAACCTAAATTTGATCCACTATTTGCAAGTCATCAAAGCTGTTTGTGGTATCATATCTTATACCTCACTAATGGTGCTTGAAAGGTTTGGAACACAGCCACATGAAAGATATTTTAAAGAAATTTAAGATGGGAAATTCAAAACAATATCCATTTTGTCTCATGAGAAAATAGATTAAGATTGACTCGCAAAAATAAGGCAAAAAGGTAGATTCAACCTATTATAAAAATCAGTTGGAAGTCTCACATATATATTAATTTGATCACTACATGACCAAAATGTAGTATTTGGAGTTGAGTTGTTTAGTAGATTCATGGAATTTTTTATGAGCAAAAGATATTATCGAGAAAAAGGAACCTGAATCGCAACACAAGGAGAGCCAGGGATTTACTACAAGAGGGTCTAGATACTGTGATAACAAATCTAATAACCAACACCAAAGCCATCTGGAAAGAAAAATAGCAACACTAGTGTTGTATAAACCCTCAACACCAATAAGCCATCATGATTCATGAGGATGAATGAAAGGACCTGCTTAGGTTGAATGATATTAAGATTTGTATGTAGAAAAAAAATTATGCAATTTCCCCTTTATGCACACTTTGAAGACCATACACCATCCTTGACTTTGCTAAATTAAGGATGATCATCTGTTTAATCCTAGCTTGACACATCCTGTCTGTATAAAGGAAGATCCTAATTAAACATCCTCAAATTAAGCTAATTGAACACTGCATTAAATTGCCTAATTGCCTCCATTTTGGACGTCATTTTCTATATAAGCAAAGATAACAAAAATTAAAGTTCATACACCATAAGTGGAAAATTGTTGGTGCTTATATATAATAATATTTTATGTTACTAAGTTTTTAACCAATCATATACCAAAGTACTATGTCTAATAATTTTGAGACTTAATAGTGATATCATTGAAATTAATAAAATTGTTGAGTTTTGTTAGTTTGACTATGTCTTGTGCTTTGATTGGTTTTCATATTAATATAATCTTTTGATCATAAAATAAGAAATTAATAAAACTAAATATGCGCACATATAAATTGAGATTTTTTTCTTACAATAAGAAATGAAGATTATAAATCTAAAACACACAATCATACATAGACAATTATGATTAAAAATTAAGTAAAAGTCATATGTCTACTTATATTAATTATGTCAGGCCATACTAATGAAGGTTGAGTCTAGTGGAAGGAGCAAGTTACTCTCCCACAACTTGATGAATCAAAGTTTGAATTTTCGCTAAAAGAGATATCTACATTTTCGACCTTTTTTTTAACATAATTATCTCCGAAAGAGGAGACACATGAAAAAAAATAAGTTATGCCCATTATTTTTTAATATTGACCATTTAAAGGTGATTTAATAATTTAATTTGTGTCTACAATTCTTTTTTCCCCCTTATAATAGATATGTTCTTATATATATATATATATAGTGGACATATCATATGAGAATAAGTAAATGACTTTCTTATGTGAGAATGAAAATATTTATCACAATCCTTAAATTCAAATAGAAAGTCGAGATTAAAAGACTTAATCAATGATTCACTTAGGTTATATTAGGTGGTTGTGGCATGTGTCAACAACAATGTTGTCAATGTAAACATTATCACTATCGTTGTTACTATCATCACCATAGTTGTTGTTGTCGCCTCCAATTCCATCATTACCATTGTTTTCACTACCACCATTGTCTCCTCCTCCAACATCAATATCACACTATCATCACTATTTTTTATACTATTATGGTGGCCGATGACAATAATGGAGACATTGGTGATGATGACGACAATTATAAAAGTGGTGATAGCGATAATGATTACGATGATGGTGACCACTACTACAACAACATCAATTATGATAACAATAATAAAAGTGATGATGATAACAATAATGAAAGTGACAATAATAACGATAACAATAATAGTAACATTGATATCAATAATGTTGACACTACCATCATCATCACCTAAGTAACTTATTAAGAGAGTTTTTTAATTTCAATCTTAATTATCTTAAATTTCAACTAAAAAAGCCATTCACAAATATATATATATATATATATATATATATATATATATATATCAGCCAGTAATGATCATTTAATAATGCGCAAGGTATTTTTTTTTATTGTTCAATTTAATGAGCAAGGTTTATGCATGCACGTCAAGCGGTTATTGAATTCGTCATATATCCATGTTTAAAGTTATTCTAATATAAATTTTCAAGTATATAGAAAAACTTCTTAACATGCCTCAAATTTAATGGAATTGCGTCATTTGTTGTACATAAAGGTGATAGGATTAAAATATGGAAGGGAGCCAAAGAAGACTATTCTTGATGTAGTGATTTGTTTTTGTTCGATAGCCAGAACATAACAAAAATAATCAATAAACAAATAACGACAAAACATTGAAGTGACATGGGAAAAATAAATTATGAGGAATTCTTCAATTCACCCCATCCACAACTTTAACATTTCATTATTTCAAGACAAGAAACATGAAAAAGGATCTTGTCTTTTCCTCCTTCTATTTGTCCAAGAAGAAACCAAGATAACAAGAGCTTACTGTGATGACTTTATTGTATATATAAATCTCTCACGACTCGTGCTTTGTCGCTACCCATGGCCATAATGTTTTGCAACTTGCTACTTGTAGTATTGCAAGTACAAATCCTGCATCCTGTATGTGAAGTGTGAATACACAGACAGTTTTAGGCTATACACACGTTCACATGCATACTTGATCACGTGTGGTTTATACTATTTTTCTTTCTAAAAAAATATTTCTTGAACGAGAGTCCTATTCTAGTAAATATATTATTAAACAATCTTCTTCCGCTCTAGCTTTAGACTGAATAATTGTTATTTCTGGATTTTGATTGATTATACCAATATGCTGCCATATCAATTGCTTATTGTCAACATTTAAAACAAAAATTGAACAGTAGTTAATATATTTAATAGCTATATACATACATACATGAATGTTTCACGACTTTTAGCATGTATCTTTTGAATATCACTGGTGTTCCAATCAATAAATTTGCATTATCTGTGGCTGCTTAAAAAGATAAATTAAAAAAATCACATATGATCATATAAGATCAGCAATTATAATTATTGACTAAATTATAATTTTGGTACATAAATATTATTATAATTATGTGATTTTGATTGCTTTAAATTTTAATTGCATGAATTTTGTCTCAAGTTTTGCAATTATGTGATTTGGGCCCTTTCTTCATTTTTTTATTAAATATTTAACCGATTTTATTGATATAGTATTGCAGAAGAAAATGTAAGTGATAAATGATATGACATTCATGGATAATATGATGACTACATGACAGTCTAATACATATGTTGATGAGTCACATCCACATGGTGACAAAACAAATTTACAAAATATAAAATATGTTTGGATTAGTGTTAAAACAACGTTAAATCAAAGAAAAAAAATGTGTTTTAATGCCAAAGTTACAGAGTAATTATGTTGTAACTTTCATATGAAAGTTCGTTGGTATTGGACTAAACTACTTGCCAAAGACACGCATAATAATGAGGTTTGAACCCTCACCTCTTCACTTAATCAATATTATCAAATCTGTTAAATATTTTTTTTAAAAATTGATAGAGGAACCAAAAAATCATACAACTACAATACTTCAAAGATCAAGCTTATAGAAAAAAAAAACTTAGAAAACCAAAATTACATAATTACAATGTTTAGGAGAATAAAAGTCTAATTAAATCATAATTTTTTTCATTAAAAAAAAGATAAAAAATAATTCACACACCCTTTTCCTATATGGAATTTTTGTGATATATTATACCTTATATAGTTAGCTCTAAGAAAGGGGTGGTTTCAGCCTTTATCTTGGTGGTAACTTTGGCTTTGCTCTTTTATAATTGTTTGGTACTTCTGGTATCCTTTAATCCTATTTTGGTTTATCCAAAAAAAAAAAAAAAAAAACACCCTCCTACTATTTTATCTACTTATCATGAACTCATTTAAAGCTATAATTTAATTCTTTGACCATCCATAATTATCCCCACAGAATTTTAATGGCGACACTATTATTTTTTTCCTTCAATTTTTACTTTTTATGAAAATCATCACGACAGATTCATGTAAATATAAAATCAGCTATTTAATAAATAAAAAACGGCTATCAATCACTTGACAAGTTGATATATTAGATATACAAATTTAAACAAACAAGATATTTGATCCAAATTAAAAGAATAAAACACAAAAAATTCTAACTACAACCAAAACACAAAAAATCAAATTCACCGTTTCAATATAGAGGCCCTTGTCAGAATACATAAGTTGGAGGAGGACTTTAAAAAAAACGTGATTTTTTTCTTAAAAGATTTATTGAAGAATATTTTTATGAACGTAAAAATGGAAATAATTATATATTAAGAGGTGATATACGTGCTACCGATCTGTCTCTATTGACGGGTAACTCACCTACTTTATATGCCTTTGAATTTTTTTTTACTAAAAAACACGTAACTCACCTTCCAATATTTTGCATTTTTTAACCGAATTAAAAATTTAGCAAATATCACGTTGATTCTAATAGCTCCTCTATCAGTTTTTTATAAGCTGATAGCTACTAATCATTCAAAATTTCCTAAAATTATAACAAAACTATTACGAATCATGTGCTGTTATTTTATACACGCGCACACAAGAAAAATGAACTATTTAAAGCGAGCTTTTCTATTTCAAATATTACATGAAATATAGAGCAATTGATGGTCAATGATGTTTTTCTCCTTATCATGTTAATGTTAGAGTACATCCTGAAAATTCTTTGGCTCAGGGCAAAGTAAAAAAATGAATTCCTAACACACAAATTTTTTGAAATATAAATTATATTAAAACTTAGGGATGGAAAAAATGAGTCTCTAACACACAAATTTTTTGAAATGTAAATAATATTAAAATTAAGGGATGAAAAAAATGGATTTTTAACACATAAATTTTTTGAAATACAAATAATATTAAAACTAAGAGATGAAAAGATGGACCCCTAACATACAAAATGAATCCCTAATACAGGTTTTGTTTTTATTTTATTTTTTTAATTTATTTTTTACTTAAGTTATCGGTGCAAAAAAATTTGGGTCCTGGACGGGGACCCCACTCGCCTTGCTCCAAGGCCGGCCCTGGCTAATGTAATAAATAGAAAGATGATCAGATTTATGAAACTCATTATGTACTTATCCAAAAGTTCATGTGATTAGCAGTACTAACTTTCTTTTTAACTAGAAAACAAAATATTGAATAAGTCAATGTTTTTTTTTTTTTTTTATCCTAGCCAAGATTTGTATAGTTAATTAACGTTTACCAAAACTTTACCAAGTTCGTTTAATTGGCGTCCCATTGAAAGGAAGTTCAACTTTAGTGCTCAAAGCATCCTAGAGGCATAGCAATTGGAGGACCCATATTTCACATGGAATCACGTGTCTTAGTTCCTAATCCTTAATTATCCTTAATTATTTAATTTCAATATTGTTAGCAACTTGAATGCAACAATCCAAAGCTAAAGTCGTAAATTTGATGGACCCCTTTCTTCATCCAATAATTACGAGCTTTCTCAATATTATAATCACCCCCATGAATGGCCATTATTAAACAAATATATTTTCTCCATCATGTAAGGCAATCAACTAATTATATTGAAAGGAATCCACTAACCTTGCATTAATGAAATGCCGACCGCCCATTAAACTTTTTTTTATATGTAAAAGTGAGAGTGAGAATTAAATAACTTGTTATGGTGGGGTAGATTCAAAACATCACCAAGAAAAATCCCGGAAAATGTTGGCTTTACTCTCAAGTCCTAGTCTTTGTTGATTCTTGTCATGGAGTCCATATCATCTTTTACCCAATGGAATGCAGTTTAACCTAAGTTTTTTGAAGAGTAAATTAGCGTCAAAAGTATCTTCGTGTGTTAAAAGGCAAATATTGCCGTGGAAGATGTATTGGCCTTTGTTATATCTTAATTGGTGTCAACCAAAGGATGTCCAATTCAATGTGCTCCATGTTTATCATATCTTAACCTGGCCATGCCTGTTGTTCATTATGTTGGAGACTTTTCACATGGCAATAACCAATAATGGACCTTCTCCATTATGATAAATACAGTTAATATATATCGAAGCTAGGGTGGAAGGAAGTTCGTGCATCCTTTAACATACCACTATGGAGTAACAAGGAATTAAAAATCCATGAGACGAAATTTGAAGCGAAATTCATCAATTTATTATATTTTTTAGGTAAAAATTGCATTTCTTTTTTTAACAACAGTTATTTTTTATTGGAGACGATCTTGTTTGAATCCGGTAAAATCACTATAAGAAGCAAAGCTTGTTGAAGTTCAAATATGAAGGTGAAATTCTACATGGAATAAAAATGAAAAAGTTGAGTAACATATATAAGTGTATCTCTAATTCTTAGGTGCAAAATAACGTTAGATGCAAAAGTATTTTTGTCAACAAATCAAGATTCTTACTTTTGTTTTCATTTTGCTTTTGTTTGTTAGATTTGTATTGGAACGCACGTACAACATTTCCAACTTCAAACCAAACATGCTCTAATAAGTGAGAATGACTCACAAACCTAATGTCTTAAGATTTTGGATTGAAATGTGGTGTCAAGTTTACTTGTGTGATTGCTCGTGGTCCATTGGTGAAGATTTTCTCATTGTTTACCCATTCATATTTCACAACAATTAGTACCAAAATCAAGTTCGACAAGGTGACCAACTCAAACAAGTATAATGAAAAGTGGCCTAGATCCAAGCAAAGAGATCCTTATATCGAAAGTCTTTCTAACAGTGGGTTCATATATGGAGATTGAAAGCCTTCCTAATAACATAGAAGCTAGGCGGCGTGTCCCACTAGAGCATGGCCTTCTCTAGTTACCATCATTAAGTACTTGTGGATAAAAAAGGCTTTTGCTTGAGGGAAAACTATTATGTGAAAGAGACACACACTTGAGAAAGAGATTGTTGGAGTTAAAGTGTGAAGGTGAAGTCTTATATTGGATAAAAATAAAAAAATTGAGCAACATATAAGTGAGAAAAACTCATAAACCTAATGTTTTAAGATTTTTGGTTGAAGTGTGATATCAAATTCACTTGTGTGATCTGTTTGTAGTCCATTGATGTAGATTTTTTCAGTGTTCTTCATCTCAGATGCACAACAAAGCTCTATTACTTCCTTAAGATTTGTATTCGTAACTGTAGATTTTTGTCATTCTTTCACAAATTAAAAAATGAAGGATTAAGAGTCGATGTTTTATAAATATTTAAAAGCTGTAATTTAAACTTTGACTAAGAAAACGAGCAATTAAAAATTGCTACACCGGTTTTTACTCAAAAAATGATTAATCCTCACCATATGAATGGTTTCAATTTCGTTTCCAAGTTAATTAGGGTAGAGATTCAACTTATTAAGTCACAAATAAAACATTAATCGGAAAAAGACTCCTAATGTCCAAAACTTTAATTTAATCCAACTTTCCAAGTGACTCAAACCCTAGATTGAATTTTCACTACATAATGTTACCTGCACGAAACCACCATTGAATATTTGAATCTGTATGAGGGAAACGAAATGAGCAAGCTAAGGCCTACAAATTGCCAGCTTAACGATGTTGATGATATAGTATTTTTGGAACATTGGGTTGAAGTTTTGAACAATGCATCTACCATGATCATACCAACTGATTTACCTTTTATTTTTCAGATGACCACCTGATTTACCTATTATATATTTGTTGCGGTCATAATTTGCATAATCTTTAATCATCTATTTTTTATGATTTTAATTTGTATACACTTTTAATAGAAAAAGTATTATTAATTAATTAGAAGTCATTTTAGGCATGACTTTTAGATGAGTTATTATAATTATATTTAGTAAGACATTTTAATTAGTTTCTAACTTTTTTTACTAGTTGAAAAATTTGTTTGATTATTTGATAAACAAACTTATTTTAGTTATTTTCTTCTAGTATTTTTTAAAACGTTAGCTTTTAACTTTTTATATTTTCTTTCACTTTTATTCGTAATATATTCATTCATTTTTCTTGTTATATTTTTTACATAAATCATAATTTTATTATTTTTCTATCATTTTACACTTTTTACCTAATTTTATAAAATATTTATAAGTTAAATAATATTAAATAATATTTTTTACTGAATTAAATGAAAACAATTCTCATTTTAATAATATAAGAACTTTAATTTAGGTCATACAATTATTCATAAATAGTTAAGATTAAAAATTATTTAGTAAGCATGTAATTACTTATAAAAAATGTCATGTGCATTTTTTTAAAATTAATTTGTCATAGATAATAATTTATAATTGAATGATAATATAATTTTTTTTAACATTCTTATACATATAAAAAAAGTAAACCATCATATTAGTACTGACAATGTATAACATTTTCACCCTATCCTCTATAATAAATTTTCAAATAAGTCCCAACCCTTCACTCATATTAATCCAAAATCCAAAAAAAAGTGTGACTTAAGTTTTGGGATTAAAATATAATAAGTAGTTAAATCTAAGAACTTAGATCAAACAACTATAAAATTTAGGAATTTATTTGAAATTTCTTAATTTCAAGACTAATATGACAAGATGTTACACTTTTTTGGAGACTTAAAAATAGTGATTTACTTAAAAAAGAAAAAATACACTCTCAATTATTCTAATTAAACTCTTTTTTCATAAGCATAACTACTACATGTCCTTTAAAAAAAAAAAAAAACTACCACATGTTTCAGCAAGATGTATAAATAAATTATTGCAATTTGCGTACTTAGCTAGAAACCCAATTTGTCACTTGCCATTGTACACAATTAGTTTAAAACATAGACCAAGAACAAGCTTTAGTCTATAGCGTGATATATACAATAATGGTATGACTAATTATTATTTAAATTCTTTGACTCTGCAATCATAATAGAGTTAATATGATGTTACTAACAACTACTTTTACAATACTGCCTAGGCTAGAAGTCATAAGGTTGATTGGTATAAAAGAAGAGAGAGAAGAAAAAATCGTTTGTTTTATTTTCTTACTAACAAAAAATTAATTATTAGTCATTAATATTTATCGATAAAAAAATATTACATATACTAATCATCTTTAGAAATTTAACAAATACATAAATATTTTGTGATATGCCGCTTGGTTGAATCAAGCCGTCACAGTTGTTGTTCCATACCTATCAGTCTGAAAATTATCTTATATTTTCTTACAACTTATTTTCTTTTTAAATTCAAAAATTACGTTTCATACTCGTGTTAAGTTAAAAAAAAAATCATTGGCTAATGGTTGCATACGTCAATGACATTTTGAAGAGATAAGAGAACGTATGTTAATCTCGGAACTGGGGGGCTAGGGTGGTACACCGCCCCCCCTAAAAAATTAATAAAAAAAAGAAAAATGAAAAAAAAAAGAAAAAATTATTAAAAAAAGGTATAAGAGAAAGAAAAAATATAAAGAAAACGTAGTAAAAAAAAGTAAAAAAAAATATAAAAAAAGGAAAAAAATATATAAGAAAGGAAAGAAAATGTAATAAAATAAAATGGGAAAAAAAGATAACAGAAAAGGAAAAGAATAAAGAGGAAGAAGGAAAAAGAACACTATAAAAGGGAGAGATCTGAACACAAAAGAGAAAAAAGAAACACAAATTCCAAGAGAACAGAAGGAGTCAAAAAAGTTGTTTCATTTGGTAAATCATTAAAAGAGAAGAGTTTCAGGTATCTCCTTATTCCTTTCTTTTTGTCCCTTTTTCTCTTCTTCTTCACGTTCTTATTCTTCTAAAATAAAATAAACTGTTATTTGTATATCTTGTTTTTACATATGCACCCCCTACCATGTTGGGCTGAACCCGTTTTTGTTAAATCTGAAATAAAAAAAATCATAAACTATTGTTTCAGTTGTTAATGTTGCGCAAGAACTGTGATGATATTTGCAAACTTATTGATAAATTTTATTCTAGAGATTTCACAGAAAAACTGTATTTGAAGATGGAGTTACAACATTTTGAGCTTGACATTCCTAAACATCCAGATTTGATTAATTTATCAACTACATCTGAATTATGTCAAGGACTAGCAAGAACTGGAAAGTCCATCATTTACCCTCTTATTAATAGAGTGATTAGACTTGTACTCACTCTTCCAGTTTCTATAGCAACTACTAAAATATCTTTCTCAGCTATGAAGATAATCAAGACCAGACTTCGAAATAGAATGGAAGACCAATTTCTTAATGATTCTTTGATTACATACATTGAAAAAGAAATTATTTTGAGTTTTAGCACAGATTCAATTATAGATGATTTTAACAATATGAAAACAAGTAGAGTAAGAATTAAGTAAAGTGATTTTGATTTCTATAATAGTTTTTTTTTTAATATTAGGTTTGTATTATCTTCGGAATATTTTTATTTATGATATAATTTTTTTTATGTTCGCCCCCTCTCAATAAAATTCCTAGTTCCGCCACTGATGTTAATATATAGATGTAGTAAAAAAAAATATGTTAGTATATAGATATTGAATTTTTAATATTCTTACAAAGAGAATATATTGATAAAATCTACGTTTATAGACCATTGATTTGTCGACAAAGCTCTTGATAATTTGATTCCAACTTTCACCCATATATCACTAAATTAGATTGTTTTTCTTAACAATTTATTCTGAATAGGTGAAACACTTATCCCACCAAGGGTTAAGAATAAGTATTATTTTTGTTTTTTAAATAATGTTTCAGGATCAAATTTTCTAGATTGAGAGAATAAGTACCAAAAGATATTTGTTCCTCATATTGATCATTCTCATAATACTATAAACAATTTTTAGAGTAATACCTCAGCTCCAGTGATTTTTTATTTTTATTTTTAAAAATGATTATTGCATCATGAACTTGACAGGAATACTACCTCCAGGCTCCAAACAAGTAAAAAAGAATAATACCTTTTCCCATTATAAAATGGTAGAATAAATGCATGTCTTAATACATCAACATTGCACTTGAATTCAGCAGAATATACGAGATTGTGAATACAGTTTGTTTCTTTCTTATATTATTCTTGTATTTTTTATTTATTTTGTTTTTGTGATGGCAGGGTTGACAAGGAAAGAAAGAATAAATCAGGAAACAAAACCTACCAAATAGACAAAGATTGAGCAACCAAAAGGTAATAATAAGAGGTGATTCTTTTGTCAGTAAGCAAAGAGTTGATAGCGGAGAATACGTTATAAAAAAGCAATTTGGGCCCTGAGTGTTGAGGTTGTGGGGAAAACAAATGAAGAAAATGGGTTCACATGAAAATGATAAGTGTTATTCCATTTACGTGCCCAGATTCATGCAAGGTTTCTAGTCTACTTCAACGACAACTGGCCCATGTTTTATTCTTTTTGGCATATGATGATGAATGGAAAAAAAATGAAGAGAACTTTTACATAATTTGGAAGGAAAATTTAAGGACATTTTGCATAAAACTATCAATGAGTATTTCAGAAAATATCAATGAAACCCTAATGATTTATTTATTTATTTGTTTATTTTTTACACCGGCCTTTACATAGTTTTTAAAAAATCTTTGTAGATCATGATCCAAAATTTTCAGTTGTTACATCTCTAAGTGTATGCCAAATCTAGTAATACATTGCTAGATACTCAACAATTTTCCGTGGGTAAGACTTGAAGACATAAGTCACCTGGACTACGGATTTGTGGGTTTGTTGATTCTCGAAATCACCTCTTGAGAAAAAAAAAGGCCCTCGGGTCCCATTGCTATATGTGCATACCCAACAATCTTTTACTTTATCATGCATCGTATATTCAATTAAGACTAGAAAATAGTTCAACAAGCAAACTTGAAGTTTATTTTAGTTTTCCTTCAAAAAAAAGTTTTTTCAATGTGTATGGAAGAAACGCTTTATTAAGAAAAATAAAACTCACTTTAATAATATCTACATTTCAAAAGAGATTAATGTTCAAATGCTATGGAATACCCTGATGCATAAAATGAAATTTTTGTATCATAAATCTGAGACTCTACTCTATGAGAACATTTTCCGGAATCATTTTCTAAAAATTACCAGTAAATAAAAATCCTTTATTTAAAAATTAAAATCCAAGATAGCAGTATATTTTGAACAACGGAATGTACAAAATGGTTGAGCAAAGTAATACGAAAGTTCTTCATCAAAGTACAAAATGGTCTAAAATATCCTCTTAGCCTAAGTTATGCGTGCCATTTTATTAATCGATTAATTCATTTTTTTGTTTCCCATTTTCTGATTACATGGATCAGAATTGAAACTACATACATGACACTAGCAAAATGAAACATATTGAAAGAAATTAAGGAACTAATTTGTATACCATTTAATTTTCTTATGAAAGTTGGGGTATAACACAACATCTCTAAGCTGAAATATTGCTGCAAAATAGGAGCCAAAGATTGCTGTGGGCTACCAAATTCTATGGAAAATGTGACTGAATTTTTTTTTATAGCTTAATTTCTTGATATGATGCAAGTGCTTTAACTTGCAGCATGAGTCCTCACATGACACTATTTCCCTGCAATAGTATTCTTCTGAGTTCACTAGCAATTCCATGCAACAAAACTGGCTTTCTTATGACTCCATTCATGCCAATTTGCATGCATCTTTCCCACAAATCTTCTGTGCTAGCAGTCAAGGCAACAATCACAGGCCAATTCCGGCTTCTGAACTTGCGAATCCTCGTTGCAACTTCGAATCCATCAAGCTCAGGCATGTGAAGTTCCAAAAGAATGACTTGAAAGGAGGATCCAGCGGGTCCAATGACACTAAGGCATTCAAATCCTGAAGAAACAGAAGTCACAACACAGCCTAGTTTCTGAAGCAACTTCTGCGTCACCGCTCTATTTACATCGTCATTGTCGGCCAACAAGACCTGCAGACCTCTGAAGAAAGAATTTGAATTGGATGGCTCAGAATTTTCCCCAGGTTCAGAGATGGATACGGCAATAGACCGCCGCAGTTGAAACCGAAGAAAAAGGGCCATGACTTGAGGAAAACCTTGAGCATTTGGTACTAACCATATGTTCCCTTGCATCAACTGGCAGTAACATAGTACACAAACAAAGCACAAAATCAACGGAGAGAAAAAAATTTAGAGAGCATAGAAACTAGTACTTCCACAGTTCCAACTATATATATAGTATACTGATCATTGGCACTTAAAGGACCTTGGCTTGAACAAATTCGACAAAATCAGTAAACATCCCTCCTGAGACATTAAAAAATGATTAACCAAATAAGCTAACAAAATCTATAAATAAAACCTATATAGATAGATTATTACATCTAACATTGGTAATACAGGTTGTTCATATATATCTTTATAGTTCACACCATATGCTAATGAAGGTAAGAAAACATACATCAATGTAAATCAAAGAACAAGTCTTAAACAAGGGATTGATTAAGCGACCTTGCAAACGAGATTCAAATTCAATGAAATTTCCCATACATGCATCAAATAACAGATGTAAATGTCTAAGTGAATCATTTGGAGGCCAGCATAAACAAAATTTACTGTGTACTTTACAAGTAAAGCAATGCATAAAATAGTCTTCAACCAGCATATTTTGAAGTATCAAGTATAGCATATGAGTGACAATTAAAAACAGCATCTTAACTCCATACACAATCAATGTAACTAAACTCACCTGGATTATCCTCTTGCAAATGCTAAAGCTCAATCTTTCCTCAACCTTATCACTCATGCGATTTGTACCCGCAAGCTTCCCTGAAGGAACTGAACTCTCCAATTCAGGATCACCATTATTGATCCCTATTTCAAATCTAATATTTACATCCCCGCTAGAAGAGCTTGGTCTCCAGGCTGTCCACCCCTGGTCATTCCTTCCTTGACTTCCAGTTTCTGCAAAAACTCGAAATACAAGAACCCCTCCTCCATGGTTACCATTTATTGCATTCCCAACCATATGCAAAATCACCTGAAAAACCCTCTTTTCATCACCTATAACATTGTCTGGCAAAGACTTATCAACATCAACAACGAAACCAAAGCCCCTATAAATATACATGCACTTGGCAAGACAAGCTGCCTCTTTCACCATGGCATGCAATCCAAAAGGTTTCATCTCCAAAGGAAATCTTCCATCATCCCTTGCTGAGTAGTCCATGGCATCATTTATCAAGTTTGACAATACGGTGCTGGTCCTTAGCATTGAATTCACAATAAGTTTCTTATCACTCTTCAAATTCTCATCCTGCATCATCGAAAGCAACCCCAAAATTGAGTGCATAGGCCTTCTCATTCCATTACTCATGACCTTCTGAAACGAAGCTCTCGCCTGGCTCGCCATCATAGCATTCATCTTCTCCACTTGCAAAGCTCGATTTTGCTCCTCCAACTTCTCCCTCATGAGCTGAGACTCTTCAAGAATCGAAGCGTGAGACAGAGCCACAGCCACCTGATCAGCAACCACCTTAATGATCTCCATCTCTTGAGCGCTCCATGATCTAGGCTCCTCGTTGGGAAGAATCAAAACCAATATGGCATAACACGTCTGCCTTAGCTCCGGCGTTCCCCCTTTGAAATTGCAAACACGAAGCATCGGCATTCGGATTGCAGCAACTGGTCCTGCCCCACCACAAACTCCACTGCTGGCAGTGGCAAGTACTGAATCAGAATCAATTATGTTCACTTCATCACTTCCCTTAATTCTCACAACATCTGGATTAGTAATGGGTATAGAACAGTTAACATTCCTCCCATTCAATTCATGTGTAAGGTTCATCTCGGTTTTCTCAACATTCGGCATCCACACTGCACAATTCTGCAAACCAAGTGTCTTAGACAGCTCAACCAAGGTGGTGTAGAGAATCTTATGCCTATCCAACGACTTGCGAATCTCTTGAGTAAGCATCCTCACATGCATTGCAGCCTCCTTCTGTCTCATTATGATGCCAACCTCCCTCCCAAGATCCCATGTCTTTTTCTTCAGCATCAATTCTCTAACCTTCACTTTCAACAGCATTGGGATCAATGTGAGGAGGGTTATGGTAGTTGCACATGACACCAAGGCAGTGAGGATTTTGAAGACAGTGAGTGCCACCATGAGTTGAAAAGTGTGGGGACCATAAGTCCAACCATTCAACAAATGTGTCATTCCACAAAGTACAATGAAAGCAATGAACTGAAAGAGGACCCATTTGAAAGGGAAGTTTGAGCAACTAACAAAGTAAAGAAGCTCAATGGGGATTGAGAAGTAGGCCACAGCAATCAGAAAATCACCAATTCTCTGGCACTCAAGAATGGTCTCAATAGTCCACAAGCTGGACTCATCATCACAGTTACATCTAGGAAAACCATTATCTGTTGTTGCACACACACATGTGAGAAGTAGCAAGCAAATTAATAACAGTTCAAATGACACTGGCTTTAACATTGATCCAATGTGGTGCTTCTTCAATCCATCTAGAGATACAAATTAATCCACACACCAATGAATAAGGAACTCAGAAAAAAACAAGAAAAGGCCTCAACAATTTTTCTACCACCAACTCCCAATGTTGCTTCTTCAACTATGGTCTCCTGCCATAACACATTTATAAACAAAAAAAAAAAATTACAGATTTGATAAGATCCAAACCATAGAAAACACTACGAGATCCAAAACAGAAAAATAATAAATAAATAGGAAAAAAAAGGGTGTAGGAAACCTATAATTCTTTTTGTTTTAACCTTTTTTGGATCCACACACCCCTTTGGGTGGAATGGCATGAATCAGTAAATAGCACAGTGCAAACAGTAAATAGGACATTTTCATCAACCAAATTATATATTTTAAATTTTAAAAAATAAGGCTAAGACAAGAACTCCTCCCTCCCTCAACTCACACAAAAACTATTAAAAAAAAAATAGTCCAACAACGCTCACTGCCTAAAAAAATTAATAAATAAAAGACCCAGTAATGCAGACAAATTTTTTTAAGATATAAAGTATCTGAAGAAACACAACCCAATAGTTTATTTAAAATAAATAAAACTCAGATTGCAATCATAAATATAATCCAATCTTGATCAGATCTTAATTAACAATCATCTTATCCTTACCCAGCAGACACCAAAACCTGATTAAAAGACACACCACACACTACCAAAAGTAGCCATTAAAACACCAATTATAGGGTGGTTTAGAAATACAGAAAAGAGAAAGAAAAAAAAAAAAAAGGAATCACCTTCGAGATATAAAAGTTGCTATAAACCTTCTTATAATCACTTCCGAAATTTCGAAAACCACTTCCAAGACTTCAACCGAAAACTCTATAAACATTTGCATCTTTCGAAAGAAAAACACACTCTCATCATCATCCCACAACCCCATTTCTTTATGCACTGATTAAGCAAGTGCAACCCTTTTTATCATTGGGAGAAGAACACAAAAGAAGAAACCCACTTTAGCATGCAACAAATCCCAACACTGGTAAAAAAACTAAAAACTAAAAACCTTGCTTACTGTGCACAAATCCAGCTTAGCTTAACTACCTCGTGCCTTGTAATCTGGTGAGTGGGTGTGTCAGAGTTTTGTGTTGTGTTGTGTGTGACAAGTAAAGTGTAGAAGTAGAACATAGAAAAGAGCATAAGAGACACCCAGATGAAGAAAAATTATGGAACTGGTGTTTTTGTACTTGTTGTGGATGTTAAGGTACTACACAACCATAGCAGTAGTATTGTGTTGTTGGGTTAGAGAGAGAAAGGGGTGTGTGAGAAGTGTGTTATGTCATGTGTTATGTGCAATGGGGTTTTGTTTGTTTGGAATGAGAAGTGACAAAAGCAAACCAAAAATACCAAAAATATCAACAAAATTGTTGAGAAATAAATTCATATTTTACAAAAATGTAAATTTAATTCTCCTTGTCCAAATAAGAACTTTGTTTGTGTGTAATAAATAAATATCTTTATACGTATTTAATGAATATTGAAGTCTTCTCTAACTCTAGCTATAGGTATCTAATTCACCTAGACTGGTTATAAAAAAAAAAAAAAAAAAGGCAAACCACAAACCATAAAAAGAAAGAGTATAGCGCCGTTGTTTCCTGGGGGAAGAGAGTTAGAGAGAGAGAGAGAGAGAGAGGGTCCACTTTCTTACATGAAGAGAACTTGGACGCGCTTTTGAACTGAAACGTCCTTGTCACACTCAAAAAGATTTGAGTTTTGGTTTTCTAGTTCCCTCTTTCTCTCTAGAATACCATTTTTCTATTTTTCTATAGTTGTATTATCGTCTCTTTCCTAGTTAGGCTAAAGAGGAAAATAAATAAACATTTTCCATGCTGTATCTTGTCTCTTTACTTTTAAGTTTCTTGTGTATTTCATCACGTTAAGTTTTTAATTAATTATTCTAATACCATGTTTAGAAAAGAGAAAAAAATATATAGATAATGATGAATTGATGTCACTCTCTTTCCTTGATGAACAATCTTATGTAGAAAAATCTATTGAAGACTATGAACTAGAGATTAGTTATAATTCAGTGAAATTGTTGTTCATGTTTGAGTGTGCAATAAGACTATAAGTGAGTTTTTATTTTTATTTTTCAAACTCTTTTATTCATTATAAAAAAATTTGACTAATTCAAAGTTTGATCAGAAAATAAATAAAGGTTGATAAAAAATTACTTTCAACAACAATTAAATTCAGATAATATCATAATGATTCAACTTTAATTTTAATATATTAATTATTTGTGTTCAACCACTTGATTTATAAATATTAATCCCTTATATTCAATCATTTGGTTTATAAGTGGATCTTTATTAATATTTTAACATGTTATTAGTATCTTGTCCAATAATACTCAAGAGTGTTTTTTCTTTTACCACTTTTGGAAAAATTCTACATCTAATTCTAAATCTCTAAGATTTATACACATAGATTAAAAAATATTCAATAAATTAAAACATTATTATATTTAAAACAAAATATCTTTATTTAATATCACCTTACTTGAAATAAATTACTATTTTAGTAGTAAGTGATATATATATATATATATAAAGTATAGATGAAAAAAATAATTACTGTTACTTTAAATATAAATATAACATTAATAAATATGAAAAATGAAATTAATTAATATTTAATAAGACATTAATATTTTTTAAATAAAATATTACATTGTCTTCCTCGTAACAAATTTAATAAGATGTATAATAAATTAATAATAAAATAAAATAAAAAAATTAATAAATATGAAAAATACAATTAATTAATATTTAATAACACTTTAATAATTTAAAAAATAAAAATAGTAAAGAAATCAAAGTAATTACTTAGTATTTAATAAATTTATAAGATATTATTAAAGTTTAATAGTCTAACTACCTGTATCCATGCCATTACATGGGTTGCATTTCTTTTTTTTTATTCTAATTTGTAAAATGTCATCCATAATGGCGGATCTAGAACCTTAAATTAGGGGATAATATATTTAAAAAATAAAAACTAATCATTATCATAAAAAGAGGGAAAAATTAGAAGTATGGGATTTAATAAGATGTATAATAAATTAATAATTTAAATATAAATAAAACATTAATAAATATGAAAAATAATTAATTAATATTTAATAAGATATTAATATTTTCTAAAATAATAAAACACTAATGAACAAATTAATATAGTTACTTAATATTTAATAAATTTATAAGATATTATTAATGTTTTTAAAACTTAAGCGGTGGTTGAACGGGATACTAGTTCAAAGTTTAATGGTCCAATTGTAGATTGTGGTTAAAGTTGATAGTAATTAAATTTATATTTTTCAATGTTAAATATTTTAAGTAATAAAAATATATAAAATTATGATAAATCAAGATCTAAAAATTATAAAGGGTTATAAGGACTGTATTATATATTTTATAGGATGAAAAAATTGACAAAATAATTTACACTAGTGTGAAATCATTAAGTACGTGCTTTCATTTATCTAAAAAGTGTTTTACCTTTTATAAAAAAAATGAAAGAAAATATTGATATAAGCCTTTTCTTTTTTACCAATTTTGAACCAATTTAAGTGACTATTTATTGATTGTCACCGAATTTGAAATATTAGATTATTTGGAGTTAACGAATCAATCACCAAAACAATTTTCAATTGGACTTATTGAAGCAATCAGTATGGGTTTTTAAAACAATATTAATTATTGATATCATCTTCGATTTTTAGAGATAAAAAATAATATTATTTATTTCTTTCATTTCAAATTAACTAAAGTCTAAGATTTTTTTTAAGAATTAAAGAAAACATTAAATATCTTAATTAATTAAATAATTTTACTACATTATTCTTATTTTTTTTCAATATTTGTAAATACATAGTTAAATATAGTTATTTATTACTTATAATTCATAATCAAATTTATCGGGGGGAAATTTATGATATTATTGTGAGTGTTTTTTTCTTCTTTGTGCATAATAATAGCAGTGAAGCTTGAATCTATGTCATCATGCAATGTAAATTATCCAAACGCTCTAGTCTAAATCGATCTTATCATCTTAATAGGTTTTTATGCGAGCGATCAAGTGTTATGTTACCCTTTAAAAAATAATTTTAAATCTCATTGTATAATTCTTTTATTTATCAGGAGTAAGTATTAAATGTGTTTTACATTTTATAACCATTAAATAATTTAGTTTTCATTTAATTTTTTTATAAAGTGGTTGGAAATTTTGTAATATATATAAACATATATAATATGGAATATGTATAAAAAAAACATATATGATATCAAATTATCGTTAGTGTTGTGATATCCAAGAAACATGGCACAAACCAATCGTATTCAAATATCTTTTGTAAGGAAAAAAAATAATTATTTACAAAAGTAGAAATTAAAAAAAAATAAAAAGATTTTTCAAAGCTTAATAATAGAGGTGCAAGCTAAACAATATTTAGCTAAATTAAAGCACAAGAATTGTCTCATATTTATAATTTGAAATTTTTTTCAACAAATATGTAAACAATAATTCGAAGAGCAGCCCGACACTTAAGACTTACATTGCATTTGTTGAAATTCATTTGGGTAGATTACTTAACATTTGGTTTGAAGAGTTAAATTAAGCCCATTTTTCCTATTTTGAATGTAATTTTGGGGAATGAGTTCAAATGTGTTTTCATCTTTCTTAGGCCAATTTTTAGTGTTTTTGAATTTTTTAAGTCATTATGATGATTAGTGGAACTTAACGAATCATTGTGATCATCAGTGAGAAGTAAATCTTAGTGGGAAGCTTATTAGAAAATAATACTTAATGGACAATTTAGTGGGAAGTAAATGTTGGGATTATTAGTGGAATTTTACATCTTATCTTATGATTAAGGGCTGCCTAATATAACTTGTAAATATTAATCTCTTGTAAGTTTCAAAGGCAAAATTATTAGATTAATTAAATTGAGTATTTCTTCATTGTGAGAGTTTCCCTTTTATTCTTGAGTTAAAAAAATTATAGATTAAAATTATGTTTTTTTTTTTTACAATTTTATTTCCAGCGACGAAAAGTAAAATGCCACCGTCCATTCATATACTAGAAGAATTACTAAAAATATTCAGAACCGTGCCAAAATTTTAATATCAATTGTCATTTCACCAAATCTATTCTATAAAAGAACATGACTGAAGTATTAACAATTATACTGATGAGTGAAGCCTAGAAAAATTTAATATACCAGGTCTGAATGAATGTCGAAGAATTAGACTGTTGCTTCATTCAAACTGTTTGTTTCAGTTCTATAAATTAGATTTTTTTCATCAAACGTGTTTCTTTTCGATTAAAACGATGAGTTTTTCGCGAAAGATGATACACATGCGAATAAAAGAATATTGTTTCAAATAAATTTAAATACTGGTACATACAAATACAATGTTATTTTTAGCTTTATGCTTTTTATTTTTCTTTTTTAAATTATATTCATAATTAATAATTTAATATTTTTTTTATCATTTTTCCAATGTGTCAAATATTTTTTTTACTATTCTAAAAAAATACTTTTTTAATTAGAGTTGTACCTTTTTTAGGAAATGTTGTGCGTTTTCACCCTTTTTTATTTATTAAATGTTGATATTTTAGAGTTGGGCGATGACATCAATCAAAGTCCAACTTTTTTTCGTCAAGTCATTTCTTAAGTTGGTGAGTATATACTTTTTAATATATAAAATGAAAATTAAGTTGTAAAATTGTGCTAGCCGATAGTTTTAGTTTTTGAGATTATTATAAATTTTTTCTACCATGTAGTGTATATTATTGTTAGAAAAGAATTTAAAATTTTAATTTTAAGTATATCTCAATTCAAATAAATCAAAATTAGATTACTACGTATAGAAATAAGTCATTAATGTGTTAATTTAAATTTCAAATATTTTGATTTTTAGAAATAATTTAATAATTAATCTTTTGATTGCACTTAGAACTTGGACCAACATATTTTTCATTCGAGGCGGTGCTTAAAATGCCAAATCTCAACATTAACCACTAGTGAGCGAAATTCATGGAACATTGTAGCATGCATTGGGAATGTTTAATGTAGATTTTAGGGCAATATAAAAGCTAAATATCGAGGTTTAATAATGAGAGATGTCTCCATTTTCAAAAAATCTCAACTCATTCGTTGAAGATTAAAACCTTAAGATATGATCCTTAATGATTCAATCAAACCATTCACCTTTGGTTATTACCTTTTGTTAGATTCCTTAATATATGGGGGTAGATGAACTCCTAAATAATCCTATGTAATTGAACTTTATATTCAACACCACTTTTATTAATGAAATTAAGTGATTTTCTTTGTTTTTAGTGCTTACTACATATTGATCTCTAGTTGGATGATTTCAAGTTGATTTTATGATGAGAAATATTGTAAATGTGTTTGAACTAGAGATAAATTTCTTACTTTGTGTTAAGATGAGTCTACAGATAGAACTTCTTGATGCTATGGATTTCTAAACTTATATCTTAAGTTAAACCTTGTGAGTATAAGAGATTAGAGCACTAAGATAAATTAAAAAAAGGGCTTTTAGCCAAGAAATTGGACCAACTTAATTGAGTAAATCTAAACCACAAAAGAACCCTAACCATTCTTCAATTTCATTTAGTAAATCTAAACTTTCCCCAAATTGCTACAACCATTTTAATCATACATAGCCATATAAATTCGATTGCTTCAAGGTTTGGTTAATCATAAGCAAATGGCCATTGATAAATAATTAACTAACATTAGATTGATCAATTCTAAAATAACAAATTAACAATTAACAACAGTGAAGAAGTCAAATTGACTAAATAATGAAAAGAAAATCAAATATACTGCAAAATTGGGATATACAGGTACCACTATATTGCAATCCTAGACTAAGGAACTCTACAAGCTAAAGTTACATGAAAACGAAAAATCCCAATTGAAAACATAAAGCGTAGAAAGGGGTAGAAATTTTACCAGAGAACTCCTATTTTGATCCTCACATTCGATCTTAACTCAAAGGTGTCTCACACAAACATTCTCTTACTTAGGATTTTCTAATTTTGAGTAGAACAAAAGACAACCTAACATAGACTTTGACTTTTCTATTTATGTTAAAAGAAATAAAACTAATCTGTGGAAGTCGGCACAATCTAGTTGAGGATAGCATGGTCGTGCTCTTTGAGTGGGCTATTCAAAATTCAAATCTTATTTAGGTGCTCCTTCAATCAGGACGATGGTGCTAAATTAACACAATTGTGCTAAAAACTTTTGATGCTAATAATCCACTTGAGCAAAAAGTAGCATGACAGTGCTAAAAGTAGCATGATCGTTCTCGAATATCCTAATGTCAACCTGTAATTTGTGCACATTTTTATAGCACGATCGTCTTTTGGCTCATTTTCACACTTATCATTCTGAGCGCCTTTCACAAACTTAACCAAGAAAAAAGAGTTTTGCAAATAAAACACACATATATTAAACATTACAAAACACAACAAAAACCCTCTTCTCATGATATAAAAAATCGATTTATCAATTAGATTTCCATTGGAAAAAAAATGGAATAGGTGCATGTTTCTTTTTTATCATTCTTCTTCTTTTTGTACCCAATGCTTGATTTGATAGTTAAGTTCTTTTTGTTTTTCAAATCTTATTCAGATTGATAAGCATGGTTGACAAAGCTAGCTAAGTCCTTAATGACATCGGATGCCTTTTTCGTTACTCTAGTGACTTCAACAAAATGTAGTCTCTCTACAAGGACCAACGACTTGGTATTTGTTTAATCGGTTTGATCATAAGTACATCTACTTACCTTTTAACTTCACCTTTTCACTCTTAATTATTTCATTTTCAGAACAAACATTTTTGTATTTTTATAGACTTAAATAAGTTTTTAAGTTTTTAGACCCTATAAAATAAGAGATTTTAATTTTAGTACGTTAAAGATTTTTTATTTTAGTCATTTAAAGATTTTTTTTTTTGAAACCTAATCTCTAATGTCAAGTAAGAATGCTAAATAATGATGCAATAACAACATTGACAGTCCATTAACTTGTCACACCATCGAGGAGTTTAGCAGGACAGTCACATATGTGATATTTTTTTTTAAACTGTGTTTGTAAATCTTCATCTATTCAAAATATTTAATAACATCAAACTAATTGACGAAAGATTTAAAAATACAATTTATCCACACAAAAAATTACATATGAGTGCTATCAGATTACTTAATGACGTGACAAGTCAACAACATTGATGTTATATTGTCATTTAACATTGTTACTTGATATAATAGCTATGAATTAAAATAAAATAAAATAAAATAAAATAAATTCTTTAAAAGATTTAAACAATAAATAAATAAAATTAAAGGACTTAAAAAAACCTTATTTCATAGCGACCAAAACTTTATTTGAGGTATTTTTCTATCAGTATCAAATAAACAACAACTAATGAATGTAAATCATGAACTCTAAAGCTTGAAGAATGACTTGAATATATAGCAAGCTATCAGCTAGTAAAGTTTTGATGGCGACAAAGCAAACAACTGAAGCATCATGTTTTGGAATAATATGGTCTTGTAGTTAGCTTTCTGAAAATGAAATGACCCAAGCTGATTACTTCCTTGGTTATGTATTTTGACAGCTTATTTGACTTTAGACACCCACAATGTCTCTCATTGCTTGTTTTCATGATCTAATTGAAGCTACCTTCTCTTAACAAATTCGCTTAAAATCATATGAACCTAGGCTTAAAATCATGTTTGGATGACCTCAATTTTCTATTTTATGAAACCGAGATGGTGCGAATTGAATTTGCTAGTTTCCTACAAATGACAACAATTAGAGATAAACATGAATGATGTGTCTAAGAGGGATAATTGATTTAAGATAGGGTTCCTCAAGTAGGCTTCAAGTATTTCAACTTCCAAGGTTTGACATCTTTTTAGTTCGATGAATGATCCAATAAGGTTGAGACATTAAAAAAAAAAAAATATATATATATATATATATATATATAGATTATATTTACAAAAGACACTCAAATCATCAAGTGAATAAGAATAAGTGATTATGTATATTAAATGTTTACTTGATATATACATTGACATTGGTTATATTTATAAGAGTTAGTCATGGATTGAATTCTTTAACACATGACCCAAAACCTCTTAAATGATACTCTTTGTCTTAGTGTAGTAACAAGCTATTTACATAACTATCTTAACTATTTACATCCAATCATTGACTTCCATAAATAATTCTACAATAGTTTATGACTCAAATGTGTAGTTTTTTTTTCCTTACATAAATACTTTTTTTATATAAAGAAAATATTTTAAAAGATGATCGTAAGAAGATTATTATTCTTGATATATTTATATTATAAGAAGTGAAGATAGATTCTACGATTTATGTATGTTTGATCTTTTGGCGTCAGAATCAGGTGCGCTCTAAACAAACAATAATAATTGTTGTGTTTGGAATTAAGTGCCACGAGTGACACCTACCACTACTCATTGCCTACTTCTCGTTTTCATGCGCACTCATAACGTTCATGCACATTCCATAATATAATAATTAATCCTTTTATTTTGGGGTGACAAAGTTGTCTGTACTTGGTGTAACAAAGTTACAAAGTGTAAATCTATGGGGTTACTGTAAGTCGTCTTCTTCTCATATCATATGACGTTACTGGCATCTATGGATTAATGACGAAAAAAATATCTAGGGTTGGATACATTAATTATTATGTCTGATTTTTTATATATAAACGATATTTATTTCTATTCTAATTATAAGTAATAATGATCAATTTTTTAACTTATTTAGAGTTAAATTATTTATGTTCTTAATTTATTGTTAATTTTATTTACTAAACATCCATTCATTAAATTATGAGTATTAACATTAACTGAGATTATTATTTATAACATTCTAATTTAAAAACGCTTTTAAAATAAAATTTAAATTTATGATAATATTGAATGTGATCATCACTTTTCTTGTTCTTGATAATTTTTTTATATTATGTTGTTTATATATATGATCAACGATAGTAGTTAATTGTGGAATGATTTTTTTTATTTACTAGATATTCAATTATTGAATTATGAATATTAACATTAAATGAGATCATCGCTCATAACATTTAAATTAAAGGACAATTTTATAATAAAATTTAAATTTATGATAATATTAAATTAGATTACCTTTTTTTTTTGTTTTACTAATTTATATTATGTTGATTATATAGGATCGGAGTTAGTATTTAAGTTTGGCGTGATTTTTGCTTCATGAATCTGGCCTCCGCTGGTCATCAAAGAAGAAAAGACACCATTCTAGAATAATTCCAAACACTAATATATTACTAATATATTAAAGTGTTTTCTGGATTATTTAGAATAATTTTGGAATTTAAATAGAAAGTAGTATTAGTAAAATTAGGTTTTATACGATTAAGAAGTTTGAATAGTTTACATGATGTCTTATGTTGAAACTTCAATATCATCATCCATTGTATATAAAAATAGTATTTTCTCCGTCTTAAGAGTGACATTTTAGATTATTTTATAAAAATTAAAAAACAATAATTAATAAATAAATGAAAGTGAATAAATAATTTTTAAAAATTAATCTTGTTGTCAATATTTTATTGATAAATTAAAACAATATTT
>PYAF01004719.1:342758-362901 GCA_007407185.1 Glycine tomentella | reverse complement strand
AAATACGAATTTTAAGGTAATTATTACAATAATTAGTAATTTTAAATTATATTATCAATCTATGATTAAATGACAATATATTTTTTTACGTAATTGTTGTATTTATTTGAATTCTAATTATATTTTTAATATTATAGTTTATGTAACGCACATTAAGATGGACAATGATTTTTTAGACATTTTATATTTTTAAACACCCTATTAATATTTTGTATTTCTTTTTATTTTTTTTCTTATCATATTATATCACCTATCACCTCTCTCTTTATTTATATTTTAATAATATCTCTTACTAGATGTTGAATAGCATCTAGGATATCTTAAAATATTATTATTTAAAGATATACTAACAGAAATAATACTTAATTATATATAAATGCAATTCTTTCCAACTAAATGATCTTAATTAACAATCATAAAAGTACACTCGATTAAAGAAAAAAAAGTAAATAGTGAAATTCATCCTCAAAATTGTCACTACTAGAAAAAACACTTTCGACATCGGTTGTTTAATACATTTCACGACGAGTTTGACATCGTCTTTGAAGCTGCTGTCGTGGAAAGTCAACATTTTTCATGATGATTTTCAAAACATCTTAGTTTGTTGATTTTAACATCGATTCTACAAGAACCATCTTATTTTGAGTACGTCTTAGTTTGTTGATTTCATCATCGATTCTACCATAACCACTTTAGATTATTTATTATTTAATTAAAAAACGTTAAAAACATCAAGTTTCTAAGACAGTTTTGGGTAAGAACCATCTTAGAAATCTTATGAGGCAATAAATTAATTTTTAAAAGATGAAAAATTTAAATATAATCCCCGAATGTGCAAAAAGTGAATAAATTAATCCTGTCATTAAATTTTTAAGACTATTTTGTCATTATGTTGTAATGTTCAATAACGAATTTGATAATAAATTATATTTTTTATTACTAATTTGACATTAAGTTACAAAATTATGGATCAATTTATCATTAAATTATTTGTATAATTAATTTATCACACTTATTATATATTTATAAATTAAATTTAAATTTTTCATCTACAACTAATTTTTAAGCGTCTCAGACATGAATTTGACTATTAATTTACCTAAAGAAATGAGGCATTATATTTTTACATATTATGAGCCAGTAATGAGTAAGTAAAGTTGTATGCTTTTATCATGAGAGAAAAGCATAAAAAGTCAAAATGTTAGATAAAATATTGTTAATGGTCTAATAACAAACAGTTAGTTGATTTTCGCCTTGCTTTTAGACAAAGGGCCTTCTCCACGAAGGAGACATATGTGAAAGGAAGGAAAAAGAGGATATGAGGATATAAGGTTTAGTTGGTTTAGATTGAGTCAAAGCAAAAATTATGATACAACGTACTTGGGATAGCTTTATAATTAACTATTACCCATTCCTGTATTGGGATGTCGCTAGTTGGCCACTGCCCTTTATATTTTGATAAGTCTCGGAGATTTTTTTATATTTTCATTAAATGATTTCATATTATTTATTATTTAATCAATTCAGTCATGGTTAATTTTTTTTTTTTGTCACGTTTGTTTATTTGAAGTTTTTTCTTCTATATTTTTTCAACTAAGTCTTTCTTCTTTTTCCTTTCTTTGTTCCACAGTTTTTTCTATGATGAACATTAGCACACTTAATGGAACTAACTGGTTTAGCTTATTCCCATTTCGCCCTTCCAATTTCAGAGTGTCAATCCTTCCATTTCATGCCTCTCCTTCCCCATCACTATCATCTTTTCCGTGTTAAAATTTTAACAAATCATACAAAATACAAAATAAACACCAAAACACATTATGCTAGATTATCAAAGAAGAGTCTAAAAATATATGAATCTGTAAAACTTAATCAAATAAACACAACAAAATCTAACAACGATCACAAACAATTAGTTTAATAACATTCTTCAATCAAATCACCTTCTTCCTTATGCATGAGACTTTCATTTCCTCTGGACGAGAATAGGAGAAACTATTTTAAGTTGATGTTGGAGACCATTATCATATCCTAGGTTTTAACTTATTATGATTCTCATTATTCTCTATTGGACCAAAAAAACAATTTACTCATTAAACCCATATTATTTCTCTGTTGATAGTCTAATGAGTTCATTAAATTAGATAATTTATATTGAGTTAATTTGAATATAAATAACTAACATAAATAATAATATAATATATAATCCATATTAATTAATTAAAAATTATAAAATTCCTAACACTCCGTCCCATGACACACTCTATCCATTCACCGCCACCACTAAGTACAGCCACACTAAAATCAATCCTATGTAATTGCAGCCTCTTACTATCTTATTTATAAGTGACAACAATGCTAAAATCAAGAAATTAAGACTAAACTATATACTATAAGGATATAAAAAAATTATGTATTGTTTGATCTAGATATGGGACATAGGATAGTATTTGGATAGCAACGATAAATATATTTTCTGTATTTCACTAACTACATATATTAAAATGGAAAAAACTTAAATATAGCTCTCTATATATAGGTCAAGAGGTATCGCTTATAAATTAGAATTAAAAATTCACTTCGGTAATTCATGAAATAAAAATTTAATTAAAAAATATATAAATTACCGTGAAGAAATTCTAATTTTAATTAATAACTAATACAAACGACACATGGAACTGTACATAAGTTTTGTCTTATTAAATTTTTTAATACCATTATCATCATCTTAATATGAACATACAAGGTCAAGGTCATAGACAAAAGAACTAGGAGTTTACTTCGGCATTTATGTCATGAGATAGTTTTAGTTAGACATTTAATTAAATTAAAGACCCAAGTCAAGGACATAAGAAGACTACATTCAGTTCATATTTAGACCTGTTAACCACTTGATAAGGGTATGTTGATAATACTTTTTTTTCATAAAAAAGAAATATCTTTAATATTTCAATATTAGCATTTCCTAATTAATATTCTTTACCTAATTAATTTCAAATCATAATCAATGAGTCGTTGACCTTAATGGTTCCATCAGAATTAAGCCCAAGTCCAAGAAAGAGCTGGTTGGTAGTAGGCATATGAATACGGTTAAAGAGATATCCCAATGTAATTCTTGTATTCATATTCACAAACCTAATGTTTTCGCACAAATCCCACACTGGGTAAATAAAAAATTACAGTACCATTTTGGTAGATTAAAAGGAGGGAAATGTAAAAATGAACGATGATAATTGAGTTTTTATGATAATTGTATAAAAAACAATGTGTTTCTATTTACCTTTAATTATATATTGTAAATATTAGTATAAAATATGCATAATTTCATTTCACAATCGTGCTAAAGCTTTAAACTACAAAATCTTAACATGTTCTTTAGCAATCTTAATGCTACGTATCTTTTGCATTGTCTAGTCTATTTCAACACATATTCCCTCACTAGAGATCTCATTCTATTATTTTGCAACAGCCCAGATGAAATGATGAGGGAAAGCTAGGCCCGAATGGGTCAAAATATAGACTAGGGTACATGTTCTAAGGGTCCACTATAGAGACATCTGATATGAATGTATCTAGGGTTTTTCAAAAGTGAATTCAAAATATAGTAAAGGGATGCTTGCACACTAGGCACTCAAAAATGTGTATGGGTATTAAAAAAACTAATGTTTCACATCCTGGGGACAAAGGAAATACATTTGGAGTTGGAGTTGAGAAGGTCATGAAAGCACAAGCTGGCTTCATTTTTCATTTCTTTATTATGCAAGCATATATATTTATATGTTGTACAAATTATAATTTAAATTATTTACTATTTAATATTAAAAAATTAACACCATATACTCTATAATCATAAAATAGGAATAGAAAATAACTGGTTACTTAATTTTAAATATCCTTAATTAAAATTATGTTGAAAAACAAATTTTCTGAACTATATAATTCTAAAAGACTAAAACTCTATATATATATATATATATATATATATATATATTCACATTGCCATCATCTATATATTTAAGTGGCAAATTGTACTTGTGTAGTAAAATACAGGTGTGAAGGGTCTTGCTATTGCTGGCACAATGCACATGCCTCCATCCATATTCACATGCAGATGCAACACACCATGTGTACCAAATAAAAGTGCTTGCATTGCACCCCATGCCATCACTTGTATGGCACACTTCTCTTTTTTCTTCTTCCCTCTGTGTCTCGAGAATCTCGTTGTCTTATTTCTCTGTGTGGCCCCTTAAAAGATACAGTGGCAGTAGTTCAAGTCAATTTCTTTCCAGAGTTGTAGTACTTATTCTACACTATAATTGACCTTCTTGATAACTCTTCACTTGATAATCAAATTGCTTACATCAATACCGGTTTCTCCCAAACATATATACATATAAAAATGATGGTTAAGTGACACGCATTCCTCTTAATTTGAACTAAAATACAGTAATAAAGTACTTATTTTAAATTAAAAGTATATCCATTGTTTTACACACATATGTATGCGTGCGTGTGTAAATATACAGGGGTGTGTTTTTTTTTAATGAAAGTAAATAGGAAAAATTCACTCTTACGAAGATAAATAATTTATCTGAAATCATATCAATATCTAAGTTATTAGTGTAAAATTATATTTTTAAACTTATTGTCATAATAATTTAATATAAATATATTTTTTCATACTTTTTCCTAGTTAACTAATTTATTGAATGTTCAATATTATCTAATATAGAAATGTGAACTTCTTCATGCAAATTTAGTATCTACGTGTTAAATGATAATCTGGCGGCTTCTGTGATTCCACGTGTTATTTTTTTGCGGAATTTATGGGAATTTAAACCGCCAATAATGCTTGATAACTCATTTAAAAATATTAAACGGATGCTACCTGTTTATAGCCGCCAGATTTTAAACCATCTTTTTCGTCTCCACCCATTCTCCGAACAGATCAATCTTCATAATTCCAAAAAAGAAAAATCCAACTCATGATTCTTGCTTTTTTGGCAAAGAGAAATTAATAAATGAATTTCATAAAGAAAGAAAATGAAATTGGTCATGAGATCAGAAGTAAAAGAAAGAAAAACTTGACTTTAATTTGAACAATACCAAGCATTAGTCAAAGATATAATGGGTTGTTAGATTTAAAATTTTAGATAGGGAATTGGGGATTTCTATCCTGAAATATTGATCGCAATCCATGACCGGTTTCCCAACATTGGAATGTGATGATGGCGATGGAAGAAAATAAGGCGTTAGAACTGTCCAATTGTTTTGATCTGTAGAAATGTAACAAAATTCTAAAGAATTTACAACACTCACATAAATGCTCTCAATCAACTTAACTAAGACTCCTTTGATAAACTCAGCCCAGCTTTAAAATAAGAGATGATAGAAGAAAATAGGGTAACAATTTAACTTTTAAGGGAACTGTTAAGGGAAATTTGAAGAAAAAAAATACAAGTAAATATTTTAAATGGCATGACAAGTTTTTATTGTTGGGACACAAATTGAGACACTCTCATGAGGTACGTGATTTGAATCCTTGAACAACTATGGATGACCAAGCAAAAATTTCGATAAAACAAAAGTAATCTGAACAACAATCTCAACAACCGCAACATATTGTGGAAGCTGTGAGGGATCATGGGAAAGGAGGATCAGTAGGTGAGTCTCCCGATATATAATCATCAACATCTCCTAATATTGCTTCTGCAGCTGAATTCACACCTAAGTATTATCCTTTCTTAAGCAACTCTTGAGCATAGTCAACATCACTAAGGGCACCATCCTCGGTACTAAATTGTTCCAAACACGATGTGTAATGGCTTTTTGCCATGGTATCCTTAGTACCTTTTGCAATCAAATTTTTTACAACACTCACATCCCACTTAACTATATGAGTTGAATCCCGCTTAACTATATGAGTCAAACTTCGGTCTTGTTTGAAAACACAATTCACATTCTTCTTTATAGTTAAGGCTTAAAAGGTTGAATTTAATGCAAATTCATTTAGAGAAATATATAACTTACCTAAAATGGTGTGTAAAATAGTTTTACATCATTATCTAATTATAAAATTATTGTTTGAATTATTTTAAGATAATTATTTTAAAAGTCAATAAATTTATTGGATAAGTTGTGATTGGATGACGGTGTAAAATTTATTATGTAACCTTTTTTTCATTTATTATATTTAGTTAGGAATTGATATGTAATTGAATGTTTTGCTTATTTGTATAAAGATAATTACGTTCTAAATTTGGTTATAATAATAAATAATTCAATGATTTTAAAAAATATATTTTAGTCAATGATGTTAATTATTGTATTTATTCAATATAATATATAATTAAATCTAATAATAAATAAATAAAGTAATGATATAAAATAATATACACTTTCACAAAAATTTCCCCCAAAAAATTTATAGGACGATCAGATAATACCTACTCGAGAAAACTTGATGAAAAAGGGAGTTTTGGGAGGTGAGGATGTTGATTGTTGCGAATGTCACTTTGAATTAGAATCGTTACAACATCTGTTTTTTGGATGTACAAAGTGTGTTCAAGTGTGGCATAGTTGTGTCTTCACTGGCTGGGTGTTAGTGCAGCGTTACACAATAATATAACGTCTCATGTTTCTGGGATTAATTATTGGGAAAAGATGCGTTGGAAAAAGAGAGATGGAATGTTGTTTGGTTTGCAGCTATGTGGGCTAAATGGTTGGCAAGGTTTTAAATATAGATAGTGGTCGCGTTACGATTTTGTTGTTTTCAATTTGTTGATATCGTGTGTAATCCCAATTGTGATTGAGATTTTGTAGACCAGGTTTCATATATTCTTTATCCAACGACATGTTTATCATAACACAGGTCTGATTTATCTCAGATTAGCAAGTCATCATACAAGTATATTATAACATAGTTGGTATGTTACGTCATTTTACCGTGAAGATTACTTCCGAGGATCTCTTTTGCTGTGGCGTTTTTCCCTTATATGTGTATTTCTGTTGGAAGTTATATAGTTATGTTTCTTGGCATTTGCTAGATTGGCCATGTAATATGATGTATGATGGATCTTTATTTTTTTTACCTGTATGAATTGATCAGATATCAGTTACAATCCTCACACACTTACTTGAACATGATTTTTGTCCTCTCGATACATCTTGTGTGAGAAGAGGATTGTTTTAATATTCAGTTTTGCCTCTTAAAAAAAAGGACTATCAGATAATTTTAATTGCATAAAAAGGATAACAAAAATTTTAAATACAAATACAATTATTAATTTGAATCATTATTGAATGATTTCATCTTAAGAATATAAAATTTAAATTAGAGTGTAGTATATTAATCAAAATTCTCTTATACCAATTATCAACAGTAAATTAAATTAGTATCTGACTTAATAAATTGATGAACATGATTTTTTAACTAAGAAAAAAAAATATTAATCTATCGAGTGCATATATAATTCAAACTAGAATCATTGGATGTGTCATTCCCTCTCCAATCACCAACGAATGGTCTCCACTCTCCACCATAGACTTAAAAGATGGCCCGAGTTAACTCCCTCTAGGATAAACATAACAACCAGTTTAGTCATGTTTTATATTATTTCTGCACATTATATTCATTTATAAAGTTGTAATATATTGATAGTTAATTATAAAGTTGTAATATATTGATAGTTAAATGCAACACTATTTTAATAGTTCTAGGATGGCTCAAGTGACGATGCTGACACTAAGGTTGCTTGCAAAGCATCGGATATGTGAAAGAGGGAGGAGAATGTGCTACATCGGAATTTTGTTCTCCATAGTTATTTTTAATCTCGATAGCAAGTTTGTCGTGTTGTTGGTTTATCAGGTCAGACCAATATAATTTACACGTTTTATAAGTATGAAAATTAGTATAAATATATTGACCAAAGGTTGCTAATGGTATAAAAAAAATTGGAATAATATTTACGTTTGTACATGTGTCTTATATTAAGAAAACTAAATATCGACTCGCACGATACACGGATAAATTAGTCAACTATTTAAATTGGTTGTGACTAAATTGTATGTTGAAATATAAGTTTATTACAAATTTACAATAAATTTCTTAATCTTCTCATGAAATAATATTTACAACAATAATCTAATATTTAATCTTTGTATCATAATCCAACATTGTAGAGATTTTATATCTTTTCATAAAATCTAGCTTAAACATACATTTCTTGTTAGATGTTTTAACAGATGGATGAATAATATTTTAATAATGTATGAGTAACAAAAAATGATATAAATAATTTAACCAAAAAATGAAAACGATGCATATATATGAACAAATCAAGTTGAACAATGTAATCAAAATCAAAACAACAATGAAGATTGTGTTGGATATAAAAGATATCATGACCAAATAAAACATGTGGAACATACTTCCTAATTCAAGACACCTTAAATAAAATATATCATTACAAAGCCAACCCAAAAAACATAGAGTAACCATATTAGCGTCAAGCTTTGCTTCTGGAAGCTGTGATTACTATTAATAACTTTTGCTGGATATACGCATTGGCTGTTTTATATAAAATAATAATACTGACTAATCTGCACAATATTGATCTAAGTGGAATAGCTAATGGATTTATCCAGAAATGTGAACAAAGAAAGATAAAATATCTTAGATCTTCATATTGCCTTCATAGTTAGTTGTCAACGAACTAGTGGATGGACTAAAGGTTAGAGAATTGAAAAAAAACTGTGATTTCTAAAATTCTTAGGTGGCCGCTCACATTTTATGGTTCAGCTTTTATATATTATAAATAGATTGAAATACTTGCAACAAGCTATACATGACATTTTAGTAGTTATGGAACTGATTCAAATGTCAATTATGCTCATGAGTCATGATGATTGTGGGACTACAAAGAAGTCAAAATTAAAATTTGTTAATAGAAGGAAAAATTTATCGTGAGTTTAAATTAAGAGAATTTAGTTTTATCAAATTGTGATTGTATAGAACTAATTAATAATCAATATATTTATAAGTCTATTGATTTGGTTAAATATTATTCAATTTTTGTAACTGTGGAGTTGATGTAATTTAAATTCTAATAACATGAAGATTCTATAGGCATAAACTTTTATTATATTCATTATAATTTTTGTAATCAAAACTTTACGCATAATGAGTTTTAAATAGTTACTGTTCAATATATATATTTGAATTTTGATGTTGTACATTATTTCTTCTCAAGAATATTTCTAGTTTTTAACTTGCATATTTTAATATAGTTAACATTCACTTTCTAATGTGCTCTCATTGTGTATGACAACATATGAAAAATGAGATATTGTCAATTTCAGTCTTTTAATGTATCCTTTGTATGTGTAATAGTATATGGAAGACATGATGTTGATTTGTATCTCATTCTTATGTTAATTTCAGTCTTTTTATGAGCTAACTCTCTTTTGTGACTTCATATGGAAGACATGAGTTGTTTGATCACTCTAATACATAAGTAATACATGATCTTGACTTCAATATACCATTATGATGTAGTCCTCTCATAATCTATTGTTTGAGTTCATATGTGGAAGATGAAGATTTTTACCATAGGTTTAGGTGTATGTACTCCCAATCACTTTGAATCAAGGAGTATGAAATCACATTGTATCTAAAGGGTTAAGATGTTATAACTAGATGAATATTATGTTCCCTCGAAGGGTCTGGTAAATTGTATGATTGACAGTATTCTGGTTCTACCATCAATATATAAAAAAGTTTGAAATCATATCATCTCCTTTATCTTTTCTTTTTATGTTTGTACTCACTGGATGGATACCCAAAGATAATGGTCATACCTAGTGATGAAGCTCAATTGTTGTTATTGGTATTACAAAAGATTAAAAATAGTGACAAGGAGATACGAAACATGAAGATTATCTTGCACATCTTGTATCTATTATATCCATTCTAATAAAAAAGAATCAGAGACTAATTTGTTCATGATGTATGTCTGTTGTTAGTCCAAGAAAATTTTGTACACAATCATTAAATAGATCATTTTCCCACATATGTAAGCAAATGAGCTTTATCCCACTCACCAACCTATAGGTTTAATCAAAATTGTGTTAACAAAAAAATACATTGAAAACGCTTATCAATTACATCAATAATAGCTTGTCCCATTTGAACAGGTATTTTACGAAAGCCTAAAATGGCATCTTATATATTTGCAAAGCTAAGGGTATTCATATTACAGATCTTATTAGAATTGCCAAGAATATTTCTAGTAGAACATCTTTCACAACCATGACTATTTTTTTTTGTTGCTTTTTCCTATATTCTATCTTTTATCTCTTTACATTTTTTTCATAGTGTTTCCCTATTCCGACTTTCCACCAAAGCCTCCGATAGCACAATCGAGACAGTGATGGATTCTCTATCCCAACCACCCCATAGGAACTATGAGATCACTCCAAGGACGCCTTTGGCATCCAGGGTCGCAGACCAACCATAGAACCTTGTCCAAAAAGCGAAACACATAATTGACATGTATAATAATTTTGTTAACTTCTATAGTAACCATTTCAAAAAGTATATTGAAGATGATTTTTTATTGATTAATAATTTAATTAAAAAACAGTACGGAAATTAACTCTTTTATATTTTTAGTAAATACTTTGTGTGGTACAATACAACAAACTAGGAATAGTATAATACAATTTTCTTTAAACAAAATGGTATATTATATTGTATATTCAACATCAAGAATGAACAAAGAACAATATAGGACATCAAGAGGAAAAGAAAAATTAAACCTAGCTAGCTACGAATCATCATTTGTTACATACAAACAGGTTCTTTGAGTTCTCCCTCAACAAAATTTGCTCTGATCGATCAACTTTAACCAGCAAATTGGAAAGACTTCAATGTTTGAGGGGGCATAATACATCAGGGTTGAATTGTTTTAGCACCACCCTAGCTAGTGGTGCTTAGCGTTGCCGGCCGGTGACATTCATTTCCTTGGCCGGACAATGCGTGCCGCCTGAGCCTGGGATGTATGTGCAACCAGAAGGTCCTGAGGGAGGGACAGGACCCTTATTGAGAGATTGCAACCTAAGTGGGTTATTCTCCATATTCAAGACCCTAGCAGCCAGGTTTTGTTTTACATGCACTATGGTAAGAAGAAAGAGCACCAAAATAATGTTGAGAACCCTCATGGTGCTAAAATCCCAAAGGGTAAGTAAACACTTAGCTAAGGATATCTATCTCAATAAGGGTTAGGTGGTGTATTTATATTGATAGCTAGGTAGGTGGTAACCAATTTGAGGCTTTTGGTCACTTGTATTTTGTTGAACTTAACGTTTTTGAATTTTGACTAATGGGTATACTAGGATTATTTAAGTATTAATATTTGTAATGTACCAATGTTTAGCGTACAATATGTATTTGAATTGGTCATGAGATGCAATTTGAAGGTGATTAATGTGATTATATCTATTTTGATATACAGATAGAGATACCAAATTCGTAACCTTGTTTGACAAGCAAAGTTTGATTGTATACTTGCTCTTGTGGAGGAGGGGCAATGGTCAAGTTTGAGAAATTTCTTGGCAATGCAGTTAGTGTGAATGTTACCATACAAATTGGCAGAATGAATTAGAATGTGAAAAGTTGGGAAGGACTTTTGGCTACAGAATTAGAATGTTACCACATACAGGATTTTGCTGCCGAACAAACTCAAGTGCATATGCAAGCAGTTGCCTCAAGCTACTATGACTAGCATGATTATAATTGTTTATCTAAAGTATATTAATTTATTCCATTTCCGTGTGAAATATAACCGTGGTCAAATCCTACCAAAAAAATGTGCATAACTTGGCGTAGTATGACTCATGACCTAGCAGCTTTAGTGTGGACATTCACATACAATTAAATTTATTAAATAATATGATAAAAAAGAAGTCAACATAAAAGGTATTAATAGCAAGAGTAGTGCTAGCGACACTCTCTTTTGGATATCTCTCTGGTTAAAATTTATCAAAAATATTAATTTTGATAGATTTTGCTTCTCGATTAATGTTTTTCTCTTCTTAATTTATTAATAGTTAGTGACTTATAATAAATTCTAACTAATCATAGAAAGAATATCTAAAAAAAAGTGTCAGATAGAATATCACTAGCACTCCTCTTAATGAGAATAACAATATATTATTTGATAACCCAAAAATAATGTTATTCTACTCAACTTGATTGAAAAAAAAAATTGTACTGTATAATTCATCTTAATGCAATTTCATAATTTAAAATCTTTGTTAGTTATTTAATATCCCTTAGTTACGAAAAACTAGTATTTTGAATTTGAATGATACTAACACAGACAAACTTATTCTAAAATGCTAACATAACCAATTCAATAATTGTCACGAGGAAGAATGAATCTCAAACCCGAGTGTTAAAAGTTTAAAATAAAAAAAAAAAAAAAAAAAACTGTTTTAAAAAAAAGCTTTGAGCCTACTCAAATTACACTTTTAATAGTAGATATTGTCATGATCCAGTAGCATACTTTAAGAATGTTAAATTATGAATAATTTGTCAAATTTTAGTGATCTTATGAACGTTTTAGGCGCATTAAAATGTTATCCCCTTTTAACTAGCATTGCTCGAAAAATTCTATTTTAAAACTACACTGACATGAATGAAACAGTAACTATAATCACAGTAGGCCAAAATCCCAAAACTAATAGAAGCTCGGAAGGACATGGACATATAATCCCAAAAGGCTAGAACATGTATAATTTTATGAAAAACTGGAACCAAATTAATCGGAAACACTCTTTACAAAATGTTTTCCTATCAAGGGGATACAACCTCACTCCAATTTAAAAGAGTAAAAGAGACCCAACAATTTCCTCAAATACATTATTACATTTGTTGATGACTACTAATTTGTGGGCAACCTTTGTCATCTTCTCCCTCTACGGACCATTTGAAGGCCTGAATACAGTATAACCATTGACACCATTGACACCACATGCCATATTTGAGTAATCTTGATAGTAAGAGTAACTATTCTCAGTGTTTCTCATGCCTAGATAAGATAGATCAGAACCAGCAACCTGCCATTGGTTTGGAATCATCCCATCTACCTTGCCATTTCCATAAGATAGTGTACTCGCCTGAGGAACATAATCCTGTAGTGAATCATAATGCCGACCAGATGTACTATACGCTTGTGTAAACCCAGCATCATGGTAACTTCGTGATCTCTCAAACCTACAAGAACTGGTGGAAGATCCCAAATCATCATCGGTACCCAAGTCTCCAGGAAAAGTGAACTGACGATTTAGCAACTGTGGTCCATCATGGAGGGAGTGGAACACTGAACTTGCCCTGGATGCCTTCCGAATACCATGCTCCCTTGGTTCATCAAGCAGGTCATTAATGATATCGAGGTGTGGGAACTCATCCACCAAACCCCCTTGGTTCTGACGCCTGGATGTGCAAGCTGGGAACTCACTCGATATGTTGCCCAAAGATCTGCTGTCTATTGGCCTGAACAAGTCTAGGTTTTGAGCATCATTTAGTTGGGAAGGAGGTTCATAGTGCATGCTTCGGCTGGCTTCCCTTTGAGAACTATCAATCCAATTAGGTCTGTTCTGTAAAACATCCCGTGTAATCATACCAAAAGGAACACCAGACTGGGAAGTATTTGAATCCATTTTGTCGGAGCTCCGGGAGATAAATAGTGGCGATGATACCATGGGTGGTTGTGAATAGCCAGGAGATGGGTTTACTCCTGAACTAGAGCTGGAATGAGGGAGACTGGCAGCAGTTGACACCACAGGACTACCCATTATTGCATTTCTATAGGATTGGGGAACATAACTATGAGTAGCAGGTGAAGGATCAGGACCCAACCGACCAGTTGCACTCACCGAACGTGCAAGTAGAGGAGCAGTTTGAACCATGGAGACAACAGCAGCAGTGGGCCTGGGACCACCAGGAACTAGTGGAGCACTAGAAGGCCTCGACAACATAGCCACTTGTGCCATGGATCTTTCAGTTAGTCTTGGAGGTGAAGCTTTCTGGATCTCTGTTTTTGGAACAATTGTTACATGTGATACAGAAGTTGAAGATGAAGACACCTCCTTATCAGTTGATTGTGAGGTACCAAAAGATGTTTTCCTGACATGAACAGGATCTCCAGCAACTCTAGTTTGGTTTTCTGACTTCATTTGAACAGGTAAGTTTCTTGGAGGACTACTACATGAGGATGGCACTGCTGATTTCTTCTCTTTTGGAAGGTTTTCATTATCAACAGTTCTTTCTATGTTAACTTGGTCTTTGATGCTTTGTTTCTTTTGTAGCGAAGGTACATCCTCTTCCTATCAAATAGAACAGTGAAAACCCATGACATCAGGCGCAAATTATAATAGTACTAAAGAGAGTATTTAATGTAAAAATAAATAAATTAACATCAAATCAATCATCACGTTTACTGCCAGTCCAAATCTAATCTCCCACACTTAAATAAAAATAAAGTCCAGACTTGAAATCCCTTTGTCACCTATATAAACAATGCAGCCTGTTTTAAGAAGTGGTTAAAGCAGCACATGTAAAAAATTGGAAGGAGTGGAAAGCCTTGAAAGCGCATAAGAATATGATTACAAAGCCAATTTAATCTTGACATCTACATAGCTAATAGAAATGATAGTAGAATGGAAGAATTTAAAAATGAAATCATAATAGGAAGAAGAAAGTATAAACATTTTTTCAAGAAAAGTATAAGCATCTTTTTTCGAATGAATATTTCAATTCTAACGCAGACCAATTTTAAACAAGAGAAACATTAAAGCATCACATTGGTTTTCAGCCTGATGATAAATTTTATTTTCATCACATTTCCAGATCCCAAAGAAATAAGATAAAACGGAGTGTACAGTCATTCTCATTTTTAAGACCAATATAAATTTTTCTTTTAAAGTCATTCTCAATTAGCAAAACACTCCAGGTTGTCCTTGATGGTAAAAAAAAACAATGAAAAAGTTAACAGGTAATCTATCATGAGGGAGCAGCACTTAGAACAGAAAACTTGAAAGGAAGGATAGACGAAAAGGGGATGTAGATAGTGATCACAGTCAATCATGAAAGGATAGGCTTTTGGAAATTATACAACCTTTCTGATGACCTGCTGATCGAGCCACTTTAATCGATCCTGCAAGCAGAGAGCAGCACCCTCAGGCTCGGATCCACCTAACTTGCTGCTTCCAGACTCATTAACATCTAAAGCATTTGCAGCAGAACCGGATGGCTGACTATCCATTTCTGTTGTCCAACTGCCCACATTACATGATGCTTTTACTTGGTTCTTACCTCTACAGATAAGGAGTGCCAAATCAAATTAACATGCCAGACTAACCATTGATATTCATTCACCTAAAAGAAACACTACACTATATACTTACCTGTTAGGTGACTTTTGGACTTTGTAATTTAAAAAAGAGTTCCCCTTGTAGTGGTCATTCATCACCATTGATGGTAATGAATCAGTAGAACATGTTGAAGAACTGTCATCCATGACCGAACTGCTCCTTTTCTCGGCCATTCCATTTTGCACAGATGAAAGACTACCAATTCCATTGCTACTAGCCTCAGTGGGAGGATGAACTTCTGATGCATCAGTATCCCAATTTACAGGACTCGCATCTCTGTCTTCGGAATCAAGCTGAAGCACTTCACCAACCCCATCCACAGAATCAGACACATCAGATACAACTTCCAGGGCATCAAGCTTTTCATCAAGAGCTTGAACTTCTTCCATGTTAGAATCCTTTTTCTCATCAGCAGGATTGTCTTGCTGCTTGTCATATACAGCCACAATAGGTATCTCCTCTCTACCTTTATCCTTTCCTTTCCGATTATTCCGTTTCTGTTTGGCCTGCAGTGACAAGAAAGGACTATCTGTCAACAGTTAAAAAGGAAAATACAAACAACTCTCACCAACCACATGCATATAACATCCTTCTAATCCCACAAATAACAGGTATACTGTAGGAAAGTGACATCATGAAAACATCTTGGGACAATATCTTGGGAGAAATATAGTTCATAAATTGCTGGCAAAACATTTCCAAATCGAGAATAATTAGCCAAAAGAATGTTTATAGGTTTGTTATACAGTAATTTATGTGAATGCAAGGCAGGAAATGGAGAAAATAAAGGGTCTTAAACATGTACGTGAAACATAAATATAGGAAAATAATGTAGACATGACCTCATTATAAACCAATATGCCAAATGCTTGGGGTTTTAATATACAAATGTTCTAGCCATAGCAGTTATCATATATCAGAATTCAGAAATTAGATGATTTCTTCATATATCTAATTATTTGATTGTTTTATAGTAGTTGTCATTTATGATGCATGTTTTGCAAAGCAAATAACAAGATGGGTTTTATCTTGAATCTCTCGAATTCTAAAACCAAAATATTGAAAATTGCATATCAAGACAACCACAGAACCAGTAGCATCTGTGAAATAAAGTTTAGGACATTAGACATCCCTTGATAATGCAGATTAGATGAGTGACAGACCTGTTTCTTCTTTGACTTCTTTTCCCTCTCATTTCCACGCTTTGCTTTCTGCTCACTTTCAGCCAGCCATGCTGCCTCTTCTTCACGAATGAGCTCTTCTTGTCTCTTTAGAGCAACAGCTTCCTGGTAGGAAACCTCAATTTTATGGCTGCACCCAATAAGTAAATAATTAGGCTAACCTTTTGCATCCTACAAACAATACATGAATACATACAGAAAATATAAAATCCAGGTCCCTGGAGAATAAACAAGCACTGAATCACTTTTGTGTAGACAATGATATAGCACTACATGGGCATGGATAAAGTTCCATGGACCACAAAGTTAATTGCAAAGTGCCTGATACAACCAGCTATCAAACCAGCTATCCATCATCTCCTATTGTTTCACATGATACTATTAGTAAGTCAAATTTCATATATTTGTCCCCTGCACAGATTCCAAACTAAGTATAGCTCAGAAGGAATAGTTTAAAGTTCACGCTTAACCTTCAGAGTGTAATGTCATGTACAGGAAACATGGTTGCTAGTAGACAAGTTCAAAATCCCTTATTGTTACACATGATACTATTATTAAGTCAAATTTCATATCTGTGTCCCATGCAAAGATAATGAACTATGTATAGCCCAGAAGGAATAGTTTAAAGTTCACACTTAACCTTCAGAGTTTGATGCCATGTACAGGATACAAGGTTGTTAATAGAGAAGCTAAAAATCCCTTATTGTTCATCCAATATGAAATACCACAGATAATGGAACTTTTGCAAAGGAAGTTTTTTCACGTAACCATAAATTGCAGAGTTTGAAATTTGAATAGACAATCCCATCCAAAATTGATCATAGGATAGAATTTATAACATTGGGTAAGATTCTGAAAGAGAAGTGTGTAGAATTTTGAAATAAAGGCTAAAAAGTAAAAACAAGTTCGCAATTTACATAGGATGGCCTAGGCAACTTCTTGGGGTGGCATCTAAAAGCAAGTAGGAGCCATGCCAACTCGCCAAGTACTCACGAGTCACATCTTTTTCAAACAAAAAACTCCAAAAACACCTTATCCTCTAAAACAATAAGAATACAAAAATGTGAAATTTTTTTAATATTAAAATGAAAGTAGAACCTTCAAACAAAAAATAAAAATGGATAGCATTACAAATGACTGGTTGAATTAAAGAGTCTTGTTCCTAACTAGGCAGTGGAATGTGCTTTTGCATGGGCATAGAGAGAAAATAAGAATGAGACAATAAAAAGAGAGGTTAAAAGACAACAGAGTTTTAAAAAAAAAACCGTCTCACTGTACTACACAGAATGAGCGGAAGCTGAATGGTTTTTATAATACTATTGATTATCAATACTAACAAGCAATCAGAAATGCAGATGAGAATATAATATATAAATGAGTAGTTAACCTAGAAAACCTGATGAGTCCAGAACTAATAGCATATATTACCTGAATATATGGGCAAGGACAAATATTTCCAAAGTCCTGCGACCTAATTCTGTGAGACGCCTTTCATCACGCTCAATAGAATCTTTATTGAAGTCCTCCCCAGAGTTTCCATCCTACAAAAAAAGGTGTCCCAGGTTTCTTAGCAATCAAAAGAAATCTAAATATATAAAGCCAATGTGCCAAATATCCACTGTGCTAACAATTCCCAGGTTACCCAAAATAACACTCTACAGGAGTCATATATGTCCAAAACTCTAAGTAGGCTAAATTTGTTTTGTTTTTAAATTTTAGGTTTAATTGCACATTTTAAAGATCAACTATCATCATTTCACGAATTTTATCACCCAAGTTTTTTCCACGTATTTTACCATCATATTTTTTAAATTTTCAAGCATTTTACCACATAAGTTTTTTTTTTCAGCGCATTTTACCATCATGTTTTTCAACTTTTGCGCATTTTACCAATATGTTGGTAACAAAACAACGTTGTTTTACAAAAAATGGTAACAAAACGATGTTGTTTTGATTTTGTTTTAACATTTTTAGGGACACATCAACACATTTAACATATTAGTAAAATGTGCGAAAATAAAAAATACAAAACATGATGGTAAAATGTCTGGGGGGAAAAACTTGGGTGGTAAAATTTGTGAAATGATAATAGTTGGGTGATAAAATGTGCAATTAAGCCTAAATTTTAACTATGTATTGAAAATGAAGTTTATCCTATTAAAATGACACCATCATGCTTTGTCAACAAACATTTTGTTCAGAGATTCAGATGACAGTCACTTCATCAGATACTCCCCCTCATAACAATCTTCAAAAAACAATTCCTATGAACATGTTATTCATACACTGAGATTTTAAAGTAATCATTCAGAAATGAAGGAACAGAAGCCACACCCAATAAATGTAGATTGTAGTTCACAATACAGAATAGAGTTTGTCTCTTCTCCATTATGTCGTCCATTCATGTCATTTTGGTTGGTTGTTTTGGATAGCTCATAATTAATCTCATGTTAAAAAGACTTGTCAAAGGCACATGAATCAGGTTTGTATCAAGAGTATTAAGGAGAGGAAGGATGAGCGGAAGGGTGATGAACCAAATCAGCTAAAATTCTATGAATCTGCCTTTACATTTTTCAAAATTCCAAAGGTTTGGCTCTAACACCAAACTGCTAAGACACAAGACTCAGAAGAGCATCAAAAACAAGTTACTCTGCATAACCATAAGAGCTTCTTCCAACCAATAATCCTCCCAGATCTTTAGTCCCCTTTTCCTCCCCTTAGTTCTCCTGGTGCAGACATAATCCATGGACCTATCAACTTATCATTTAATTAAAGATTCACAATGAAAAGGGGATCATGACTGTAATAGACTATGGAGAAAATCAGATAATTACACTCGAAAAGAATTCAAGTCTCTTTTCCCTGGTTTCAACCAGAAGATGACACTGTTTTCTGACATCTCTAATTCCTTTACTCTCTAAAACATCTCACACTAATACCATAATATTCCAATGGGCTTACCCTATATCACTAGCTAGCCACATAATTCCTCATTTACTTTTTATCAACACATTATTTTTCTCACCTTTGTGCGATTTTGAGGACCCTTCTCATCTTTTGGAGGCAGAGGTTCTATAGCTGCTCTCTCAAGTAGCAGTAGAACATCATCCACCAGTACAAACATATCTTTCTCGGCACGAACAATTGGAGCTGGCATTTCTTCAGCATCCAACAATTTTACCCTACCTTTCTTGCACTTATTCTGGCCTTCGAGAGCCTTCAACCCACTATACAAGGAGTCCATTACCAAAGTAGAAGTCACTTCTTTTTCTATAAAGAAGTGTTTCACAACTACTTTCAAAATTACATCTGTCTTCTCCCTTGACATGCGGCGCCTAGAGGTTTGATCAATTTCTCGCCAGAAAGAACAGAAGCTGCAGATAATGCAAAGTACCATTTAGATCTGCCAAAGTGCCAATAAAATCATACACCACAAATCCGTGGTAATGAATCCAAATACAATATATAACATAGGATAAACATCTTATGTCCCTATTAAACAACAGTGTCAAGACAGATTAAACTTGTTA
>PYAF01004719.1:309019-328575 GCA_007407185.1 Glycine tomentella | reverse complement strand
TTCCTGAAGTCAGGAGATTGGTCATGCAGCGCTTGAATGTTGTGATTGTTAACCAAATTAGCCGAGGACTCGATGCTGTCCAAGGCGAATTCGATCAAGTCCTTGCAATCATCAAGGGCCATTTTGATGCCAGGATCTTTGTCTCCATGTTCCACTTTGAGCCTATCACTCATGTTCAATGCTTGGATCACGCTTTTCATCGTAGCTTCCACTCCAGCAGCTATGTATGCCTTTGGATCTGAGGAATTCGTGTTGTTCACGGTACTAAGAGTATCGTGACAAAGCTTAGGGTCATCAGTGCCTTCACACATTGCCTTCACGGATTTCTGTTGAGCTGCTACTTCAGGATTGGATGTGTCCTTTCTGTTAACAACAACCACAACACCGATGGCAACACCCACCACAAGGATTAGGGAAACACCAGATACAAGTATTTTTCCATTCACCATTTTTGTTTCTTTTTTCTTTCTTTCTTTTTTTATAATAGGAAAGATGAAATATGGATTTCCTCCCCTTTATTTGATTTCTTGTACGGGAGGATGATATATATATATATATATATATGATTGATTAGTATATATGAATCACACATCACACTACAATGATTCAAGGGGTTTATATAGGTAGATAGCTAGTTTAACTTTTCTTCTATCCTCTAGGAATAGATGAACGAGTGTTCAGAATTTTAGGAAAGATTAAGGACACCACTATTTCTTGAACAGCCGTTTATTGCTATGGTGGAAAAATAATCCTCCTATAATAAGTGAGGCTGTTATTAATTTCCTGAGTAAGATTTCTGTGTTGTGTTGATGGTGGATAATGTCTGCTTGCATTGTGATGGCCAATAATAGTCGAGGCCTGGACCATTTTTCAGTCCATAGATACTTTCAAGTTGTCCTTTGTTTTTGCAAAACCGCAGGAGTATTACCATTAATTAAGATGATAAGGCGTTCTTCACGTGATTTTTTTTTTAAAAATTACATAAAATTTGTAATTAAATATACAATGTAAACTGGTAATTTTAATCTCATAATCATCATATGGATTTAACCAGCAGTTTGAAAATCAAATCTGTCACCTCTATGCAATTTGCATTAACACAAGAATTTTGCCGTCCAATTTTCCTTTTTATTTTTTTATTTATATAAAAATAAGTAAAAAAATAAAGTTGTAGATTGAACTAGACATTTATGTGTTTGAATAACATAATTATTCGAATTGATTTAATTTATTAACCCAAACTCTCCATGCTAGAAGATATGGTTACTTGCTCCTAAGTTTGATTTATTGATTAATTAGAGATAATTTTTATTTAATTGTAAACAGTATATTAAAAAAATATCCTAAAATATTAATATATCGTTAGTCTAATTAAGTGATACTCAACTTAGATTGGACTTGAGTCCTGTAAATGAAAAAAACATAATTAAAAAAAAAAAACTTCACTTAAAATGATTTGATCAGTTTGATGTAGATTAATTTGTATGAATTTTATTAGGAAACTCAGTTTGATCTCTGAGTGCTTGTTACTTTATATCATCAGAATTGATATTTCTTTTATTTTAAACAAATCCAATTAAAAAAACTAGTTGTAAATCAAATAATATTTATACCGAATAGGGCATCATTTGTAATTGTAAAGTTGTTACATGCAATGAATATTTCTCTTATTAGGGCAAACGAAGAATATGATCCTGGGATAATACCAGAAGCAATTTCATTTTGCTTGCTAGACTTATCAATTCTCGAGTGCTTATTTAATCTTTCTACGTTGAAATCATTTCCATTAAAAACCATAATCCTCCCTGTTTATTATTTGCCATTGGAATTGATTATGATCTAAATAAACACCAAACAGAGCACAGGAGAACGACACCATTTCCTCACCGTACAACCAGACAAAAGAAAACCTTATTTAGACACAATTTAACCAAATCATATTTTATGTGTAAAATTATATAAGCCATAATAAAAGTGCACCATGAATCATTCGAGCATCATTCGTAATCCCCCAACGCGCCAAAATAAATAAGTAAGAAAAGAAAACAATCATATATGATTAAAAAAATTAAATCACAAACGAAACAACAGCCACAACATTGAGCATGAGCAGTGAAACAATATTTTCTTTTTTTCTTTCCTAAAACATTGGAATTGAAATTTTGAGTAATTTATACAACTCTCAATTTGACAAACATTTTAGTAAAAAATTAAAAGAATCAATCTAATAAGAACGGCTCTCGGTGAATAACTGTTTCCAGTATAGATAGTCCATTGACTTGCTCTTAGCTTTGAGTATACACAATTCTGTTTTGTAGTTTTTCCCAACACTTTATGTAAAGACGGCAATCATCCCGGAAGTAAAGGATAGAAAGGAAAAAAAAAATAGAGAAAGCAAATACATTAAAATGAATAAAAGCAAGGAAACCGCAAAGAACCTCATGGATTATGAACAAAATGAATGCAGTGTAAACAATGGGATATAAAGTCATGTCTGAGCAATTTACCACCAGCTTCTGAAGCAGTCTCTTATATTTTGCATGCACACTTGTGCACATGCTCACAAATATGTAGAGAAAGTGATACAGAGATTAATTGGGTATTTCACCGGCAGGTCCAGGTCGTGCAGTCAACAAAGGTTGAAGAGCTTTGACTACAATGCTCATGTTTGGTCTGAAATCAGCTTCATATTGCACACACAGAGCAGCAACAGCAGCCATCTATAATTAATCAAGTATCATGTTATCCATGAGTATTGTTCAAGTATATGTTTTATCATTAACGACAAGTGTTATGGGTATCTGTGGTTTCAATAAAGATTCTCAGAAAGAAAAAAATTGTATATTGTTTCTGCATATATATTTTCTTCTAGCATAATGAATACCAATGACTCGTACTGAAATTGAGATCATAAACAACATAAAGACATTGTCTTCCGATTGCTCAATTAATTATATCCAACAAATTTCCACCTAAAGTGATACAACAGTTTTAGATTCAAAATTTGGTCTTTTTGCATATTCAGTAACCTAAACAAAAAATAGAATTCTGATGCTATCTCTAGAGTTTTCCAATTCATATGCCTACAATTTAAAGTAATATATAACAGAATATTTTCAAGGACTTTCAATACCAACTTAGCAAGAAAATGGAAAAATAAAATAAACTAAGAAGAAAAATAAACTAAACGAAAGTAAGCACCTTAGCAATGGCTTTGGGTGGGTATTCTCCTCCCAGTCTTGTATCAACACACTGCCTGACTTTATCCTCACTGAGTTTTGGTGTAGCCTGAAACAATATACATCAATTGCTGCTATCAGTTTCATCAGCTAGAATTTTAGAGTCGACAATAGGCCATGACAAAAAAGTTTAGTTTCTCCTCCTTTTGACTGGAGTGTGTGTTCAGGGGCAAGGGGATTAAAGGTAAGAAATAGCTTAAATTAGTACCCAAGTAACCAGACTCTGCTGTCCACGTGGTAGTGTATGATCAACAGGTTTCCTTCCCGTCAGAAGTTCCAGAAGAACAACGCCAAAACTGTATACATCACTCTTAGCATTCAATTGTCCAGTCATTGCATATCTGCATCCACAAGATTAGACAGATAGTAATTCAGCAGTCTGAGGCCAGGGCACTAGATATAATCAAAAGTCCGTTTCTCCAGATATAATGTTTGTTTATTGACTTTAGTCAACTGTGGCAGAAAAGAAATTGATAAGTTGATAATCATGTCTTACTCTGGAGCATGATAACCAAAGGTTCCAAGGACACGAGTAGAATGAAGACGTGCAGCCATGTCAGGAGCCTGATTTGATAAATCAAAATCTGCAATTTTAGCAACATCATCATCAAAGATTAGCACATTGCTTGACTTGATGTCCCGGTGGATAATGTGTGGATCAGCCTTCTCATGCAAGTATTCAAGTCCTCTTGCAGCCCCTACAGCAATTTTTACTCTTTGTGCCCATGTCAAAACTGGGCCAGGCTGTGCTCCTTTAACACCTTTTCTGCCTGCATGTACAACAACAATTATGAGAACATTTATACATAATAAACATACAGACTTGACTAAAATATCTCTCAAGTAGTGACATTGCCTCTCAAGGCAACAAAAACAAAAAAAGAATGTCAAAAGCTATAATCTCCTCAGTTCTTCTAACATATAGAAAAACAATTCAATTAACCGTTATAGATGATAATAGTTTTATAATTTAACCAATTGAAAGGCAAAACTATATACCGTGTAAAATATCATGAAGAGACCCATTAGATGCAAACTCATAAGCAAGAATCCGGGAGCTTCCATCAATGCAATATCCAAGCAACTGAACAAAATTTTCATGCTTCAACCTTGATACCATTGAAACCTAAAAGTTCAAAAACAACAGGTTTTATGGGAATTGAACAACTTAATGACCTGACAAAAAAAAATACTAAGCCAAGAATGTCACTTATACATACCTGGGCTAAAAATTCCTCATCAGGCTGTTTACTGGCATCCAACTTCTTGATTGCTGCAGCCTGCCCACTTTTAAGAACACCATAATATACTCTTCCATAGGATCCCTCTCCAATCAGAGCATCTTGACCAAAGTTATCTGTAACTTCTTTCAGTTCATCTGCTGATATATTAGGAACTTCAATGGGCTGAGGTTTAACAGGCTGAGTGCCCTGCTTTGCAGTTTCAGAAGCATGATAATTTCCATCATTCCCTGCATAATAGAATTTATCATAATAACTTCATCAAATTCAATTTTCAGGTAAAATAACATCAAACAAATTAAAACAATGAAGTATTCATAATGAAGCATTTCAATCACATATTGCATATCCAATCCAATTTGACATGGAAATATCACTCAAAGATGCATGACTGCTTAGAGTTGCAAACTAAATACATCATCCCCGATTCATTGCTCTAGCTTATATGAGCCAAATTACCTGCTGGATTTTTTACGACGTACGGTCCTCCACTTTCAGCGGCCTTGTGGAGGTCATCCTCTTCGCAACAGCAGAAACAACTCATGATTCTTTCCCACTGAAATAATTCAATAGACCATTAAATCATATACTAACAACTGTTAATTGTTAATCTTGAATACAAAATCTATATAAATAAAATAAAAAAATGCATCCAGGAAGATGTTCATTCCTACAAAAGAAGATACATCCCGGTGGCAATTGCAACTTTCATCAATTCAAAAGGAAAGAAGGAAGGAAATGATGCTATTTGGTGTGGTTTCTTTCCAATTACGATGAGTTCAACATCGAAGTGTGTTTGGTTTTCAGTTGACACACATTCAACTCAATCCATGAGTCTAGGGTCATTGGACTCAACGGCCGTTTCAGGCTTCATTTCAGTGGTATGATATGAAACATGAATAGAAGCAACTCATTTGATTAATAATTAATTAAAACACGCAATATAGCCTTGCCTAATAACTCATAGAAAAATCATGAAATAGAAAACCGAGATTATTACATTCTAAATTTGAATTTGCATAATTCCATCATCCTTGAACAACAAACGATGCGTGAAAACTTCACAGCCGTGAAATCAGACTATTGTAAGCTCAACGCTTTGGTTAGCAAAATCTCAATCCAAACGGAAAAGGAACAGTTTCAGCCAATCAGAGCAAAGTGAAACTAAAGTCCAAGCTATCAGTCACAGATCAGTGAAAGGCGGAACCGAACCGGTTATTACCGGCAGAAAGGTAAATTTTGCAGGAATATAAAAATAAATAAATAACAAAAAAAAAAAGGAAAGGCGAACGCAAAAGTGACATTGAAGAGTACGTGTGATATGATAGATCGATGAGTACCTGAAATAGCAAAAATGGTGGAAAGTGAAGATGTGAAGAGCAGGATCTCGGAGAAAGATGCGCAGGATAAGAAGGGAGGAGTGCGTAGGATAAAAGAGTCGAACAAGTTCTTGACTCTCTTTGAACTGGAATCGAAATTATGAATGAGTTGCTACTAGTGCATTATTATTAGTTACAACTTACAATGAATTGTTTTTTTCTTTTTCTTTCTCTACAACAAATAATAAGTATCATGGTGTATTGTATTGTATGTATTATCCATCATCTCAGTATTTAAATACCACTAATTGAGCCACTTTTTTCTATTCTCTCCTTTTACGTGTTCGACACCGATCTTGCTAGCCAGACTTGACCTGCGAGTTGCGAGGTACACACCGGTGTGAATGGGTCTGTCTGACTGGGCTGCCCGTGTTTTAATTAATTCAAGGGTCTCTTTATATTCAAATATTAGAAATATTTTTAAGAATTTTTTACCGAAATAAATATTATATTATTAAAGAAATTCTTAAAAGTATTTCTGATTTGTATCATAACACGTCCTAAATAGATTAATATATCTCAAGCTTTGTTAATGAAATTGTCAAGATTATAATTAGTACTCTTAGATGAGAACATCTAGCATTGGAGTTCTTAAAAAAATACTATTTATTTATCATATGTAATTTTAAGTTGTTTAAAATTCAAAAAAAATATCTATAACAATAATTATTACTCATAAGTTATTTAATAATTATATTAAATATATATGAGTTAAATAATAATAGAAATTTTCATAGGAGAAAATTGATCTATTTAAATAACTTAAATTTAAGGTAGTATAAAGTGAATTATGTAATATCCCGGGCGCTGACGAGGGCGGGGAGTGATCGCCGATGCAGTGAGGCACGGACAAGGAGCGGCTCCTAGCAGGCTTCCAGCGGAAGGGGTACATGAATGAATCGAATACACACCCGAACGAGAGGGATTCAGAGGCTGTGCAGGTATGAGACTGTACAGTTGAGGATAACTTAAAGGATTTAATAGGTACTACCTATACCAACAAGGTGCATCTACTTTTCGGTAGCCCATAACATAAGAACTCCACATTTAAGCATACTTGATTTGGAGTAATCTTGGGATGGGTGACCTCCTGGGAAGTTTCTCAGGAAGTGTGTGAGTGAGGACAAAGCACACTGAAAAGTCTTACGTTGGTATGTATGGACAGTAGTTGATCCTGCAAATGGTCAGACGTTACAAATTACTTATATATGTATATATACACACGAAGACTATTGAAAATGCTATAATAATACAAATATAAATTATATTAAATTTTATATATATTTACTATTAATTGTTATTTTTTATGTGAAACTTAGTTAATTATATAATTTTTTTCATTGTATTATTATATTATTAGTGTGAAATATTTATTAAAAATATTTCATCACATTTTTTCCTTCTGTATGAATTTAGTCAACGTAGTTGAGTATTAATTATTAAAAGAATTATAACAATTTACACTATCATAAAATGGATTAAAAAATCCTCAGTGCTAAAATGTGATAATTGATCATTGGTTGAAATAATACTGCGACATTCACTGGGATTTATAATATTTTCATCTTTTAGAAAGTAAGTTTGGTACACTGTCTTTTCAGAGCTATTTAAATCTATCCTTTGGAAGACTTGACTAATGTAATCCTACTTTAGGATAGTTGCATCCACTAATTATTTTGTCATACAAAAACTGCTAACGCGTGTTTTATGTGTTCAAAATCGCGTTTCTAACTTCTACCAATAACCTCTCAAAAACAAAATCTACCAATAAAATATTTCCAATTTATCTTCTTTTTTTTTTTTTAAGTTTTGGACCACACTAACAACTATAACATATTGGTAAAAGTTGTGCCAAGTTAGACTGAAAAAATTCTACCAATACAACATTTACAATTTATCTTTTTCCAGCAAGCGTAGGTTTGTTTTAAAATTTAGTAGAATTTATTTTGAAAAAATTAGTTTTAAGTTAATGAATATAATTTATGTGCATCTAATTAATTTAAATTACATATTTGTTTATAAAAAACTTGAATTTTTAATTATATTTTATATATTTTCTATTAGCTTTCCAATGTACTATAGATAATTGTATAATATTTTTTGTTGACCAAAATCTTAGTTGGTGAGTTTTTTTTTTCAATATGATTTATTTTCATTTGATTGAGAGACAATAACCACTATCACTTGTATCAATCATTATTGATAGATAATTATATAATATACACTTCTTTAATATTGATCAATTACATATATTTATTTCTTTCCTTTTTTAGTTGTTTTTGCTTATTTTATAACATAAATTAATCTGTTTTGTTGAGGCCAAAATCTAAATATGATTAGACTAAATTAAGATTTTGGTTCACCAAAAAAAATTGAGATTCTTAATTAAATAAAAGAATTTAACTTGGCAAATAATATCAGCTGAAACATTTGTCTAATTCATGACTTAGATATATTAATTACGATATTAGACTAGCCCAACTTGACAATTCATACTAGAAACACTGGAACAGTTATTCAGAAACTCGTATACAATCAAGCATTGAGAAAGTCAATAAGGACTAGGTAAAATCTCACCATGCATGAAAGAAGCACAACTCATGTTGAAAAAAAAAAACAAACAATTCATGTGCCCGGCCCACGCGCGTTTCTTTTCTCAGCTGTGCCAGCAATTTCCTTTCTTTTTTTTATAAGAGTGTGAGAAATTTCCTTTAAACAAATTAAGAACAATCCTCCACCTTGTTCTATACCACTCAATTTTTTGTCAAATGCTGATGATTTCAAGACTTTTTTTATAGAATTAAACTAATATTGTTATTTTCAAGATATAATTGTCATTTTGAATATGTCATAAATAAACAATGAGTATTCTCTTTGTAGGTGCTGCTTTTGTCAAAGAATAAACGTAGAAGGCTAGTCGCAAGGTCTAATTTGAGACTTTATCCCTTTTTGGGTTATCCTAATCCGAAAAAAGGGGATATATAATCTTATTATTTTCGACCTAATTTAGAAAGAAGAGTTGGGATCAGTGTTAATGATTCAGTTATTGTGTAGATTAAACAACTTAGTCTACACAGAGGGATTTATATTGTGCTTGTAGGAGAGTTGTAATCTAAAAGCAAATCCTTGAATCAAACTAGTAGCAAAGTACTCAATCTAGTTTTAAGAGGATCCACAACCCTCTTGTCCTGTGCTATAAGTGTGAGGACTTGTCTAAATGATCCCTTGAACCAAGCTATTAATAGAGTACTTGGTCTATGTTTGAGAATGGTCAGCTAACATATAACATACATATCAATCAAGTTGATCAAACAAATCAATAATAGATACTAATAATGCGACAGTTTGTTTTAATAAAATAAAATCGATCTAGATGAAATAATATTATTTTTTTTATCAAGAGCAAAATTATTTCATTTCATCAAGGATACTCGATAATACAAAAACAGGAATATAATCAAAACTATGGATGCCAGGTTGAAATCTTAATGCTCTTGCAAACTTATGAGCAATGAAATTAACATGCATCTTAACTAAACTCATGTTAGAGTGTCTAATGTGATAGAAAAGGGATTTGCAGTTTGATAGAATAGAGTAAAATTGACAGACCATTACTAAAATAATAGGTTTTAATATCACCTTGATAACATCGATTATGATAAAAATTGATGTTAAAAAATATGTGGTGGTATTTTTGTAAATAAAATGTCATTGTTTTAATATCAATTTTAGAAAAATCAATGTTAATATACCGACGTTACTCTTGTTATTCATTGTTCACGAACATCGATTTTTGAAAATTGGTGTTGTTTATTTCTATATTAAAATCACTACCCCTCTCTCTCTCTTTCCACTTTTCTCCTCTATTCTTCTTCTCATCCTCTGAAAATACAATGCCTTCTCCTTTTCTTTTCCTCTCGCCACATACCAAAAATTCCCTCCGTAATTCCACCTGCCTGTTGCCATTGCCAATGACCACCCCGGAAAATGCCTCAAGACTGATGCTAGGATTTCTCCTTCAAGAGATAAAATCCATTCCTCTGTGTGTAGAGTGCAGTGGTAGAAACTACGAAGTTAGGGTTTGTGTAAAAATGACCCATCGATCACAGTTGGACCTATCACAGTCACGACAATTCACAAGGACTGAGCTACTGAGCCTCGGCGCATGGTGCAAGCACCTATTGGGTCTTTAAATTTTTTTTTTATTTCTTCTCTTGCAGGTTGGATTTAGGAAATGGGAAGAATCTTGATCTTGAAAAATGTTCTCGATCAAAGCTTAAGAAACAATGCATCAAGTATTTGAGACCTGTATGTGCATCTCTGATTTGGTTGTGTGTGAATATATTATATATATTTTTTAAATGTATGAGGTTGTTTGACATGTTGCTCTATTTTTATATTCTTTTTTCTACTGGTTCTTATTTTCTTAAATTAGCAAGAAAGAGAACAATATGAATAAAATGTGCGTGAGGGCAAAATTATCAACCAACAATATAGATATTTGCTTCATACAAATGAAGATTCTGAAGATGCAAAATGGATATTTGTAATGATCACCTCTAAAAAACTTTATGTTATCAAGTAACAATTCAAGCGCATTTACATTTTAAAGTTACTTATTTTCTTTGAAGACAATTACCATGTCTTTCTCGTACCACTATTACATCGCATTAACCTTCTAGAAAAAGAAGGGATTATTTCATCATTCTAGTTTTTTGGCTGGAGGAGCTACATTAGCTGCTGAAAGGCTGGTGGGAGAGAATGAAATTCTTAAGGTGAATTAACTTCATAGGTAGCATGATTAAACTACTGTGCTAATGGAACTTCTTATGATATTTGCCTGCTAGCTTTTATAGTGACAACAAGGGGATTGTAGATTACAAATGGACAAGTCCAATTTATGTGAATTGCAAATGTCTGATTATCAATGGCACAATGACTTTAATTTTTCACTCTATCTTAACTTATAGTGGACACTATTGGGCAACGGATAGTGGATTAACTTATGTAATTTTAAAATTTTCATGAACAAAGATTATGTAATAAAATTTTGGTTCCTAGATAGAATCTTGAATCCTTGATTCACCATGGAACATCATAGAGTTATTTGATCCATGCGAAAAACCTTGCTGTTGATAGAATCTTAGTAAATTAATAGATTTTTTATTCTTTTATCTCAAAGTGAAAAATGGGTTGGTATATATGATTAAGTTACATAAATGCTTGATAGAGTCACTCATGACCTCTATTTTTATTCATGATAGAAAATTTATGATTTCTCTTAGTTGTAAATACATCTATGCATTTGTTCTTATAGCTAGCTAGATGTCATAAAATTGCTTTATCCTTTTGTTATTAGGTTGTAAATACTTGTATTTTTCATATTTGAGTCAACTAAAATGAGTTATGGTAAAGTAAGTTATTTCAATGATAAAATTAATCGTTAATATTAATATTATTATTAAAATTAAACAACACCAATTGATCTAAAATCAATATAGAAAATATTTTTACAACATCAATTTTGGACAAAATCGATATCGTAAGTACATTCAATATCGATTTCTTCATAACTGATGTAGAAAACATTTCAAAATATGCAAATTTAATCACATTTCCATATTGTTTTAAATCAAAACCGATGTAAATAACAATTTTCAACATCGATTTTTTAAAAGTAATGTTGAAAATACCTATCTTCAATGATGACTGTTTTAACTTCGGTTCTTTCTTTGAAACTTTTTAATAAGTAATGTTAAAACCCTTTTATGTAGTAATAAACTCCATTTCTAACTTGAGCTATTTGATCATGAACCCTTTTACAATCTGTTTGAAAACCTATACTATGGATGGCGAGCTCCTGTATCCAAGCAGGGCTTCGTTGTAGGGCGAAAGCTTCAGCCTCTTTAGGGGAAGCCCAGGAATGAGCATTGTGCATGCTTTGATGAAATACCTTCAGCGTCACGAATAATGGAGCTTACTCCAAAAGCGTGTAGGTCCGAGAATAGAGCTGCATCGAAGTTACATTTTAAGAAGCCATTTGGAGGTGTAGTCCAGGTTTGAGGCAAGATCAGATTCGGAGGTGATATGTGTGTCGTATGATAACTCACCCAGAGCCACTCCGAGTAATATTGTTATTAAACTAATGTTTGTTATTTTCTAGACAAAATAATGTGACAAATTTGAGAATAGACTCATAAAGCCCTTTTGAATTTTCATATTATGGCTAGATATTGTCTATCAATCATGCTCGATTTTCCCTGGGAATCATGACACTCTAAGCAAGCAATTATTGCGTTAACAATTCTGGAAGATTTTGCTTTCATCAACCAAACAAACATTACTCATGGTCATGGATGGTGATCAAGGAATCGAGTCCGTCTTCTGTTGTCATGAAAACATTGCAAGTTGCAACGTGACCAATATCTCGCGAATCACGAATTAAGGTATGGAGTTAGACATGTTCTTAGCAATAATGCCGCGGCGCAAGTACTTGTTAAATTAAACATGCATATAAAAAACAAAGGGTGTTAGCTCGGAGGGGATCTAAAACAGACTCATGCATGATGCGAGATTATTTCGTTCACATGTTAATGATAGTTATTAAAGAAACAGAAAAAAAGGGGATAGAACAGGAATTAATTCCAAATTAAATTCTTCTCTCTGCGTCATTGTTACGTTAATGTCTCTGGGTTGCGTTGTTAGTTAGTTTGGCAGCTTGTAGTGGTTATGGTGTCGGGAGTGCTTTATTTGGAGTAAAATATATACGACTTTCTGGCTGAGTAAGTAAATGGCCGAAGGGAACAGTGGAGAATATTTACGCGGCTTTGGTTGGATTTGTGGGCGCGCCTCATCATGCAAGTGAGAGAGAGAGAGAGAGAAATACTCACTAGTCACTAGTTGTTTGTTTGGGCATAATGGAAAAAACTAAAAAAGTATTCCTCTCTCTCTCACGGATTCATACTCATGTTCACCAATAAATCATGTCCATTACAAAAACTTAAAATTTACCAAAAAGCCAGAGGTGAGTTCAGAATTATACAAAAATAAGGATTACAATATGATTTTAATTCCTATATATAATTTAACACCTTTTCTTCTTTTATCTGTATGTTTTTTTTAATATAATTTTAGTTCTTAATTTTTACAATTTTTTTTTCATTATCAAATTTCACAACAACAATCTTAGAGATCATGTCAGCATAATGTATCACATAAACAAAAATTAACATAATCGTGATGTTATATCAACATAATATCACAACGTCAAAGGATTAAAAATACAAGAAAAATTATCCATTTAATTCTTATAATTACACAAAATTTACATTTTAATTCATATACTTAAAATCATTCATTTGAGATTTTTTTTTGTCTCCTGTCTTTACATACACTTTACCTTTTAGTCTTTTATATTTTTACATCGTTAGAGACCAAAAGGATTCCTCACATATGATTTTAGTCTCTCAAATTTTAATTAGGTCAATTGGATCTTTCAATATTGCAAATTGTGCAATATTAATTCTATGATATCACAATTATATGTGTTTTGTCCCCAAAATTTAATTTCAATCATACAATTTGAGAAATCAAAATCACACAATTATAATATTTGAGAAATCTAATTGACACAATTGAAATTCAAGATATTAAAGTCACACATTTTTAATTTCTAAGGATCTAATTGACACAAAAAAAATATAAATCTAAAATAAGACAATTATAATTCTAAGTAACTAAAAAGTGCAACTAACCATGAAAAGGTGTCCATTTTAATAATTAAATGAGTGGTTGGTGAAAATCCAATTCCATACTTATTGTGTTTTGAGTAGATTTATAAATATTAATCATTGTTTTAAAATCAGAATATTTTTAGTAACTTTCTCATATTTATTAAGTTGCATGATTATTTTATGAATTAAATACTTTTTTATTCTTATTTCTAATTCGAGTTTATTTTTATTTAAATTCCATTTATTTCTAATATCTTAAATGTCATTCTCTCTTAAATAGTAAATACCGTAGAATTTTATTTTAAATATTATTTCTCTATTTAATTTTTATTTTTATTTTAGATATTGACATATGGTATCAAATGTCTTCACTTTTAGATAAACTTAATTTATTATAATCTTATTAACCATAGTTTGAGTTTGATTTTTAAATTTTAAATTTGAATATATCATGTCAATAAACATGCTTCTCTTTAATTATTATTGTCAAGGGTTTATGTTAATGCATGTATTATCCTCAATTAATCAACTGAACTAGATGCTTTGACTAATTATTTTATATTTAATATAATATAATATTTATTATCAAAAAATAAAATTCTATTTTCACTTGAATTTAGCTTTATTTATATATTTTATTTAATTAAAAAGTATTTGAACAATTTGAAATTTGCTTACATCGTACGTAAGCATCTTTTTATTTCTTTTTTTCTAGTCACATTACATAATTAATTTCATTAATTACTTATCTCTATATCTTCCGTTAAACCCTTCCATAAATGTTTTAAGAATCATTTTACTTATATACTTTGCTCTTCAGACTGTAAGCATTTCCTTTCGTAGAGAAATGTGTTCACCTCAGGAAACTCATGTATGGAATGACAGAAATGTTATACATGTTAACATTGGCAATGTAAAGTAACTTAATTTAGAGCAGGTTTTTATAATTATACTACAACTTACCTTTTTCTATTTATCGTTTATAATATTATTTGTGGGAGCAAAAAAAGAAGACTAGTATACAGTAGCGACGTTGAAGGTACGAAGGAGGAGTAAAAACTTAAGAGCAAAGGAAAATAGACTTGAACAGATGTGAAATAATGACATAGTAATTAAGAGTAAGAAGAAAAATGATTGGAGGGACGTAACATATATATGAGGGATAGCGCTAATAATGAGATGGAGAGGGGTAAAAGTAAAAGAGAGTGTCGTTTTGCGGTCGCACGAGGTTGGCATGTGGTGATGATAAGGAGAAGGAAAAAACTGTTGCAGGAAGTGGAAGAATGTGACGTTTACTTAACGGCGTGCGTGGATCTGGTGCAGGCAGGTGCAGCGTTACTGCGTTAGGAAAGCAAAGAAGGCATCTTTTCCTCCATAACGTAAAAAGAGCGAGCGAGGGACACGCAGTGTGTGCAACTGGCCCTACCACTATGTGTCTGGTGGGATGTACAGTGTACTTACTGTTCCCAATCCCACCACCATTTTACCAATTATTATTATTATTATTATTTTCCATCGTAGAATAATATCATAGCATAGCATAGTACCACACATACCTTCTCAATGGGAAAATAAAAAAGAATTAAAATTCACATTCACATCGCGATCATCATCATCAACAACAACAACAACAACAACACCGTTTCCGTCCACGCACTTACCGACATCCACTCGCCGCCAATCTGCTTTGCTTCTCACTCCAAACCACTCACGTACCGGTACGACTTTTGTCTTCGCTTCATCATCAATTTCTTCTTGAATTTTACTTTCTAACCTTTTTTATTATTTTTTTTCTTCCTGGCGTTTTTTTTTTAATATATAATTTATGTTGAACAAGGAAGGAAGGAAGGTTGTTGTGTCTGTCGCGGTACTTGAGCTGAGCTAGGTTTTTTGTGTTACTGTAGTTGACTTGGGAAATTGGGAGTGTTGGTGGCTGCCATGCGGATTGGACCGAATTGGAATCATGGTTGCGTGGGTTTGCTATTTTTGGGACTGTTGGGGGGTGAAGTTAGGTTAATTGATTGTGAGTGATTCCGTTTTGTTGATTTCGTACTGGTAACTGGAATTTTAGTTGTGTAGTTTGTGTTTGTGACCATGGAAGCTAGATTTGGAGCTGAGGCTTATCATTTTTACGGTGTGGGTGCTTCCTCGGATTTGAGGGGTGTGGGGAAGAGGTCCTCAGAGTGGGATTTGAATGATTGGAGATGGGATGGTGATCTGTTCATCGCTAGTCCGGTTGTGCCGGCGGACAGTGTCGGAGTGGGACAGCAGTTTTACCCCATCGGGCCCGGGTCCGGGTCCGGGTCCGGGATCCTGGTGGCCGGAGGTCCATCCAACAGTTCTTCCACCTCTGAGGAAGTAGATCCAAGGGATCCCAAGGGGAACAAGGAAGGGGACAAGAAAAGGAGAGTTATTGTGCTGGAGGATGATGGTTTGAATGAGGAAGGGGGTACTCTTAGTTTAAAGCTTGGTGGCCATGCTTCTGCAGTGGTAGATAGGGAAGTTGCAAGCTGGGACGGTACGAATGGGAAGAAAAGTAGAGTGTCGGGAAGTACTTCAAATCGAGCTGTTTGTCAGGTGGAGGACTGCAGTGCTGATCTGAGCAAAGCTAAGGATTATCACAGGCGACATAAAGTTTGTGAGATGCACTCCAAGGCCAGTAGGGCGCTTGTGGGAAATGCAATGCAGAGATTCTGTCAACAATGTAGTAGGTAATTTCCCCTTTCAGCTTTTTCTGTAGTTGATTAGTTCGAATTTGTTTCATATATTTACTATGTGTATTAAGGGAATTAAATGGTACTACCTCCGTTCCTATTTTTATTTTTTATAAAAAACAAGTTATATAGTGCTATGATCAAAATAGTGACGCTTTAGTGCGCCATCTCTCATCAACTGCGGGTTGTGGCACCCAGCCGCTACTTCCGTGCCGCAGGCCGCAGCGCAACAGTTTCCGGTAGCGGCCAGTGGCGACGGTGCGGCTGGCAGCTCTTGCGGCACTATCGCGCCGCTCCACCAAAACGCAGTCGTTCACGCTTCCGTTACCACGAAACGGCACCGCACCAGGCTCACCGTCATCGTTTACCTCTCAGACACTCTCTTCGGCGGGTCCGCATTCCTTGCCGGAGATGCGATCCTTCTTCAACAGCGCCAACTCCTCGCCGTCCATGTCCTCCTCCTCCGACGTCACACTTCCCCGTGCCATGGACTCCAGCGAAGCCTCCCCACCGGCGTGGTCGCAACATAACGGAGGAAAGGTGCTGACGGTGGCTAGCTTGGTGTGCGACAGCTGCAGTGCCGCAGTACAGGAAGCGGAAATGGAGAAGAGGAGGCGCAAGCGTAGGCTATATAATTAGGTTTACGGCTTGGGCTAAGACCAGATACCAATTTGCTTCTTGTACCCCCCTTTTTGCTTTTTGTACTCCTTCTTGCTCATTTTTATTAAAAATTGAACTTGTGTTATACTTTTCATTCCTCATTTCCTCCTATTTTGGGTGATTTCTTATCTTATAGCATTTATATATGCGGTATAATTTATTATAAGTATTTTTATGGACTTCACAGTAGCGGCCGTTTTTGGGGTCGGCCGCTACCGGCCGCTACCCGCCATTTAAAACTATGATATAGTGTAAAATACACTCCAACTTGTTTCTTATAAATAGGACCAGAGGTAGTATAAATTATGATATCAAGATGCAGCAAATCACTGAAAATTGTAAATGATATCGAATACAGCTGAATATCGTTATAGATTTGTTTTAGAAGTCCTTCAAGCAACCAATTGTTATTTCTTATTTTCATGCAAACATTTAAAGTTTAAATCACTATGTTTAATAACTTTGTCTTTCTCAATCAACAGGTTTCACCTGCTTCAAGAGTTTGATGAAGGAAAGAGAAGCTGCCGAAGACGCTTGGCAGGGCATAATAAACGAAGAAGGAAAACAAATCATGAAGCTGTTCCTAATGGAAGTTCATTAAATGATCAGACAAGTAGCTATTTGTTGATAAGTTTATTGAAGATACTTTCAAATATGCATTGTGAGTATTTCTTTAAATCATTATCTTTGTAACTAGTGCCAAGAGGAGTTGATTTCATGTAATATGCTTGATTATTTTGTTATGACATTGATTGATTCTTGTCTCACTAGTTTGAAATGATGAACGGTATGGTATAATTTAAACTATTCCTTCCTTTACATTACTGCCATGTCCATAGCTGCAGGAAGGTAGTTTGATAAGTTGCGCAAATATGGTTTTATAAAACCTGTATTTTGTCATGCAAGACATGTTAAATATAGGATTAGTCTGAATTTTCAATCCAAATTAGTTGCAAGTTGTAACTGGGCCCAGTGCATTGCTTCAGTAGAGAGATGCATGGAGGAAATTATCTCCTTCCTCAAGTTTCTATTCCACTTCATATTGAAGAATTTGGTTCAGGTTGTGGTTGAGAATAGCGCCATGGCGGAGCAGGAGCCTCCGTAATGGTGCAGTTCAGTGTCGTGGCTGTAATGGCCTAAATAGAAGCCTGACTTAAATGATTGATATATAAGATATGTTTAGTTTTTAAGAGGAAGATTGTCTAGCAGGTTAGAAGAGAGCAAGGAAAATAATTTGAGGTTGGTTTTTATGTGCTAGTCAACTTTACCTAGCTAGCCCTCGTCACAAGGTTAATTTCAACTAATAAGAATTTGTAGGTATGTTGATGGACAAAATATTTCTTCAATTGTGGCAATGAGATGCACTGTCTTATCAAACTCTCATAAAATCCTTAGTTCCTAAGACTGGGCCTTTTCAATGAGTTTCAAATTCGAGTACTGATGCATTGGAAAGTTGCTCTTGCTACTTGTGAGTAATATTTACTTGTGCAATTAGCACGTGAAATCAATTTTTAGTGCTTTAATTGCTGGCCGAGCATAATTACCTGTTCTCTCAACTTTGCCGAGGAGAAAGTAATAAAAAATCTAAATTAGCTCTCTGACCTGGTGACTATTTGCTATTTGATGTTTTTCTGAATTGGTGTCTTTGTTTTATCACTAGGCGCTTAGCTTAAAGGCCTTGCAAATAGCCTGATTAATATTATGCACTATGTCTCCATAATACAGTGGAAATTCCTAGTGGTATTGAGTTGTTTTATCAAATAATTTGTGACCATTTGATGTTGTGAGTACATATAATAATCTGATGCCCGTGAGCTTGCCAATTAACTGTAAGATATTTGAGGAACTTTGATGGAATCAGTAATTAAATGAGCTTTATAAATCCATCTTATTGTTGAAGTTTTCTAAAACTGACATGAGTTATGCCCATCTTTGTTAAGGTGACCTGAAGAGACCAATGATTGGCCTCCCTAAAGGAAAGATTCAAGGCTCTCTAATAATTTTTGTTCTCCTTCATTGGAGAATAAGCATTTTTCTGCAATTGGTATGCAATAAATTCTGGGGGGATGGTAAAAATATTTTGCTTATGCAAAAGAGTCAATCATGTGTGGTGTTATGATTATGATCTCATTAGACTAATTATTTGAATCACTTTTTTATTGCAGCATATGGTTAGACTGGCATTTGGAATCTTTCAGTTTTATGACATCTAATTGTGTTTGCTATATGACTATTCTCGTCTATTTCTCTGATTTGTATTTCTGCTGTGATTGAGGTTTTTTAGGGGATGGATAATGACTTTTTTTTAATGAATTATAGCTGACAGGTCAGACCAGACTACAGATCAGGATCTGCTAACTCATATCCTAAGGAGTCTTGCTAGTCAGAATGGTGAGCAAGGGAGCAAGAACATAGCTAACCTTTTGCGAGAACCAGAGAATTTGTTGAGAGAAGATGGTTCATCAAGGAAGTCAGAAATGATGTCAACTTTATTCTCTAATGGTTCTCAAGGCTCTCCAACTGAAACAAGACAACATGAAACTGTATCTATTGCTAAAATGCAGCAACAAGTGATGCATGCACATGATGC
>PYAF01004719.1:251224-283988 GCA_007407185.1 Glycine tomentella | reverse complement strand
TTTTAAAAAATTTAAACAAACTCGTGCATCTTATAGTTTTAAAATCTAGTTTTTTAGTATTACTCACTCTCAAGAAAGTGGTCAAAACATAATTTAATTTATTTCTATTCCCATGATAATGGGTATGAGAGATATATTTATATGAGAATGTGAGAAGTTATTTTTAAACTCAATTTTAACTTTCATTAAAACTTTTATTTTATTTTAATTATTGTAAATTTAAAAATATTTCTAAAAATGTTAAAATCTAACTAAACATATTTTAAAATATTGTAAAAAATTACACAATTCTTGTTTATAGTATTATTAGGAATGGAATTTCTGAGCATGAAACAAATCCTCTCAAAAAAGGAAAAGTAGAAATGATAAAAATGTGAAGACTTAATTTAAATGTCATTAGAAGCATAAGCGGCTCTGAGAACAAATAACTAGTTCGATGTGCGAGGCGTGTTAAGTGTTATAGAATATTTTGTGTATCGTGTTCTTAACAACTAATTTTTAAAACGTATTATATCAAATTTGCCTCTAACAATTAAGAAATTTGGTACAAACATGTCAAGTCACTTTGAATTGACTATCTATATATACAAGATTTTGATATCTAGCTTGATTGGTCCGATACTGCTAATTTTTAATGTTACTTGGAGGTATTTATGATTTTTTACCACCCAATTAACCCTCTTTCTCGGCGAGGTAAAATAGTATTTTAGTTGTGATTTCATATTCTTGGAAATTAAATCTCATATCTTATTCAAAGAATTTAAGTATCAAATTATTTGTGTTAATGATTTTTGGTGTATGATATTAATAATTTATAATTATTATAAAGAAAATAATCTTATTTGATATTATATGTCTTTTTGAATTTTTATATCCTTAATCACTATAAATCACTGCAACATTTTATTTTAACTTTTAACAATAATTACTTCTTTCAAAATAAGTTACACTTAATTATATATATATATATATATATATATAGCTAACTTTTTGAAGTTCATGCACAAAGTGTATTCTTTTTCTAGTTACTACTAAATATCTTTTTACTTAGAATTCTTAATTCTTACCTCTAAATTTATTTTCTTTAACACTTCGTCAGTTTTTTTCATCAGAATTGACCTTCTGATCTCAAGTTCAACATTGAATTGATTTTTTTCTCAGAATTTCCATCATTCTTTCATTAGGAGTTTAATCAATTCCAAACTTTAAATTTCATGAACTTTCGACAAATCAAAATCTGGGAGCATAGTTGTTAACATCATTATTTTTTTATTGTATAAAAAATTGGTGTTTCGATATTTTAATTATCAAAAAATAAAGATCAGAAATTAATGATGAAGAATGAAAATTAAAATTATCGAAAGTGAAGATTGAAGATAAAAATATTAACAGTAGATCGAAGATTAAAGTAATCGATGATAAAAATTGAAAATAAAATTATCAATGATAAAGATCGAAGACTAAGATTATCGACAATAAAGATTTAGTAAAAGTTTGTAACAATTAGTGATAATTATAATTTGTATTCTACAAATATGAAACTTGTATTTTGTAATAAAGGTTGAAATTTATAAACACTTTTATATCCTAAGTCTTTATGACGCTCACATATGAACGAGTTACTACAATATTTTCAACTATTTTTTCTTTTTTCAATAGATTAAATCTTTTCAATGACATCCTCTTCTTCCAATAACACCTTCCTCTTTCAATATCTTTTTCTTCTTTCTATAACATTCTTTTATTTAATTCATATCATTAGTTTGTTGGATTATAATTATAATTATATATTTTATATCAAACCAAATATTAAAATTTTTACACATCACCTCATAATAAAAGACTTATAAAAAAAATACAAAACTCCAAAAAAAGAATTGTCATATTTCTCAAATTTCAATGGAGATTATCAGATTATATTTGTTGACAATTCCAAAATTTACTGTCAACAATATAGCTGGGTAATTACTAATTAGGGTTTGGCATAGTAGTATTTCCCATAAAGTCTTAAAATTGCTATACCAAAAGGAGATTAAAAAAAAAATGTCTTTGCAGTAATATTAGCTTGTCGGAGTGACAGCATGCCACAGCCACATCAATATTAGGAAGCTCAATAATTATATAATTTATATTCTTTCCTCAATTAGGAAGATAATTGTTCCTTTTAAGCCATGAACTAGTTACCTGTCTGCCACCAATCACCATTCGTTATAGAAAGTTGTGGTATGGTAATTGGCAAGTAATCCAAACAAATGAATCAATTCACGATGCGTAACTACACCCAATTTCATTAAAAAAATAGTATTATAAAAAGTAGGTCTCGTGACCCAACTTGCTAACCCACAATCTTATTTTTATAGACATTTGTTTATGCTTTTAATTGGTTGATTAACTTAATAAGATTGAGCGCCTAGTGCCCACAACTTTAAGAAATTTTAAAGTAATTTAAAATGCTAATCTGAACGGCAAGATTTGGCTTAGAATTTATTAAGTATAAAGTTGTAAATTAGGTATCTTATGTGCTACAATTTTATCGGGCACACAGTGCACATTGAAGAACTTGTCTGAAGTATTTGAACTAATGTATTAAAACTGAAAAAAAAAACTCAACAAAAAAACCAAACAATTTTTTTTAAGAGAAAAACCAAATGATTATTAGTTTTTATGTGATTTTACGTAAAATTAATATTAAATTATTATGATATTAAAATATTTATGCTTTCAAATATTACTTTAAAATTATTTAAAACTAATAAAATATTAATAAAATTTTAGGAATCACATAATAAATTGAGTACCTCAATCATTGACAAATACAATCATCTAATGACCAACATGGCGTGACACATACTATCAAAAAAACATAGCGTGACACATAAATAACTATCCTTTAAATACATAGTCAAAAGTTTTATTCTCATGTTGGTATATATAATAGAATATCGGTTAAAAGGTTTAATCTTTAAAATGAATTATTAACTCTATATTGAAAGATACCATGAGTTAAAAAAAAAAAAAAAAATCATCTTATGAACCCATTTCCATCATTTTGAAGATCCCATGCATGAGACACGGAGAAAAAATGCAGCCTAAGGATAACCTTTGAAAAACTGAATATCTGGAAGTAATAATCTCATATTACAATAACCAGAGAGAATCAAAGGCTCCTTATTATATTATCTTTGTTGTTGTTACTATTATTTTATGGTTAATAGAGGCTCTTCAATTTATTCGATATTATTTTTACAGCAAAGTGGCAAACACAATTTACATTCACTAATATTCTCTTTTAAAATCTAAATTAATCTAGAATTATAAGGGCTTGAACTTAACAAATCCACTTTCTTTTTATCTTCTTGAGTGTCATTCTTAATGTTTTCGTGATTATTTGTTTTTGTTGTTTATCTCAGTCGAAACGTAACCCTCAAACTCAACACACACACACACACTCACACACACACACACACACACACACACATATATATATATATATTAAAATTAAATGGAATACAATAATCGAGCTATAGAATTAATTTTCTTCTAAATTAAACACTACGGCACTACCTATATCAATTCATTTACTTAATGTTGGTCCATATAATAGTTTTCTCTCACATATTTGTTGTTACCTTTTTCATATATATAAATGATATGTGCATGGATTGTTCTACACAATGGAAACGGGAAGGGATTCAGGTGCAGTGGGTCATGTAAGAGAGACAGAGAAGTCAAGTGGGTGATATTCCTCCTTTCCCAAATATCTTCAAACGATTTTAGGTGGTGGCTAGCAATTGGTCGGTATGGTTATCTTTATTCTTCTAAAATATTTTTTCATAACAGGTGGCAAAGGAAGTGCTCATTTAATTGTTTTCTAAATTTGTGATGAGTGCTATAGAAAAAAGTTTAAATACATTGTTAGGTATGTATAAAGAATATAATCAACTTTTAACTTAAATTATTTGGGTGCATTTGAGTAAACAACTATCAAGGATAAATTGTGTTTATTATATAAGTATTAATTATGTATAAAATTGTTTATATAATAAAAAATATTGTTTTCATATAAATTATAATCTGTTTTCATAAATTATCACATAAGCTTATTGAAATAAACTGAAAATACTTTATAAATATATTAAAAGTTATCTTAATAATTTTTTTTGTTTTCTTTTTCTAGGGATTCTACCGTTCGTATTCGAATGACTATTGTTTCATGTCTATGGCCCAATGGGGTGATGCCCCTCCTTAGACATTTATATTCTATACATCCCAAAACGCATTCTACATCTCTCAATTTTTAAAATAATTTCAAACTATCATTTTTATTATTCACTCCTCGTCCTCCTCAAGGTTGAACACCCGTAACAACGAGTTGTTTCGCTTCTCGACCACAAGATGCTACCACCAACTTATCATTCAACTCTACGATTCAACCTCTTAACTCCGCAAGGTTCTTCTTCCTCCTCTACGTGCAACTCCACGAGCATTTTCTCTATCTCGCAACAATTCTTTTCCATGAGGGAGGCAAGAAAAGCGTCGTCTTCTGCGATTAGATAGTCCAGGTACGTTGTCTTCTCCCAACATTTTCATTTATGAACCCTCTATTCCAGAAGAGAAAGATTGGGAATGGTTCCCAGATTAGGCATTCCGGAAGCCAAAGTTGCACTTACTGAATGCCTATTCCAGAACAGAAATAGGTTTTTCAGAATAGGGGTTACGGAATATAAAAGCTATGTTTTTGGAATGCCGAGTTTCGGAAACATTTGTTTGCCTCCGTATTCCCTAATCCAAAATGTTAGTAGTGGCTAATGGAATCCTAATCCAGAATTTTACTTTATGGCTTACGAAAAGCCTATTATGGAATCTAAGTTGTGTTTCAGAATGACCATTCTGTAAGTCAATTTCGTGGCTTCCAGAATGGTTGTTTCGTAAGCATAATATACTCTTCCAAAATGGTTGTTCCGTAAGCATAATATACTATTCCAAAATGGTTGTTCTGGAGACATGATTTACAGTTCCAGATTGGTTGTTTCAGAAGTAAATTGAATTTGCATAATTATAACTTTGATTATTTGTGTTTGTCTTCCATTTTAGTTTATATGGAGGGCGATTACTTCAATTTGACATGGATATGAATATGAATGAGGATGATACTTTTAAAAATGAAGATTGTAGCAAATTTTTTACAACCACGGAAGTAATTATAGACATTTGATTTGAGTTTTGTGATCATCATTTTGAGTTTAGACTTTTCAAATGGACAACCTGAAAGGAAGACATTTTTTGTCTTGGGTTATGAAAGGAGTGACAAATATAGATAATACAAAAAGGAGACATAGACAACTACTGGGACTAGAAAATGTGATTGTCCATTTAGGTTAAGAGGAAGACCATTGACGAATGGTGAAGGATGGGTAGATTGGGTGTTGTGTTAGTTTCATAATCATGATGTTGCTGAGACACTGGTTGACCATCCATATGCTGGTTGACTAACGAATAATGAGAAGACAATGCTTGTTGATATGACAAAGAGTATGGTGAAGCCTACAAATATTTTTCTAACATTGAAAGAGCACAATGAAAAAATGTCACAACTGTCAGAACTACATACCAAAGATCTCAAAGAGGCCCCATAACATAAATGTAACATTTAATGAATTTGTTAAAGTGTGATATGTACATCCATTGGCGTGTGATGAATGATGAAGAAGTTGTGCATGACATTTTTTGGACACATTTTGGTGTGGTAAAATTGTTAAATGCATTTAACATAGTGTTCTTGATGAAAAATACGTACAAAACCAACAAGTATAGGCTACATTGGCTTGAGTTTGTTGGTGTTACGTGTGCTGGGCTGACATTTTATGTTGTTTTTGCTTACTTGGAAGCTAAACATGAAAATAACTTTGTTTGGACACTTGAAATATTCAAAGGTTATTTTTGCAGAGTTAATGGATTGTCAATAGTGATTGTCACAGACAGAGATCTAACCTTGATAAATGCAATAAAATATATGTTTTTTGCGTCACATAATTTGTTGTGCTAATTTCACATTGATAAGAATGTGAAAACAAAGTGCAAACAACATGTAACTCCCAAAGAGGCAAGGGATCAAGTGATGGAGGCTTGGGGTACTGTTATGGATTGTCTTACAAAGTCTGACTATGAAGACTGTCTGAGTAAGTTTGAAGTTCTTTGTGAATCATAGTTTTAAAAATCGGTCTGGTGACTAATCCAGTAATGACACTAGATCATTGGGTCAATGGTCGAACCGGTGAGTCACTAGTTGACCCGCATGATCGAGTCTAATAAAAAAATAAATTTTTTATACATGTCTTAAAATACTTAAAAATAACATCGCAAATTAATATAATTTCATAGCATAAATAAGTAGATACCAAAATGTTAAAAAAATATCATTGTCCAAGTTGAAACAAACAAGTAACAAAGATCACAAACATAAATAAATAGCTAAATAAGTTCAAGTTCAACATATGTTCCTACTGCTTAATATCTAATATAATATATAATTGTATTTACTACTGCTCAATACCTGAAGGCTATATATAGATATGTTATCAAATATTTCAATCAGTTTTTCAATACCCAATATCTTAGTTTATCAATCAGTTTAAACTTCAATTTTATTTAATCATCTAAGCTTTTTGCATGAGTTATCTTCATATAAATCATTGTCTATGATCTATCTATTTCATGCCTCTTAAGAGGACCAAATGTCTATTCTGGAATGTCTGTTTCGGAACAGTATTTCGGAATGTCTGTTCCAGAAAAAGCATTCCGAGATGACTACTCTAGAATACCCTTTTCGAAATAGGCATTCCAGAATAGTTGTTCTGGAACAACTATTCTAGAATGCCTATTCCGGAAAGGATGTTTTGGAGTAGCAAACTGTCATTGACACCATAAGCCATCCCCAACCCCACAAAAACCAACCCTAACCCCACACCAGAAAGGAAAGTTCAACTTGCCTTTAATGATGATGATGATAGGGGAAGGAGAATCAGCGATGTCGTGAGGAGGGTGTGGGTCGCAGAGGTAGCCATCGTGGGGAAGGGGGTGCGTCGCAGAGACAACCATCGTGGGTAAGGAAAGAAGTGTTGGGTATCTAAAGGAGGGAGGTGTTAGGGTTTGAGAATGTAACACCCCGTGTGCACCCGGTGTATTATCATTATACAATATCACAACAACGCAGCAAGCATGGAAATAAACATTTAAGGAAGCTTGAATCAAGTAAAATATACATTTTTATACATATATGGTGAATCTCTGTAATATACATGGTACATAATTCTCAAAACTATACAAATGTTTCTTAGGATTCAAAATACAGATAAAATGACAAAATCTGAGCTAACAAGCTCGGTCATCTAAGTCTAGGGTTTCTTCACTCTATCCCAGCTCAGGCCTCTTGCCCTGGGATCTCTCAGTAACTGCAGCCTCTATTCCTGCAACATAATCCCCAAACCGGGGTGAGATAATTATCTCCTTAAACTCAAGGTTTTCAGAGGTTTCCCTCCCCCTGGTTCACTTCCCAATATCACAACATAGATACAAATACATATATATATATATATATATATATATATAGATCACATAATTAAACAAAATTCTCATCAGATCAACAGCCTTCTCGGCTGATCAAAATTTGTTACATGCAAATAACAGCACAATACAAGCATATATAATTAACACACATTGCCTAAATAGGATCATCCATTTAAGGGCACATCTATTCAGGACTCGCTCAACACATGTCCAAGTAGGATCATCTACTGAAAGGCATATCTACCCAGGACTTGCCGCCCAATACTTGAATAGGATCATCTACTTAAAGGCACATCTACTCAGAGTTTACATGAACACCTATGGATTATCCCAGGGGATATCATCCACTTAAGGGCACATTCCCAAGGGGTCCATAGTACCTCATCCTACTGGCCAGTAGATTTCAAGCAGTCACATCACAATCAGCTCAGAACAAAGTTCATGCAACCATACACTATACTAGTATATTCAATATAATCATCATAAAAAACATAATATACACTAACTCAGTGTAATCAAAATCAATACACCCCATCTCAGGGTTTAGCGAGCATGCAGTTGCCAGCCATCATCAAACCATTTCATCAATAATCAGTACAATTCAGTACCACAACATCATAACACATCAGAATACAAGTTATATCAAGCAGTCACCTATGTTGGGTGCAGTGAAACACAAGTAGGGAAACAATCACTGAAAACACTGAGCTTACCTGGTCGTAGCTCAGAATTAGCTCCCCTAGTCTCTTGGTGATCTCTACCAGCAGTATGCACGTCACGCCCTACAGTAGGCATGAATCAAACAATCAGAAACGGTGTTCAACCGTTTATATGGAAGGAAATACCCTTCCTCTAATAACCAATCCAAAGTCTTCTAACTTTAGGTTTATCTTAGCCCAGCTTCTACTAGGCTATACATTAACCCTCAATGGTCTGCCTCAGTCTCACCAAGGCCTCAGAGTTCCTTTAGAACTCTGTACAACTCAATTTAAAGTTGTACCAGAATTAAGAACCCACATTGGTTCAACTCAGTCAAAACACATATAATCACGTTTTTACCGATTATTTGGCCTTATGAATAACTTTTGTAAAGGTACTTAAGTTAATTCAGGCCATATCATTGCTCATTCACACACACTTCTCCCTTCCCAGAGCCAAACTCAAACTTCATCCCAATTTCAGTTTCAACATGCCATATGGCTCAGAACAACCTCCTGACTACATCTCTCTAAAGAACCTAAGCCTAATTCCAACCTTATCAATACTTGGTTACTATTCATCTAATCCCCATTTCACAAATTAACCGGTTAAAATATGAGTTTCTTACCTCAGATAAACAAAGGAAAGTTGGAGAAGTCCCTTTCCTCGCTCTGGTGTCCTGAAACCAGCGTCTTTCCCTTCCAAAGCTCACCCTCTGAGGAAACTCAAGGAAATGAGAGTTTTCTCACAATCTAGGCTGGATTTTGGCTCTCCAAGGGTTCTAATCAAGTTTATAGGTGACAAGGAGGTGTTTTAGTGGCTATCAAGGAAGATATGAAGCTCCTAAGGTGCATCAATGGTGGTCTAGGCTCAGGGAAGAAGAGGAACAGTGTTTTGGGGCCAAAATTTCGTAATATGGCCTTTAAATACAGGTTCTGCCGACCTTCCCGCGCTAATCGCGCCATATATGGCGCTATTCGCCCCAAATTAGCGCAACAAAAAGTTTCTTGGACACTTATGGCGCTAATCGCGCCATTACGGCGCTAACCGCGCCAACTGGGCGCATCTGTGGCGTTAATTGTGCCATTACGGTGCTAACCACACTGTTACCATTGCCACGCTAATCTCCACGCTGTTAGCGTGAGATATTTTTTTTTTTTTTAAATCTAGGTTATTATAGAGAAGGAGATGCAAAATCATTAAGGATAGACTAATAATTTCACCTCATTACGGGAGGTACAGGATGTGCTTGGGGAGGTTTAGGATATAAAAGCCCCCTCCTTAGAATTTAAAAAAGTTCTTGTGGCCTAAAATGAGTATAGCAGAAATCAACGTTGGGCCGATTCCATTGTTCACTGACAGCATTAATTAGCCCAAAATTCACACTTTTGACAAAAAAAAGCACAAATGAAAGCCAGCCGCATAATATAGGATGAAGGAGCTGGAAGAACATTTAAAGGGAGATTAATCATCCACATAAGCTACACACACAAAAGATACATACAACTTGATATAAAAGTGAACGCTAACAAATTAATCTATAAACTAGCCACAATTCCTTTTATAAAATACTGAACTTAGAAGAAATAACCATATTGCTTGATGCGTCCAAAAGATCAAAGTTAATGACCACTAAACTAAACCGCAAACTACAAATGTATCGCTGTTCAATGTTTTTGGTTTACATGCCTCGCAATGAAACTGTGTTAGCTAAGCGAAGTCATTGGAGATTTAAAGGACGAGCATGGATGGGGTAAAGAATATATATATATATATATATATATATATATATATATATATATATACACAAACATACATACATACATATATATATATATATAAGATAAATATAAATCTGCTTTTGTAGTACCTTTTGGACATTACGAATGGAACGTGATGCCCTTTGGATTATAAAATGCACCAAGTGAATATCAAAATATAATGAATGATATATTTTATAAATATTCTCATTTTACTATAGTATATTTAGATGATGTATTGATTTACTCAAGAAATATTAATCAACATATAGAACACTTAGAAACATTTATCGAAATTATAAAAGAAAATGGATTAGTTGTTTCAGAAAAGAAAATAAAGTTAATTGAAACAAAAATAAGATTTCTTGGATATGAAATATACCAAGGAACTATTATACCTATACAAAGATCAATAGAGTTTACAGAAAAATTTTCAGATGAAATTAAAGTAAAAAACAATTACAAAGATTCTTAGGTTGTATAAATTACTTAGCAGATTTTATTCCTAAAATCAGGATTGAGTGTGCTTCATTATATGAGAGGCTCAGAAAAAATCCTCTAGAATGGTCGGAAGACATGACCAAGGCTGTTAGGAAAATTAAACAGATTGTAAAAACCCTTCCTTATTTAGGAATACCAGATCCCTCAGCTTATCTGATTGTAGAAACCGATGCATCAGAATTAGGTTATGGGGGAATATTAAAACAAAGAGTTTCTTCTCAGTCTAAAGAATAAGTAGTCAGATATCATTTGGGTATTTGGCATCCTTCTCAGAAAAAATATTTTGTTGTTAAAAAAGAGATACTTTCTATAGTTTTATGTTTACAAAAGTTTCAAGATGATTTATTTAATAAAAAGTTTTTAATTAGAACGGATTGCAAAGCAGCACCTTCTGTTTTACAAAAAGATGTAAAAAATTTGGTTTCTAAACATATTTTCGCAAGATGGCAAAGTCTATTATCTTGTTTTGATTTTGAGATAGAACATATAAAGGGAGAAAAGAATTTTTTTACCAGATTTTTTAACAAGAGAATTTTTACAGGGTTCAGAATGAGTAAAAGAACAGATAAAAAGCCTCTGACCAAAGATCAATACGGATCCCCACTGGATTCAAATAAAGGATCAGAAAAATCAATATTGCCATTGGCAAATACTGTAACTTCCAGGTTATTAACCAATCCAAATTTGAGACCAAATATATTATCTCATGTTGTCAGAACCCCAACATCCAATACAAAAAGATATACACCTTTACAATATATCAATACACTAGTAGGACCAAGAGATTTTGATAAACCAGCTACTTCAAAACCCCAGATACAGACTTTTCAAACCAATACAGATACAGACCCAGACTATATTAAAAAAGAAAATACCCTGTCCATAATGATAGCAGAAAAACACTGGCTAAAGCTACCTCCTGTAGATTTAGCTAATAAAATATTTTCTCAAGACCTTCCATACCCTTGTCCTGATACCAATAAAACCAAAATCTTTTATGAATTCATTCTGATTGATACAGACTCAATAGAATTGGTTCATAATGAAGATAATAATGGTATAGTTCAATTCTCTAAACTCAAAATTCTTAATGTACTCTCAGACCTTGATTGGGGATAGCCTTTACATAAGTCTAAAAGATTTTCCAGAACCTTTGTTCCCCAAGAATATACTTATTATGACTATATGACAGCCTGGAATAATGTCTTATACTTGAAACCAGATAAACATTCTTGGTTTTTCTAGTTTAAAAAAGGAATATCTTTAAAATTTCCAAAATGGTTTATAAGATGGTTTTATAACTTCGGTCCTATAAGAGAGATTTCCCCCCAGAAGTAGAGGAATTATACAAGATTTTTAAAGACAATACGACATTCGTCGATGGATATAAATTTCTATCTTTTATAGCCTCTCAAGGAATAACCTGGATAATGAGCTGGACCTATACCTATGTCAGAGCTGATAATGTTACAGATCTATATTTCCTCTCAAGACAAGTAAAGATTAAATGGTGGAAGAAGTTTGATATAAAGTTAATAAGTAAAGAGAAAATGCTTCAATGGGCCAATAATAATAAAGTTCAAAGAGGTCAGATAGACATGGAGACAGATAAGGAAGCTCTATTTCTCGCTTAGAAGAGTCAAATAATGGCAGAATTAGCTACGGCAACATCTCAAGAAGAATTTGAAGAAAAGTTACAAAGGATGAAAGGCATCCAACAAGATCAAAAATCAATAAAAGATGAAGGAAGCAGTTCCAGTACCAATCTTTATCACAAAAATAGGAATATGCTGGATTACTTCACCAAAGAAGAATTCTCCGAATAAAGAAAGGAATAATGGAAAATAATAAGAGCCAATCAAAAGTGTCGGCAGACCAAATGGAGATAAAAAGATAACAGAAGACCCAACAACCAATAGAAAGTGTCGGTAGAATAACTGTAGCTATATGTTTATGTAAATATACGTGATGTACTGTTTTGTACTATTTACTTTTTAAATACTTTTGTATGAAGTTTGGAATCCGGAGATAAATCTGGAACTTGATATGTATCTATAAATAAGGATGAATAACAAGCATGGAGGCATCAACCTTTTAGCATAACACCTATCTATCCTCAGTGTCTTCAACATTTCCTCACTTATCTTTCGTTGTTCAATACTCCTGATTATCTTTCTTCTGACCTACCTTCAAAAATATCTAAGTAAATTTTTTAAAAATGAATTCAGAATTATTTATACCTGTTGATTTTTTTCATATCATCAATATATATAAAAGTTTTCAATTTTGTAATGATCATATTCATGCAAGGTTAATTATTGAATTTCAAAATACTACATATATATATATATATATAGTTGCGTCTCATATGATTAAAAAATACTAATAATTTCACTGTTCAAGCATGCTTATCCAAATCCTCGGGGTAGGAGCATTATATACCATTCCCATCAACCAATGATTAATTTGATAATTAGCTATGTCCCCTAACTTGTAGAAGCCATGGGACATGATACCTTGGTTACTGCAATTATGCTAAATAAATAAATGAAATTCTATTATATAACCAATTATTGAAGCATATTATAATGTATATAAATCTGGAGTTGGTGTACGATTTATAAATGACAATAATATAGCTTGAAATCCATAGTACCTTTTCATGTTGTCAACACAAACTATTTATAGGGTGAAGGAGTGAAAGGCATAATGCAAAGAGAGAAAAAGTATAAGATGAAACAAGCAAGGCGTCCAATCGCATGGAGCCTTGAAATATGACCAGCGTTCAAAATTGATTTGATAAAATCCTTGAATCTGATTAGTCTTTGCACAATTGGAGCTGCCATGGGTCATCAAAATGTGGTCAAACCAAAACACCCTTTATTTATTCAGAAAGTAAGTTTTCGTTGGGAACTAATTAGGAGCCTTCGATGCCTGAAATTAGCCGGCGTGTGAAATGTGAGAATTTTCTAAAATGAGACCGAGGCACGATGTCAAAGGTAAAATAAAAAAACTTATTATTATTTTTTATTTAATAAAAATACGAATTTACAGTTATTAAATAGGTTAACATTTTAATTAAAGGTGATCACGTATGAATAAAAGACTTATTTTTGCATCCGACTAAAAATGAATATGATGCTACTATGTACATAAAAGAGAACACTTTCACAATTTTCTCTCATCTTTCACGATTTTTTTTGGGTAATAAACAAGAGTACAAAACGATGCTATTCAACAAAGAAAAAAAAAATGGTTACAAAACTTGACACAGTTGTATCAAAATGGTTGAAAAAATCAGGGTTAACCACTAATATTTAGTTCATTTTGTACGACTTAAAGGCGAACAAGTCATACCTAAGTCTTCGACTCATTACACATATAATAAATGATTTGCACATGATATTTAATTTAACCGTAAAGTTTGGGTATTAGATGGTCATAAATTAAAACTGACTTTAGAAAAAATGCTAATGAATGATGTCACAGTGGAGTAGCTTGACATCGTCGTTTGATTAAGCTTTTTATTATTATTACTATTATCATTTGATCTCTCTAATCCTATTGTTTTTGAAGGACAAGCAAATTTGGTGTTTAGATTTTTCCAAACAAATTATACTTTATCCACACTTAATGCTCTGGTGGATAAGTTTCCAACAAAGAAAAGAGAACAGTAATTTTTGTTGACCGGTCAAAAGAGAAAAGAGAGAGAGAGAGAGAGAGAGAGAGAGAGAGAGAGAGAGAGAGTGAAAGCAAGGAAAGAGAGAGAGAGAGAAGCTTGTGTGGTGTTGACTGAGATAAGAACCGGACACCACAAAACAAAAACATCGTCAATGATTTGCATTTGTCGATTCTTTTCATTTCTTCTTCCTCTCTCTTCGTTCTCGCTCTCTTATTCCTTTCTCTCTTGTCTTCGCTCCGAATCCACGACCTAGATCCGTTGTTCTCTTCCCACAGTTCTCACTGAATCAGGATCCGTGAGTTTCTCTTATTATTTCCTCTTCTTTTTACGATTATTTCCATAATTGCTCCATGTTTTTCTTTCTATTACCTAATTCAGCTCATGTTTGATCTGCACATGGCATCTAAATCCTCTGGTTCTTTTGGCTGCTCAATTCGTAATTAGGTTGTAATCATTGCACAAAAAATTTCTACGCCGAGTAATTCTAAGCCTTGCATATTATCATTGGATTCCAAGTCGTTTTTGTTTCCCTCATATTTCTCTGACAACTACCTCTGCATTGCATTGCTGTTCTACTTTCACGCCGGTTCCCACACACCACACGCTAGAAATTGATTAGGTACCGTACTTTGTTGTTTTGGTACTGAAGTCAGAAAAGAAAAAAGAAAAGAAAACACATTGTATTTGTATTTACTATTTAGCTTGGACAATTCCTCTCCTTAACGAGAGAAAACAAAAACAATTATTTGCGCTTTTTATGTTATTTTGATTTTATTGCTTTGCAGTTTCTGACAAGTGATGAATGGTATGGTAGTTTGTTAATCTGGCTTCATGGTAATGAACTAACAACTTATCATCTTTGGGGGTGAATCCTTGATTCTACGTGCAGATTTTGATACCAAGTTGCTGTTGAATATCGAGTTTGCTCTTTAGAGATCTGTTTCCCTCTAGACAACGGTCTGTGTAACCTGTTATTTTAGTTGAATCGAAGCTGCGACGAAATCTTCCTGATCTTTGCTGAGGTGATGGCATCGGCGGGTGTAGTACCTGCTTCTGGAGTAAGAGATGTGAATGCAAGTTCGGTTGCTGTTGAAAGGTTGCCTGATGAGATGAATGGCATGAAAATTAGGGATGAAAGGGTAAAGATAAAATGTCTATTTTATCTTGGTCTGTTTGCCTTTCACTTTGCATCACGCCATCAATCATTTGAGCAACTTCCTGGTAAATATGTTGTGTACTTATGTTGTAACTTGTTAAACTAAATGCAGGAAATGGAAGCAACTGTGGTAGATGGAAATGGGACTGAAACAGGACATATAATTGTTACTACCATTGGTGGTAAAAATGGCCAGCCAAAACAGGTCTGTTTGTGATATCTTAAATTTGTTACTTGAACAATCAATTTGTCTGTTTGCATTTGCATGGTTACTTATGCATGCTTATTGTGATGCAACATTTTCATGATTGCAGACAATAAGCTACATGGCTGAGCGAGTTGTTGGAAATGGATCATTTGGTGTAGTTTTCCAGGTTAGTCCCTTGTATTATTTAGTGTGCATCTTTTAATTGTATAGTAGTGATGCTTTGCAGAACATTGATGTTTATTTTATCCTGTCTTTATTATGTAGGCAAAGTGCTTGGAGACAGGGGAAACTGTGGCTATAAAGAAGGTTCTTCAAGACAAAAGGTACAAGAACCGGGAATTGCAAACCATGCGTCTTCTGGACCATCCCAACGTTGTAACTTTGAAGCATTGTTTCTTTTCAACAACTGAAAAAGACGAGCTTTATCTTAATTTGGTACTTGAGTATGTTCCTGAGACTGTCCACCGAGTTATCAGACATTACAACAAAATGAATCAAAGAATGCCTTTGATATATGTGAAACTCTATTTTTACCAGGTATATTTCTAAGTACTATATTAAAATTTATTTTCTTTTTTCTTGTAAGTTTTACTATTAAGGCAATTGTCTATATCACTTTGTTGGTTCTCATTTCTTCTATTTCTTATTTTTTAGATATGTAGAGCACTAGCTTATATTCACAACTGTATTGGAGTGTCTCACAGGGACATAAAACCTCAAAATTTACTGGTACGTTCACATGAAAGCTTGTTCCTTTAGTTTCTTTAGCATTCTGTAATGATCTACAGTTTGCATCTTCAATCGGCATATGAGGTAGAACTATATTGTGATAGGAACAGCTTCACGGTGAGAAAAACCAATTAACTCTTACTGGTGAAGCTAAAGCAACAAATAGTTGCCTTTACTCATTCTATTTTTCATGATATCATAATGATTTTGTGGGGTATAATTGATTTTGTGTGTTATCCAAACACACTTCTAGTTTGTTTCTGTATGTATTTTCTCCTTTTGTAAAACTAATTTACATTCATATATGATGGAGTAGTTCATATGAATTTCTTCTGGATGTTTTCTGATGACAGGTCAATCCTCACACTCACCAGCTAAAGATTTGTGACTTTGGGAGTGCAAAAGTCTTGGTATGTTCATTCTCAACCTGTAATTTCTATTGTCTGTTTTTCACTTTCTATATGAATTCTGATTGTTATCATGATTCATGAATAAAATTTGCACTTATTTGACAGGTCAAAGGGGAACCAAACATATCTTACATCTGCTCTAGGTACTATAGAGCACCTGAACTTATATTTGGTGCAACTGAGTACACCACGGCCATTGATATCTGGTCAGCTGGTTGTGTACTTGGTGAACTATTGCTTGGCCAGGTATCTTGCTTTTAAGTGTGTTTGATTATGCTATATTTAGAATTCACATTTGTGCAGGAACTAATAATGAATTTCTATTGTTGTTAGCCTCTATTCCCTGGTGAGAGTGGAGTAGATCAGCTTGTTGAAATTATCAAGGTAAGATAAGTTCTAAAGATTAATATGTACTCTGTAAAATCCAGGCGTTCTGTTAACGGCTGTTTTGTGTCTTTGCATGCTGGTCCTTACTTTGAATGATCTGCACTTTAATTTGTTGTGATTGCATTTTCTCTTAACTAGCTTGTTTGTAGATATCCATAATAGTTCCCTTGTTATCTCTTCATACTTCTGAAGAGGTCTGTGATTCACATGCAGGTTTTAGGTACCCCAACAAGGGAAGAAATCAAGTGCATGAATCCTAATTATACCGAGTTCAAATTTCCACAAATTAAAGCTCACCCATGGCACAAGGTATTGTAATGTTATTTTTGCCCGTCTATTTACATGTTATTTCATTATGATATTCACATATATATGAACCTTCATCATCTTCAGATCTTTCACAAGCGCTTACCTCCTGAGGCTGTGGATCTCGTCTCAAGGCTACTGCAATACTCTCCAAATCTTCGATGCACAGCTGTGAGTATATAGTTGTATTATGATATATGGAAGCTTTTAAAGACAGTTTAAATCCGGTTGAGTACATTAAAATGTCATGTTCATGATATTTTATGGCTGCTGTTGTGGTATAATCTTTCTATTACATGTATTGGACTTTGTAGTTGTACTTTCATAGTTTGTATTATTACAAAAGGCATGTGATTTTATCAATACATTTTACCATAAAAAAATCTTCTAGTTTTTCTTAACATGCCTTCATCATATGCATCTAATGCAAATGCAATATTGGGGCAAGGCCTGGAAAGTTTTTTCTCTTTCCTGACTGAATTTTTATAAATAATATTTTTATAATTATTTCCAATTGAAAATTATATTAAGCTATATTGTTTGTTCCTTGTGCTATGCAGCTGGAGGCCTTGGTTCATCCATTCTTTGATGAACTGCGTGATCCAAATACCCGCCTACCAAATGGGCGTTACCTTCCCCCACTCTTTAACTTCAGAGCCAATGGTAAAGAACTAATTCTCTGATGAATATTGCATTCGTGTATCCTTTTATTTAATTGCTTGTGTGATGCTGATGTTGCCGGTGTTCTGACACAGAGCTTAAAGGAGTGCCTCCAGAGATGCTGGTGAAACTGATTCCATCTCATGCAAGAAAGCAGTGTGCCTTGTTTGCGTCATAGTGTAGCCGCGTGTAAATATTATCTACTCTGCCTGTAGAAGTGTATGTAGTCTGTTTCAGGTTGTTAATAGTTGGTTCCTTCCACCATGTCCCATGTTCTGTTAATTTGTCCCCCTCACCCAAAGAGAAAAAAAACCCACTTTCCAATTTGTTATATTTCTTGCTGCCTGAAGAAAGCTGTTTGAAAAGAAGCTTCAACTTGATTTAATTGGTTTCCTCATCTTCAAAGTTTTAACTGATTGTATTAAGTATTAATACTATTAATTAGAAGAACCATTGTATACTCAAGTAGTTTACTAGAACACTAGTACGATGTGATCCGGGAGGGGATGTTTTAAAGCTTGTTTATATATCCCCGCCTCCCTTAATTATGAGAAATTTTACTTTGGATGATTTATCATGCTTTCAAGGAATTGTTGTTCATGTTCCCTTATTCAACGTTATGGTGGGGGCTGGTGGGAAAAAGGAGAGGAGTAGGGTTACTACCTACTAAGGTGTGAATACATGCTCATACTTTGTTGGTCTATACCATCTCAATTTTGGTTTACTTTGAAAACTTAAGTTCTATTTCAGACTTTTAACTTTTTAAGAAAAGCTACATCGATAAATATACGTTGTAAATTTACTTTGTCTAGATGTTAATAGTATAGATCCAGCTTATCTATAAAAGGGCAATTGTCTGAACGATAAAGCGTGTAACCATTTAAAACGCAAAATAAGGGGCAGCGTAATTCGACCGAATAAATCGTTATACGTTAATGTATGATCTCTGCTTATCTTTCAAACAACAATACTTGAAGGAGCGAAAAGTGGCTTCAATAAACATTTTATTCTAAGCAAGCTTATACACGCAAAGTTTGACCGAACAAATAGAAATAATCAATTTGAGCAACTGAAAATTTACTTGGACGAAATTTACTCCTTCGAATGACATTCAATATGTCCTCTAAAAGAATTAAAAATGATATTGAAATAAAGATTTAAATTAATGTCTGGTAAATATATAGAATATCAAATGGATAATTTAGTCTGAATTATGTGATATGCAAGCAATTTTTATCTCAGGACCACTAATCAAAATGACTTGGTATCACTTGGGACATTGAATACAATCCTCTCCAATAGCAAAATTATCTTGTTAAGGTAATAAATCCATTTTCTTTTTTACGAAGGAACCTTTTTTTTTTTTTTTTAAGTTTATAAAGGAACCTACATGTCATGTTAGAGTCAACTTTAATGAGAATATGCAATACTTTGATCCCGAAACTTCCTCACTTGAAGGGTTAGTCTTTTCTATTAGACTTTCCTTATAAACTTAAGTAGCAATAATTGGTGCTTAAATTGATAGTATTAGTTGATGGATTCAACTCCTTTATAGAGTGGATTAAGGAGCAGTGTCCTCTTGGGAGATTTTATCAAATATTGAGGATGGGTGGAGCCCTATAAAGGAGAAAATGTTGCTATCGAGTCCATGCTTAAAGAGTGAAGTTGACGTGGATATCAGCTCTTCAGAAAGTTATTATGTAGCATGCTATGTTAAGTAAATACAGAAGCTTCATTTTTTTTTTTTTGTCTGTACAGAAGCTTCATATACTCATATAGTACTTAGTGACTTAAGTCACAAAACTATCACCTATGAAATGTTCTCCTCGCGCAAGAGTGTTTTGGGCTTTTAGTATTGATAATGCACATATCTCCATGTACTAAAAAATTTATACCATGTTATGATCCAACAATCCAAAAAGCTTAAGTCTTTTGGACTTCAAGCATATATAATGTACTGAAATACAATTTATACCTTGTCATGATCCAACAATCCAAGAAGCTTAATTTGTTATGTGAAGATAGATAAATGATTTGATGTTTTTTTTTAACAATTCTGCTGAAGGATAATACATAAAAGATCATCTCACTCTAGTAAAAAGAAATGTCACAATTTATTTTATATAAGAATTAATATACGAACTATATATAGGTTAATCATATTTTAATTACACATGATAACATATATTTATAAGTCATTTTTAAATATGAGTATCGAAGTAAGTTAAATCTATCTAGTGAACCCGTCTAATCCTCCAAAAATGAAAGGGCGGGTTAGGTTACTCAAACTACCAACTTGTCTAACTCATAGTTTGATGGGTTAAAGAAATGGTGGGTTGATTTGATAAGTTGGTTCATCCTAACTTGTTTTTAGTCTATTTAATTGACTTGTCAACCCATTATTTTAAATTTTGTATTTTTAGATTTTTTTATGAACTAAATTTAGCACAAAAGGATTGTCATTAATGGAATGATATCAATATATAATAAATTATACATTCTTTGAAAGAAATTAAATTATAGGAGTGGAAAGTATTGAGATTTTTTTTAGGTGGACTTTGATGGTCAACTTGTCTTCTCATGTCTAAGCATGATGGTTATGTTTTTCAACTAGCTTCCTCGAGCCAGCCAACTTATATGACTTAATGCAAGTTGAAAGTGGATTGGGATGAGTTGGTTCGTTTTTACACCTCTACTTCTAAATGATTATTTTATTAAGTTTGAGAAATCTCAATTCTAATATTAACCCCAAGGGATGATGATTTCAGTTTGATTTAGTTAGAGAATATAAGATTTAAATTTAAAATAATAATAAATATTTATTTAAGGTTTTTTTGTTCCTAGCATGTAAGAATGCAAAAATATTAAGAATAATCAAATTACAAAGCATTAATTTATCTGACTATCTACTTGCAGTCTTCAAAATAGTCCACCTTCCTCTATTTCGCAACCAGAAAACTCTTTTACATACTGTCATATAATTATAAAAAATTTAGGATTATGACAATTGGTGCAAAAGACGTTTAAGTGCCAAGGCGCTAAATCTATTAGCACCTTGCACCACGAAGCCAATGCCTTTCGTTTCTTGCAACCAACAAATATCAAAATTATTTAATTTTTTTAATTGATAACTATAAAAATGTATATGAACATACTACTAAAAATTCCAAATGATAAAAAAAAGATTAAAATTAATTAAAAAATAACCAGCTAAAACACACTTAACAGTATATATATAGGATTAGTGGGTATATATATGTACGTATGCTGATAGTCTAGATTGTATACTAACGTGATCCATCATTTGAGTTTTTAAAATACATTACTCGAATTAAGAATGTCAACTTGGGCAGGCCAATTGCTGCAAAGTCAGCCACTTAACTTTAATTAAGCTCTACTTTTCTTTTTCTTTTTGGGTTATAATAGGTAAAATAATTTTATTTAAACCCTGGATTCAGTTTTAAGCAGCAACTTTTTGCATGTTAAATGTAGTTTTTAATATTACCAGACATATAGCTATGGCTTTAAGCTGGCATTTTAACATACTGAACGCGTTACCTTAAGAGAACGCAATATTATTCATCAGTATTCACTGTCTAGAGAGAAGAAAACAAAAAATAAAATTATAACTGTTACATGTATGCAGCAACTATATATGCTGGTTAATTTAAAAAAAATAAAACCAAGGGAAAAAGCTTAGAGTTTTGAAGCGCCAACTGAAACAAAGTGAGACAAAAATACAGAATACTAATTAAACCGCCATCATTAGCTGTATCTCAGTGATGGAAGAAACCGAGCAACCATGACCAGAAATAGTGGTATTGAGTTTGGGCGGTGAAAGAGAAATTAAGATAGAACAAATGCTGTGAGTGGAAGCAAAGCAAAGCAAGAGGCATGAATTCTCAACTTCAGAGTGGATGGACGGTTGCAGATATATAGACAAATCTATATTTTAACTAATTTGCGGGCGAAGAAGCTTAATTAATTAACTATATCTACTTTTAAGGACTGCATTCATTTATCTTATTAAAACGGAAATTAAGTTCAGCCGCATAGAACACTTGCTATTGCTTTTAGAAATGCGGTTTCTTTAAATGAACAATTCACTTTAAAACATGAAGTAATACCATACACAACAAATAATTAATAATTAGTACTGTATATTAGAATATCAACTATCTATTAGAATATATTTGGTAAAAAAAAAGAAGAAGAATATCAACTATATTAATTTTCTCACTAATCATTTTTAATTAATACTTATTTTATCTTTATTTGTTTTAGAAAATTTAAATTCTTCACTGTTATGACAAAAAAAAAGAAGGACTGGTTGGTAATCCATTTGTTTCTTATGATTATAAGCTTTACTTGAATCATCAAGGTTGGTCTAAGGGGGGTTGGTAGTAAGTATGTGTTCATATATTTTAATTTCAGCGTGATCATTCTCAAAAAATCAAGATCATTCATTTTTAGTACGAAGTTAAAAAAACAGGTACTCTTTCCAATATAAATGTGGTTTTCACTATGAGACCATAATTTTTTTTAAAAAAAAAAAACAATCATATTTAAATGGATAACCAAATAATCTAATTTAATTGTTAAACAAAATATGTGAGTATTGTAAACTTCTAATATAATGTGTTCAATTTTTATGGATAAAAAAATATTAAAATGGATAAGACTATTATAAACTAAAAAACGATTTACACTACTATAGGTAGGATCACTATGTGGCTTAAATTAATTTAACCACACATTTCAATTATATTCATCAATTTAAAATTAATTTTACTTGCCTAGCTCGTTCATCATTGTCAATATATATTTGTAAGGTAAATATATGTAGGACTCAGACTCAGTCACCGTGTGGATGTATTATTTATACAAATTATTTGTGACTGATTTACGATAGACATGATTTTGGGGCATCAAAATGGGAGACCAGAAACATAAATATGGTATGTACTAGACAAAGCACATGAGCATATCGCTCCCTAACTGTGTCTGTATCTGATATTCATATTCGTGGTATGCGTTCGAGGTATAAAGGGATTATGCTACGCCTGTAAGTCACTTCACAAAATATTCATTGGGAATTTGATCTTCAAGGATCATTAAATATTTAAATTTATAGTATTCTTCATAAATATTCAGTCTTAAAAGCTTATTTCCAACTTTAATGTATATGTATATTAAGAATTGTATAAACTTAATATACACACACAAAAAAAATATCATTTAAAAAACATCATATTTTAACACAAGAAGATCTTTCCACTTATTTCATCCGACTAATGAACACTACTAAGCTAAAGTTGTGTAAGTTTTTTTAGTAATCAAAATTTTGTTAAAAGAGTGTCTTGAAGCATTGAGTAAGTATAAACTTTTCCTATTTTAGTTATTCAAAAGTATTAAAAATTATTTGTACTATTATTAATATAATAAAAGCTACATTTTTATTCAATATAATGTTTTCCCCTTAAGAAATATTATCCATAAGAAATCCCTCCTAGTTATGGGACAGAAAAGTAATGGGAAGAACATGGGAGGTTTGTCGAGTACCCAGCCTGACTTCTAGTTATTCCTTTTTGCTCTTTTCAGCATTGTCATATATGCAGACTCCACAATCTCTAAAAGAAGACCAATGCCTATGTAGTGTTTGTCGGTTTCCACTTCCAAAACCATTAAAAAATTTGTAATGTGCAGATGAAACTTACCATATTGTCCACTATGGCTTGTTATTATATATAGTAACTCACGCTTTCTGATCTTGCATGTACTCCAAGGGTCCAACTCAAAGTTATACTTGTTGCAACTTGTGTTCTAGTGCTCCTAGTGGTCACTCTTGTACAAGGTATAGACCACTGGTTTCTTCCAATTTCCCAAAACTCAGGGTGCCCAATTAGTCCAATATTCCGTTCTTCATTCCTTTCATCTAGTTGTTGACAGCCACAAAGCCAATTGAGTCTCACTCAAGTTTTCAAAGTTTTAGCCTATTAACCTTTTTTAAATCTTCTTTTTAACTTCAATACAAGAAAATACTCAGAATGAGGCATTGTCATATTTTGACACTAGCATTGTCCTTATATTTTCTTGCTTTATTTCTTCCCACCCATGCTAGGCACCATTACCACAAAAAACACAAGCACACATATTATCATAATGCACCTGAAATTTCACCATCTCCTGCTCCTGCACCTCCTAAAGGTTTTGATGAAGCTCCTAGTCCAAGCCCCTCTGATAACGAGAACTACCACAATGCATCTAATAACTTATTCGATGTACGAACATTTGGGGCCATTGGAGATGGAATAACTGATGATACAGAGTCATTCAAAATGGCATGGGACACTGCTTGCCAAAGTGAATCGCCGGTCAAAGTTATCCTTGTTCCCCAAGGTTTCTCCTTCGTTATTCAATCTACTATTTTCACAGGTCCTTGTAAAGGTGGCTTAGTACTAAAGGTAATAATGTACTTTGCAAATTGCAACATTTTGGTTCTTCTTTCGTCCAGTTTAATTTTTATGCATGCTAAAAGATTTTTATATTTTTAAGTTATCAAAAATCATGGTAGGTAGATTTTAAAATAATTTTTGTATAAACTGTTTGGATGACAGTTTAAAGTTTTTTACATAATTAGTGGCTATTTTCTTTCTTACATATGGTTAAGGGGAAAATTCACTAATTGATTTTGCTGGCACTCGTGGAAAAGGTTGATGGCACTCTTATGTCACCTGATGGACCTGAATCTTGGCCAAAGAACAACAGTAAGCGTCAATGGCTTGTCTTTTATAGAATCAATGGGATGTCACTTAAAGGAAGTGGTTTAATAGATGGGAGAGGAGCAAAATGGTGGGACCTTCCTTGTAAGCCTCATAAGGTATACTATTGATGATTTAAAAATTTTAAGAACAAAATCATAATTTCAATTTTGAGGCTTCAAACAACAGCTGAAACTTACATTAATAAATGCCACAGGGACCTAATGGAACAACATCTCCAGGACCTTGTGACAGCCCAGTTGTAAGTTTTCCAAACACAAATGCATGCTGCATTGTGAATTGTGATTGAAAATAATTGCTCATATGTAATGTAACCCTGCATGTTTCAGGCCATAAGGTTTTTCATGAGTTCCAACTTGACTGTACAAGGACTCAGAATTAAGAACAGCCCCCAGTTCCATTTCAGATTTGATGGCTGCGAAAGTGTCCACGTGGAATCAATTTACATAACAGCTCCAGCACTAAGCCCCAACACTGATGGAATACACATAGAAAATACCAATGACGTGAGAATATACAATTCAGTCATTTCTAATGGTTGGTCACAAAATAATCCCCCTACTTAATTTTCTTTATCTATTGCATCAAAAGTCACTAACAATATTATGTTTAATGAATTATCCTTATACAGGTGATGACTGCGTGTCCATTGGAGCCGGTTGCCATGATGTTGATATAAAGAACATCACATGTGGACCTGGTCATGGAATTAGGTAATTAACTTTTTATTCATTTTCAAGAACTTACATATAGTTTATTTATTTAATGTATATGCACAAATAATTATTTTAAAAGTCATCACACTTATCAATGTATAGTAGGTTGTAATTGGAATATTATGTAAAAAAATTTATACTATCACTGTATAATCTTTTTTCTCTTATTAACTAACCTTATGTTATTAATTTAATTCAGTATTGGTAGTCTGGGAAATCACAACTCTAGAGCCTGTGTTTCAAACATTACGGTGAGGGACTCGGTTATAAAAGTGTCAGATAATGGGGTTAGAATCAAGACATGGCAAGGTGGAGCAGGATCAGTATCAGGTGTGACATTCAGTAACATTCACATGGAAAGTGTAAGGAACCCTATTATAGTTGACCAGTTTTACTGCCTCAGTAAGGATTGCTCCAACAAGACCTCTGCAGTCTTTGTAACGGACATAGTTTACACAAACATAAAGGGAACATATGACATAAGGCATCCACCAATGCGTTTTGCTTGCAGTGATTCTGTGCCATGCACCAACTTGACCCTCTCAGATATTGAGCTTCTTCCTGCTCAAGGAGACATAGTGCTTGATCCTTTCTGCTGGAGTGCCTATGGAAACTCTGAGACACTAACCATTCCCCCAGTATTTTGCTTGTTGGAAGGCCTTCCTCAGTCCATTTCAGGCAATGACATAGATCATTGCTGACCCACTAATTAATTAAATTCTCCGTATTTAAAGCAAAATTATGTGTGTATGTATATGTATAATTACAACTGAAGTAATTAAGGAGTATAGTGTATATGACCACGTATGAGTCTTATGTTGTGACTTGTGATTGTTGAGGAGTTGTGTTTTAGATGCTCCTCCCCAATTGTTAACTATATATCTCCCATAGTAATGTCAGGTTTGAATTAATATAATATTCATATCTAATTAGATCCAATACTGTTGTTATCATCATGGTCCATGGTTCTATAAATTTTGCAACATGCTGTTATAAATTTTAAACGCGCGCATATATAGGTAGGTTTAGGACCCAAGGAGTTTGGCAAAGAATAGAGGCTAGGATTAAATTTGGTCAAATTATTACACTACATGTGCTTTACTCCTATTTTTTAATAATAAATTCGTACTAATTGATAACTGTCTAATACATGGTTATAAATTATCTGCATGGCCATTCTATATTGCTATTAAAACTTTTAGGCATTTAATTATAATATTTTATAACCTGTAGAGTTTCAATTGAAAATTTGGTGAAACTGTCTAGAGATTTATTTTTAAAGTTTTATACGTATTAAGTTTAATTCATAAATGCACGGTCAGGGATTTAATGTAAAACTTTTTATACCATTAACCACATAAATCATGTTAGATATGACTTTTAATTAAAATATATAATTATTATAAAGAAAAATTATAATACATAATAATATTTTTCTTGCTATATGACAAGACAGAGTGCAAAATATAAGTGAGTGTTTCAAAAGATACTTACAAAATATAATGAGTGTTTAAAAAGATATTTGCAAATTATCATGTTAGCAATTGTGAAAATCAAACTCATATTTTTATATGAGATAAATTTGTTCTTTATCAATTGGATCAACTTTCATTGATTTATCATACATAATTATATGTAATTGAATAATAAAAATATTTAAATTAAATATTTATAAGAATATTATTAAATACTTAAATATTATAGGAGCATACTATAAAAAAAAAACAAAGTGTACAAATTGTAGTGTAAATATTTTTTATAAGTAATTTGGTAATATTTTTATTTTTAAATTTAGAGAATCATTAATATTTAAAAATGAATAAAGATTATTGAAAGGGTATTACAAATTTTCATTTTATTCCTTTTATTTTTTAAAATACTCAATTAAAGTAAACATTTCCGTAGAATGGAAAAATAGATATACTTTAGATCTCCATTGAACGCATGGACCTTCTTTAACAATTACAAGAAAAATGCTTATATTCCTTCGAAGGTGATTCGAACGTTTTCCCGCATGAGCGAGGTCGTCAATTATTGCGTGTATACTTTGGTTTGAATAAATTATCACCACTAGTTGTACAACCGTGAAATTCATGGATCAAAGAGGAAAAGAAGAAAAGCATTTAATAAATTCACTTGTCGTCGTTGTTGACATCTCAGAATTTGGATAAAAAAAATATGTGTAGGCATGGATAGATCATTAGAGGCCAAACAGTTTGGTTATCCTATATTTGAGTGCCAAATTATTATAGTTATACAGACAATCCATTCTCGTAATCACAGCTTATCATCAGCTTATCATTAAATTAATTTCTTGAATTGCACTCGGTTAGGTTTGTGAGATTTCCTCTATATGTTTTGTGAAAATGAAGCTATAGTTATATATTAGTTAATACTGTAGTCATTTATCTCATATGATTCACTGTTACAAAATGAACTGTATGTCCTCAGCCATATATAATTTCTTATAGTCATTTAATTTATCTCACATGATTCACTGTTATAAATTAGAATGGTATGTTGATGAGAAAAAGTTTTGTAATAAAGTATACAATAATACAAGAAAGCTTCTGAATTGATTTAGATACTCCATACACATATGCAGCGGGGGATCCAAATTTTTTTTTCAGTGGAGGCTAAAAGATAGTTTAACATTTTATTAAACAAAAAATTATATAAATTTTATTAAAAATGATGATAAAAAATTAAAAACATTAAATTTTAAAAGAATAAAGTGGGTAAAATTAATATCAATTTATTTTTTCTTTTATTTTTTACAACTATTTATATTCATTTTATTAAAAAAAGTATCTTAGAAGAACAAGATTTATTTTTTATAGTAAAAAAATATTTATTCAATCGAATAAAAAAGATTAATTTGTGAGGAGAAATTACCCCACACCCTAATAAGTGGATCCACCAATGCAAATATGGTACTCTCTGCTTTAGCAAATCAAGTCTGATACTTGATGAATTTTTTGTTTCCTTTTATAGAATTACAGCTTAAAATAACCGTTACAGAACTTTATCCTCCAATGAGAATATGATAATTTGGTTCAACTTAACCCAATATCCTATTAATTTAAACCGCAGAGTAGAAGATTCCAAAACTGCCTTGGCATCTGTGTTCTAAAATAAGATTAAGGTGATGACTGATGAGAGTCTAAACAAACAAAAACATTGTAACGATATGGGGAATCTGGAAAGTAAAACAATAAGGGAATGATGATTAAGTAATTATCAGTTAGCGTGAGTGATTACAAGAGGATTTGCAACTAAGAAATTACTTCTTCCATTTTAAAATAACAGATATTTAAGAATTAAGATAGGTAAATAGTATTTTTTGTTTTTTTTTACATTTTCTATGATTTTCAAATTAAAAAAAATATATTTTTAATTTCTTAACCAGCATACAGGTTAGCAAAAACCTTTAACTCAAATTAAGAATAATAATAAATAAATTATAAATTAAAATAATTTTCACTCTCTATAAATTAATTACTTCTAACTATTATGGGATTAATGATAATGTTAAAAAAATTGATAGGCCCAGTACTAAAAAAATATTAAATTGATGTAATTTATTTAAAGTAAATTTAAAATAATTTTGATGTCTTATTAAAAGTTCAAAACATCAATAAATGTAATTTTTTAATACTAAAATATGAGTCATCTTGAAATGGAGAAAGTATTAGATACATGGCTCCAAATTATCATGTCTCACATCAGTTTTCATATGCCACAATGATAAAAAAAAAAATTAAATTGAAAGATTAGATTACGTGTCATGTAAAATTGATTGGAACCATAAGCTTGTGATAATTTATATTGATGATTGACCTTGACTTGTAAGTTGGATTCTGAAGTGGAGGGAGGGAGTGACAAATTTGCATGCGCGGTAGCCACTCTAATCATGGGTCGGATCAGTGTCTATGTATTTGAAGGAAGGTATTCTTGCATTCGCTGAGAAAAAAGTATCAGTCAGGGCACGGGGTAAGTCTAATTGCACCCACCAAACACACCTAATTCTCCAAGCCTTTCAATCGTTATTATTGTTTCCATAGATTGCAAGACATGAAACATTGGGAATGAAAAGAAAATCACTAACATGCACTTGCTAAATTGGGATTCTAGGACACGTATATATTTTAATTGCTAATAAATATATGCCCTTTCTCAAATGCTTGGTTATAAAATCTTTTCAGCTTTTATGCCCATTAATTCCCATCATCCTCTACCTCTTTTTTCTGCTCCACTTGATCCTTCTTCTAGTCTTGTCTTGTAATTATGTTGCTGCACTTCGAAGATTGGTCATTCTATTATCTAGTATATTCTATTCACCATTTCTAGTCAACAAGGTCTTGGAGAATCTAATTTCAGATTTCCTTTTGGCTTTTGATACCTTCTTCCAAATGATATGAGACTTGGGCTATCGATTTGGTTGGGATATTGAATCATTGAATTAAGAATCCCAATAAATTATTAGATGACTTGTATGATCATGTTTCTATTAAAAAAAATAAATGATTTAATTATATGTAAACTTATACACTTAAGATTTAAAGTTTAATAAAATTCAACATATTTAAAAGTATAGTTATGAATTTATTTGAAATTTTGAACATCCAACATATTTTTTTAGAATTGGGTATATATAAACAATCTTAAGTTAAAATTTAAAATATATATTATTGTTGTATAATGACAAATATAATCTAATATACACACAAATTAATCAAGAGAAAATTGAAAATAATAATCACTTTATCATTTCAAATTTCAAGATGTGGTTATCTTTAATAAAAAATATAATCAAATATATAAATAACATAAGTGTAAGGTATAAATTTATTTTTCTAATATGAATAATGTTGTAAAAAAATTACAAATTACATGGCACATCAAATCAACCGAATCATCAAATCATCAATTCAAGATTGAATCGTTTTGAGTTAAACTGAATCACATCAAATTATATGTAAAATCGATCCAACAAATGATTTAATTAAATGACCAATTTCAAATCAATAAATCAACCCAATCAATCCAAACGAATCTAATAATTATGCCTTCTTTAGGCGGCCTCCTCACAAATGACATGTAATTATAATTTGTAAAGCATTTAGGCCAACACCACGTAATACGTAACCATATTCCAAAAGGACTAAATGGAAAAAAAATAATTAATAAGAAGAACAACTCGGAGGTACATGATGACTTGTGGGTTGGTGAAGATATAGGTATAACACTTGGTTTTTTTTAGAGCGGCTTCAGAAGGAATAATAAAAAAAGAGTAAGGGTTTCTAGTTCCTATTGCTACATTATTTATAGACGGATGTAGGACGAATATGGGCATGGGAGGCTGTGCAAAGTTAAAGTTAAAGGTACCATAAGGAATCTAGCCACTCAAAAGGGTATCTCTCATCTACCCTCTACAGTTTATATCTAAAATCTGAATGATGTACCACAACTTCATTTCTTATAAAATGAACACCTAAATATAACAAACATATAGCACTTTATTTATCCATTATGATGCTTCAAGAGAATTGTAAGTGGAGAAAAAGTAATTTCTTCAAACAAACAAAAAAGGAGAGCTAAAAAAACATGCTCAATAAATGCACAATAACTGTTAGCTTTCCTCATTTTTCTTAAAGTACTACCACCATTTTATTAAACTAGTATATATGCATTGCACGATAAAGTTAAATTTGAAGTAATAAAAATATTAATATGCCAATTATAATTTTAAAATTTAATAGAAATTAATGATGTTATCATAAAAAAATAATTATATATAAGACAAAAACACGTTTGTAATGAAAAATAAATTATATATAAATTAATAGATATATAATATTAACATATATAAAGTGTAAGAGTACTAATAATTATAACGCAATCAATAAAAGAAAAGTATAATTATTGACTACTTTGAGACGAATATTATATAACATATTTTAACATGAAAATTTATAACATGGTCTTTAAAATCCTATCATAAATAAAATTTTAATTTTACTTGAACCATAGAAGAAAAAAATAGAAAATTTTTTTTCATCTAATCCAACAAGTGTATAGATAAAAGAAATATATTGTTATTTTTATTAAAACAAATGATTATATTTAAGACAAAAAATTACTTAATATTTATTTTTTAAGTAACTAAAGTATTTAAGCATGTAAATTTAATACTCTTTAACTTATACGCCAAATACACGAGATAAAAATGTATTAAATTAAATTGATTGATTTTATCTAAATATTTAAGAAACGTCTAATTACATGTGATATTTAAAAATTTAATTACATCATTACGTGTGATATTTACAGTTATAGCTAGTATGTAGTCAAAATTATATTTTCTAACTGCACCCTTCCAGTTTTATATGTCAATTATGTTCTCATTATTTGGTCTTTTAAACCGCATTTGCCTCTTTGGTTTAAGGATCAAGGGTTGGGTTGTGTACCATACCTATTTTAGGCCAAATCATATATGTCTTAATCTTTTAGCTTTTACATAACAGTAAAAAGTGAAAAAAAAAAATCGTGTTAACAAAATTACTCCTCGTCCCTAACCTCTTCTGATTGAATTTTGAAAAAAGAGAGAGAAAAAAACATGACGCAAAACAAAAAGAAATCGTTTTTTTAGCGGAAAAAAAAAAGGACCGCTTACCAATTACGATTACAGAAGATTTATTGGGCCTCAATGAAACATGGAGCGTGGCCCGATGCGTAATGGGGTCCTTCGGGTTAAATTCACAAACGATGTACTGATATTAATTAAATTTCTATCATTTTTATAACATTTTTAAATGATAAATTTTATCAATTCAATAAGTGGATTATGAAGTATTTTTTTCGATAAAAATATTTTTTAACCACCATAATTAATATTACTTCGATAAAAAAAAACATATGCTCAATTTTAGATGATTTTAAAATTTATAAATGATTTATTAAGAGTAAACAATGTATTTGTGTGAAAAAAGAGAGTAGACAATATATACAATGATAATATAAAAAATATTTATATATTTATTTAATTATAAATTATTATATATAAAAAATGTTAATTTTAATAATAACTAACATAAATGTCATGTATACCATTATTTTTTATTTTACATAGATGAAAAATAAATAAATATATAAATAATAATAATTTATAAAATTAATTTTGTGTTAATATTATATTAAAA
>PYAF01004719.1:232624-251124 GCA_007407185.1 Glycine tomentella | reverse complement strand
TAAAAGGAATTTAAAAAATCCTCTATTTTTCTTAAATGATGTGACTTTTTTTTAAATGACATTTTATCACTATAAAAACGTAGAAAATAATAATATAAATAATACAATTGAAATTTCAATTATGGCTACACTTTAATGCAGTCAAAAGTGACAAATATTATATATTAAATTAAATCTAAATATAATATTTCAATTAGTGATATTTTAATTAAAATTAAATATTTAATTTGATAATTAAATAATTAAAATTAACATTAAAAATAATTAACAGCAATCATTAAAAAAACTATAATTTTAGTTAAGTAATACTAGTAAAAAAGTTTTAAAATAACATAAAAAATACTACACCTATATAAGTTTTCTTCAATTATAAAACGTAATTAATGAAAGTACAGTTGTTACCTCTCGATTTTGGTAGTTTGATAACGTAAACGTACCAGTAAGAATAGCTTAACGATGAGCGTGTTTAATTATTTTCCATTGACTTGGGTAGGTGACATATTTGGATGTAATCATTCGTTTTGTATTGGTTGATTGGGCACACCTTGTGCTCTATGTTTGCATTTATTTTTTTAATAAATTTTTGTTTATAAAAAAAAATTATATTGACTTGGGTGAAAATGAACTAATCTAAGTCAATTTTTATTTCCTTATATATATTCAAGAAAAGTAACGTAATATGGGTGTTGTAATGATGCGACGTCAACCCATCCAGCATTGCCAAAACTGTAACTATTAAATTGCATCATTCATATGTAATAAGGTTACCTTTCAAAAAACAAAACTTATTAAGGTTATATGCACTTTACTTCTATTAAATTGCATCATTCATATGTAACTAATACAACAACAAAAATTAACAATATACCCTCTCTATATTGTTATTCTTGACAAGGCTAGTTAGGTAGTGTGAAGAGCTTTAATACAAAATTACTATGAAACGACATCATTATATTTTATTAGATAAAAACAGATTTGACACAACTCAAGTGGGAGTTCTTTTTTCTTTACAATAATTTTATGGGTAATAAAATATATATTAATTTTTCTTATAAATAACTAACTTTAGCTGGAAATTTTGACTAATCATTTTTAATAAAATATCTTTTGTTAACTATATTTTATTTATTTCAGTATCATATTTATAATATAAGTTTTATTTCTAAAATACTCAAGTTTTTTAAACACCTAATTAACACTAATAATTTGTTTTCTTTTTTTCACTCATACCATATATTACTTATAATACCTATTAATCAAATGAATGCAGTTTAGTTGATAATATAGGCTGAATTTTTGAGAAAGAACATGTGATTTTCACATAATATACTTCTAAAGAAAGTTGATAAAATTTAAATATGACTAAGTCTCGAACTAAATATTAGTCTTTTAGTGGTTCAAATGACTGAAACTTATAAGATTTCTTTGGAATTTTGTGGGAGAACCAAATACCCTAATTATGGTGATTGAAAAAAAAAAACTATAATGCCTATTATTTTTTTCTCTTCTACCTACCACTCTTTCACTACATGTCACTTAGCATGTAGGGTATCCAAATTTTATTTTCTATTGTTTGTATTTGAACCATTCTTACAACAAATTGGTGCGAGAGAACATTTGTTAAAGAGTTAATTAAAGTTTTAGTTATCAACTTTTTCATATTCTAATTTTTAGTTCCTCAATTTTTTTTTGAAATCTTTTAGTACTTTATATATTTTGTCAATATTTTTAGTCCCTCAAAATTTACTTGTCTATTTTTAGTTCTTTATTTATTTTTATTGTTCAAAATTATTTTAAAATATATAAAAAAAATAAGTGACTAAAAATGAACAAAACAATTACTAATCTTGAACAATAAAGATAAATAAAGGGCTAAAAATGGATAAAAAAAATAAGTGACTAAAAATGTTGATGAGAACTTAATAGAGAACTAAAAATTAACAAATAAGTTTTAAAAGACTAAAAATTAGAATATGAAAAAGTTAAGAGACTAAAAAATTAATTAAGTTTTGTTAAATTAATTTATTGAATGACTTATATATAATACGAAGACTTGCTCTTTAACTTGGTACAGTATAGTGCAAAGCTTTAATATTGTTGTGGCATATTCGTCCTTTAGATTCTTTGAATAGTATTGGCCAAATTAATCCTTCGTGACGGAGAGGCAGTATCTATGTTGTCCTTATATTCATCACTTCACTCGGAAGCAGGAAGCAACCAAGAAACTGCGTGCTGCTGTCTCCTTATTTTCTCAAAACTGCATGCGCCCACTCTTTTTCACCGAGCCTTCCTTTGATTTATTCTCAGCACTTTTTGAAGATGGGTGAGAGTAACAGCAGCAAGAAGAGAAAGGCAATTTGCTGCGAAGAAGATGAAGACGAGAAGGCCAAAATGGAGACGTTCTTTGCTTTGGTGACAAACATCCGCGATACACGTGATCGGTGGATGGGTTTGCGGTCAGCCGGGTCAGGTGACAGCAAGAGCAAGAGGGGTAAGATTATCACTGCCAAGGAACAAAGTAGCGTTTGGAAACCCACGTTTCAGCTTGAGGATTTCGCTGATGAGCAAGCTCGGTGCCGAAACTCAGACCCTAGTGCTTCTCACAGCAAAATTTGTGATAAGGATGAGAACGCAGAAAAGGGTATTGACCTTAGCCTCTCACTTTGACAAATGGTTCTCTTCATTTGACCATCACTAGCTAGCTGTTATTATAGTATTCTTATTCTATACTCAGAAACCTTAAGCCTTAAGCCATGTCTCTCTCTAACTTGATTGTCACTGAGCAACTTAATTTTTAGATTTGTGGTTAGTTAATATGGCTTTTGCTTAATTTTAAGACTTTTAGATTTAGTCAATTCTACTGTATTTTGAACTTCAACTTGTGAAATAATTGTGCCTTTTCAGTTCCATCGATGACAGTGTTTCTAAATTGAAGGGAGAGGAGAGGGTGAGAAATTAGTACTTTATATAGGGCCTGTTTAGACAAGCTTCTCTAAAAGCACTTTTAGAAGAAGAAAATAAGAGCAAAAAGATGAGATGAGTTTCTCCATAAGTAAAAATAAGTTCTCCATTAGTTAATTTGTAGAAGCTCACAAATGTGACTTCTCTAAAAGATGAGATGACATCTACAAATTAACAGATAAAGAACTTATTTTTACTTATGGAAAAGCTCATTTCATCTTTTTGCTCTTATTTTCTTCTTCTAGAAGTACTTCTAGAGAAGCTAACATCCAAACAGATCCATTGTCTAGTATTACTTTCAACTTATGATTTTGACCATTATAAATTGTTTAGTAAATTGAATATCTTCGGTGTGAATTTCACAGAAATTGACAAAAACTATAAATATGCAGTGTTGAACTATAGAGTAAATTCTTAAAGAAAAGTGAGGATTTTGTTTGGTTCATACGAATCGAAAATAGCATCTCAAAATTTATAATAACTTACATTTCATTTTTAGTCAATTAAACTAAATCCCTTCACAAAAATATTCTTGATTGAACTTTCAATGTAAAAAAATACGATTAAACATGTTTTCAGTTATGAATATAGAATTTTGCTTTTCTAAAGATATGCATTTTAGAAAATCAAATACGCTCGTAATAATAGATAAAAAAAATATTAAGAAAATCTAGTTGTTGAACATAATGCATGAATTATTTTAAATTTCTCATATTATTTTTGATTTTTATGAATAAAAAAATTATTATCAATGATAATTTTTTATTAGTGACAACATAGAATTGTTTTAAATTATTGCATGATATTAAAGTCAACTATCACTGGATTTTCTTATTTTGCACGGAATTGAAAGAGATGGTAAAATAGGTTTAATTCACCAGCTTAATTAATTGATTTAATTTGGTCAATTTTTTTTAAAGGAAAATATTATATATATATATATATATATATATATATATATATATATATAATCATGAACTGATTATTTTGTACAAGGAGTACGAGGAAACAACATTACAAAAAACAGGACAGTAACCTAATGCACTCCCTAACACATCCCAAAAAAAAAAAATCCTAATTCTCAGGGCATCCTCTTGTGTTAATACACCAAGAAGAGAAGAAAAAGCCAGGTTTGACACCAAATCTAAACATCATCTAATGTCACGACATCATCTTAATATGAGTTAGCATTTCCAAAGCCGAATGGAAATCATCTTTAATCATTGGCGCAAAAATGCTAAAATCGACACCAAAATCATTTGCAAGAAAAAATAATTTGAAACCATACCTAAATTTTATAATCGAGTTCCCTGATCTTATCAACAATCATGTGCTTTCGCACATGAGTTAAATACAACTTATATATTAACTCTACAAAATGTTGAATTCTATCTTGTTAATTATCTTTTATTCCTATATTTATATCTTTATCATATAATTTATAACAACTCGTACTCTATCTACTCTTACAACACTTGATTACTATATATTAAACTAATGAGTATTACTAGTTTGTTCCTCAAAATAACTAAATTTCTTGTAATCCAGATGCACCACCATGTCGCATGCCACACCAAGTATTCCATATGTGTAGCCTTTTTCTCCACAAAACATCTACCTATTTGTATATATAATTGTATATCCCGCGGCATAACAAAAGCAATGTCCAGTCATCTGAAAATCGCTTCCCACACCCCAGATATAACATGACAGATTCTAAACAAATGATTACAACCTCCACTAGCTTCTTCACAAAAAACACATGATGAATGAAAATTTTGTACCAGAATCCCCCTCTTTTGGAGTTGATCACTTGTTGGTAATATATTTTGAAGTAACCTCTATCAAAAAATTAACACCTTGGATGGAGCTTTATATGACCAGAATCTTCTAAATATAACTATGTCTGTTTGTTCTTCTGTGGATCTTATAAATAGTTGTTCTAATACCTTATAAGCTAAGTTAATCGAGAAGATATTAGAATAATAAGCTGTCCAGATCTATCTGTCATCTGAGCCCACCCGGAAAAAACCTTCACTACTTAAAAGGTTAGTCATTTCTCGGAATATCAATTTAACTTGTGTATTGTATCAAATAATATAGTTGACTCGTACAGTTACTTTTATCCTTTATTTCTTATTTTTTAACTACAAATTACTACGTTACTTGTCATAAAGTTTATTTTATAGTTTATAAAGGGGTCGGTGGTGTATTTAAATATTTTATGCGATAGGGACATGGATATATAATAAGAAGTTAAAAATACCAAAATTATTTATTATATGAAAAGTATAAATTTATTCAATATATATTTACTCTTGTAAAATAATTTAAAGCATTTAATAATGTGTATTTAATATTTTCTCAGCTCATACCATACTTATACAGTAGAAAAGTTCCTTTTATAAATACTTGTTTGGATTTACTAACATTAATCGTTATTCTCTGTATTTTTTTTAAAGATTTTTTTATGTGAATTTTTTTAAAAATTCTTTTATATTTATCTGTGCATTTAAAAATTCAAGATAATTTTAATAGTGCAAGTGGTAATGTGATATTATTAAGTTAAAATATTTTTAATAAAAATGAGGGCATTGATTACTTTTTTTAATATAAATTATCTTTTAAATTACACCGATAATAAAACAGATGGAATAATATATTAAATTTTTTATAGTATAATATTATTAAATAAAAATCATTACTGTTGTATTAATTTTAGCATTATTTTTATAACAAATACTATCTTTATTATTTTTTTTACTTTTTTTTAACCTAGGCAACCAATCCTTAGATTCACTAAAAAAAATCAATCCTTAGATTGACCTTAGTAAACCTAAAAGGAATTATCCAGCTGGTTACATAAATACAAATCACTTTTTTTTCCTAATTTATTTTCAGAAAAAATGAAAAACGTAGACAATGTCCTTTTTAAGGGAATAACTTAATAACTGTAATTTAATTGATAATATACACTTAATTATAAGAAATGATCTATCATAAAATTTTAATCTATTTATTTGAAAAGAGACAAAGAGTTTTGAATATAATTAAACTCATTGATTATCATTGATTACCTTCAGGCGCCCCCTCAATTTTAAAAGTTCATAAAGTAAATTTTTTCCTTACAATTTTTAAAAGTAAGATCTTAGATTTTTGTATTGTGTTTATATTTATATATTTTAATTCTTGATTTCAATTTGTATAATTATCTCTCACTAGTTTAGGGTCCTAGATATGTGATTGTGACTAAACTCTTGATTAATGATTAATCTCATAATTGATCCAAATGGATGTTTAGATTTGCTATAACGTGATAATAATTTGTGTTTTTTAATCAAATGATTCAGGGTTAAAATATTTATTGATCATTTGATATGGAATAAATTGTGTTTAAAGAGAAATATTCATTTTATTTGTATTCACGATTTCCAACAAAAATTAATCATAAGTTTTAATAAGATTATTTCATACCAATACCATGAAAATAAATATTTGTAAGAATATATTGGGATCTCACCAAGAAAATAAAGATCCTAATTAAAATGATTTAAAAAAATAAGAAAATGAGAAGAGTGAAAGGAAACAAAGGACATATATATATATATATATATATATATATATATATATATATCTTTTGATATGCGAAAAAATGAGTGGAAAGCGAAAAACAATGATGGAATTCAGTTAAATACTCTTTCTTCTCAAAGTTAAATAGATAAAAAAAAAACTCTTATTTGTATGCATTTTTTTATTTGGGATGTTAGTGTCATTTTATATATACATCTAGTTTTGTTTTTATCATTTTTTACATAATCTAAAAAGTTATCTTACTTTTTACTCATTTTTTCCTTCTTTATTTTCTGTATTTTTTCCCCAAATCAAACTAAGCATTTGAACAACAGATTTATTTTTTGCTCAAATTTGATCAAAGATCTTTTAATGTTAAAAAGGATCGCACGATAATGTAAGAGGATGAAAAGACACAAATGAATTATTGAGTCCAACATAAATAATAATGGGCCATATTATGATTATTTTATACTATTTTATTTCCTTTCTATCTATTTAGTTACTTTTTTTTTGTATTTATCCATCCCTGTAAGTATAAAATAATTACATTAATTTTTATTTTTTATTATATTTTATGAAACATATAGATATAAAATAAATAATATATAAGTTTAAAATTATTTTTAAAATATAAGATAATACAAGTAAATAAAAGATTATTCATTGTATTTTTATCATATAAACAAATTGTTCCTTTTTTAAAATAATTTGAGATAATAGAAATTCATTTTAAATTAATGCCTTGATTAGTAAAGAACTTCTAGAAAATCATAGACTAGGCTGACATCATACAATGTTGTCATCTATGAGTCATCGTAACACGTGTTGAGAACTTTTGATGCGTCGTTTTCACGCTATCATCTACACCTAATGCTGTGTGGCCTGTGGGTGTCCCCACCAAACCGAAGACTTGTGGTACCTACTACCTACTACTGCCCAAGCCCCACCATTTTTACATTCTTCTGAAATCTTTATTTTCTTCATTCAATTTTTTAATAAATACTTTCTTAGTTCTCATATTCCTTTCCGTAAAACCTGCCAGGCAAACATTGTCCTTAAATGTTTATTGAAATTTTAAAGCTTAAAAATATTAAATAAGATTTTTAATATTTAAAAGGTATATCTTTATACAAATTAAATTTTAGATTTTGATTCATTAATGAGTAACAAATTTAAGATATTCAAACTACTCTCTTTTTTTGTTTTTATATTTTTATTTTTCATAATCACCATAAGTATTTGAAATTTGAATCATTCATTTTAAAGTTGAAATATAATATTTATATATATTAAAAAATTATTTATCATGAATTTTAATTATTAAATAATTTACGTATTTAAAAATATTTATTTATAAATTTTAATTATATAAAATTAAATATTCATTATGGGTGAACGAAACATAGACAATTATTTATATAACAATCCTAAAAGACATAAACAATTATCTAACATATTTTTTTTCACTCTTCTTTTACAACCAAATCAAAAAGTTAAACATTTTGCTTTTATCCTCTACAGATATTTTAGTATTTTCCAACCAAATTATATCGTTAAAGAATAACAACTACAAAAATTGCTGACAGTTATTATAATTTATAAAGAGAAAGAGATTTAAATAATAAAATGTTATTTTTTTATATTATTTTGATTTTCTTATATTTGTTTTTTAAATCCAAACAAAACGCAATTGGGTCGGGAGGGTACGAACCAATCACACTGGTTAAAGACTTAAGATTCTTTGAGGTACATAGCTTAATAAAGTATTTATTTTATATATGTTTGATTTTATCACAATTTTAAGCCGTTGATTTGTTAAAAGTACACTTTATTATTACCTACAAGATTCATACTGGAATTTTCTTTTTGTGATACATCACAAAAAGTAAAACAGCAACTCCTAAGACATCATCATTAGACTAAGATCTTGAGGAAAGATATTAGTTGAAGATTTTGATTTTCATTAAATATTTCAATAAAGAATTTAAAGAGATTTCTAATATAAAGGATGAGTTTTTATAAAAGATTTTTTAATATTTGTATATTATTCAAAAAAGAATAAATTTTTTTCCTCTTTCTCTCTTTCTATGATTTTAAAATGAGATTTATCATTAAAAAAAATATTAAAAAAATCTTGAAAGATCTTCAATATTATGTAATATTATAGGATTCATAAAAAAATAATCTAAAATCTTTATTTGAGATCTATTACTAAAGATGTTCTTACATTAAAAAAGTAAGAGAAATTAAAAAAGGATAATTGATTCAAACAAGACACACATTAATAAGCCAATCTACACAGAAGTTAGCTTCACAAAAAATATGGTTAAAACAATTCCCACTCAAGAAATAATAGATCATGAATTATCTTGATTAGAGGAAAATAAAGATGAAAATCATCAGTACTGCAGTTTCGAACTTGGATTTAGATTAGAGTACTAGAGATTTAAAATGGATGGTGGATGGATGTAGGCATGTAGCGTACATTGAATGTGCGTTATCTCTTCTATTGATGAGGGTCTTTCTTTCCTTTTATCTTGCAATTATATATGAGTGTCGTATTCATTTTTGCGATTCGTTTGTCAATACTTACATAATAAATTCCAGGGTTGCATGTATCTCATAATTATGATAATGTAGATCTTTCCTAAAATGATATACTTATTTTTTTTGGAGTGCAAGGCCATGAAAAAATATCAGTGGAACAGTGTAAATCATAATTCAAACGTAACACCAAAACTACAAAAGTGAAATTATTTTGCCCCTTTTTCTACGGAAAAATTCTCGGCTTCTCGCTATGAACGAACAGTTATTGGTAATAGCCAATAGGTGACTTCTAAAAAATAACAGTATCATTTACTTTAAGGATTAATTTCTCTTACAACGTTGCACCTAGAAATCGAAGGATTATTTTGCTATCCAAGTGTATTTTTAGATGTTTAATTATAATAACTGACGTCATACCCACAAAACATTTATTTAATTACTCCAACTGCCAAATACTATTATTATATAAAATATCTCATAATCTCCACCTCTTCTCTTCCATTATAATTGTCATATATATTTTTATAAAATTATATAGATAAATAAAAATTAATAAATAGATGAGAGAGCGATAATTTAATTAAAATCTGACTTTAACATTCGAGTTTACTTAAACAAAATCTCTCTCCGTCACACTTTGAATTCTTTCCTTTCACATTATTTAGTTAACCAAATAAAGCAAACAAAGTGTCTACAAATAATATTTAAAAAAAAAAAAAACAAAATCTGGCAAATGTCAAAATGATACTTTCAACATTTAGAAGAATTCAAAGTTAACACTAGCAATAATATTAAAATCTGTATACTTTTATTTGAAATACATTTTATTTAATATATTCAATATGTTTATTTTTGCTGAATTTAACATTAAATAAATTCAATATGTTATACAATCATTAAGTAAAATGATTATGTGTTAGGAGTTTGATCTTTGGGTAAAATATAACAAAATTTTCTCAGAATATTTAATACAAATACATGTTGAAAAGTTAATTTGAGATCTCTAATTAAATTAAAATAATCTTACACGAATTTTTTTATACACTCAATGGATTAAATTCTAAAAATGTATGTCCTATTTGGTACCATGGAAATAAGATGGAGAAAATGGTAATAAAGTGAGTGAAAACAATATTGGTTGTTTGGTTAAATGAAAATAAAATAGAAACAAGATGGATCTAGTATTTTTTATACTTATTTTCATTTATTTATTTATCTCTATTTTTTCTCTATTTATCTTCAATCAAACACTTCTAATTTTAATTTCACTTTTCATCCATCTCCCTCTTCACTTATTCTATTTCTATCCAATATTTTTTTTTCTTCTCCGCTAAAATGTAAGTTTGGCCTCATTATTTTGCCCAAACTGCAATTGTAATCTCTTCATTTAATCTCGTAATTTTGGTATATTTTATTTCTTTTATTTTAGTCTAAATGACTCTTAATCCTAACATATTTATTTTAAATACTATTAAGAAATATTTAAATTAATTAAAATGTAAAAAAGTATAGAAAAATAAATTAAAATTAAAAAATAGAAAATTAAATATCTCTATTTTATAACAGAAGAATTGAAATTATAAATCAAACAAAACATAGAGACTAAAATTGTATTTTATCTTTTCTTCTTTTGGTAAATACTAACTAGTATCATTAATGAACTAAAAATAATAATTTTTTTATTGAAATGCGCAAAATGTATTATCCATAACTTTGTTTACATTTTCTTATAATCTCTACTGTAAATATTTTTTCCCTGTTAATCCATGTGTTCTTATATATAAAGACTCGATTATCAAATTTATTAAGAGTAAAAATGTGGTTATTTTTTCTTAAATTTATAATTTTTTTTCAAAGCTATCGTTCTAATTAACACTCTTCTCTCTTCTAATTATTTGTTAAATATAATCTCTCTTTTTTAAATTAGGGGTATTTTGGTCTTGGGTTCAAAGATCACGGGTGTCATCCAATCTACCAAGTCAAAGACTAATCTCAGTACAAATACTTTGCAATAGAGTAGATTAGAATAGTATTTGGAGCAGTAAAACCTTCATTGACCAATCTTAGCCTTAAATCATACACCTAACACATCATATACAATCTCTATAATATCGATAAATCGACAATAATAAACTTTTATATAGAATGAATCAAGTGTGGTTAGGTATATACTTTAAGCTAAGATTAACCAATAAAGATTTTACTATTCCAAATATTGTTTTAATATACTGCAAAGGATCTGTACTTATTTTGCACATGATGAGAATTAAACATTAATTATTCGACTAAATATATCGTTCTCATGTAAATACAGTGAAATCATTATAGTCTAATAATAATTAATGCAATGACTATTATAGATTGAGTTTTATAAAAAAAAAACAACAAATACCATTTTAAACTTATATCTTATATATAGAAATTGAGAAAATAATTTAAATTCCTTAATTAATATATTAGGGGGATTGGTTAGCAAAACTCTTTTTTCTTTTACCAATTATACCCTGACGTCAAAGTAACCTACTACATGTTTAATATTACTTCATTCCAAAATATAAGTCTTTTTAGAAAAGATAATTTGTTTCAAAATATAAGTCATTTTACAAAATCAATACCATATTAATTTTTTTTTTTCAAAATTAACCTAAAATAATATTTCATGCATTAAAAATAATGGTCTTTTTAATTTCTCACAAACTCTTTTTTCTAAGTAACTAGTATTTATTCATGTATTTATATCATTGATTAATTCCAAAAATTACTTATTTTTCCACAAGAAACGTCGGATACAACGAAATTAGATAAAGTGAAAAAGTCTTATTACATCACGTTTGTATATAAATTTATCATTATGAATCAGAATGTAGTAAAAGTAGTGAATAGAAATACAGTATTTAATTAGAAATAAATAATATGATAGTTTTATTTGATATTTTTGATGATATTTTACAAATTAAATTATTTTTTAACACCTGCAACAATTTAAAACTATTTATATTTTAGAAGTGTGAGAAAAAATGTCAAATGAATAGTGTACTTAAAATAACAAAAAGTCAAGGGTCTAGTATTGAAGAGGTCGAAATCATGTCGAATGAATCACAAGGCGTGGCTTACGTATGTAGCGAAAGCGCGGAGCAGTGACGTCACAAGCGTAACGTCATCAGACATCAGCAACTCAACTCCAGATTTGTTAATTGAAACAACGCATCGGTGTACGCGTAGGCTCGTATTTTGTTTAGAAAAAGCACACATCATAGAATTGTTGAACACGGCATTCCATTCCCGACAATACCCGCCAACACGAGACTCTCACCACACCACACCACACCACACCGTCATACCCATCAACAAGAAAGCCACACCGTACCTACTCAACCATAAATGATAAACCTCTCTCTCTTCTCTTCTTAATCAATTACAATCAGATTCTTTCTTCTTTCTCTCTCCGTTTTAGTTGCTATGGAAAATACTAAGAAGAGAGAGGTGAGGGAGGGTGAAGATGATGAAGATGAGATGAAGATGGAGAAGTTTTACGCGCTGTTGAGGAGCTTCCGCGACGCGCGTGATCGCCGGCGAAGGGAGTTGGTGGAATTGGAAAAAGAAAAACACGAGAGCCGCAACAGCTGGAAGAAGATGAAGGCCACCGCCTCAACAACCAATGACAATAAATCACAAGTTTCTTTTGAATTTCAGGACTTCACCACCGAGATTCATTTCAGAAAGCCACCTTTGATTTTTCCAAATCCAGTTGCATCATGTGACACTAGTATCAAAGACAACAACAAAGGTAAGGAGAAGAAGGAACAACAGGATCTTGCTCTCGACCTCAAACTCGCTCTCTAGTCACCATTCTTGGACCTTCAATTGTGTATGTATTGCAATGATGCAATTTAATTCGCAAATATCTATCATTTATCAAGTTCTTTATGTATTCCCGTCATAAAAAAAAGTTATTTAATGTTGACGAATAACATAAGTACTTTGATAGCATTTCGATTAATGGTCCCTCCGTCCGGTTAAAGAAAACGTACTATTTATCAACAAAATGTATTTTAAATTAGAAGTTAAAAAAATATATGTATATTCACTTTTTTTATGTTTGGATTGTTTTTATTTTATAATTAACAGGTCTTCTCGAATTCACCACATAGCGGCGGAGATAATGAGATTTTGATCGATTTAATTCATTTCTAAAATATTAAATTACAGTGATTACAATTGAGATTTCATAAAATTATTATATAGATATTTTATTTTTATTTTTTACTGTAACCTCTTTATTGGAGAGCTCTTTTGTAGGGAAGCTCGGTATAATATTTTAAAAATAATAGAGAATAGTTAATGTAATGTACTATAGGGTGTCGGTATATTTTTCAAAAATCAAGGAGGTTAATGTAAAGAGAAATAAAAGCATAATGAATTTGTGGTAATTTTATAGGAGTAATTAGTATAATTTACCTATTAAAAAAATGAGAAAAAATAAACTATTTATTAATGATTTTTTGTCCTATGACATATTAAAACATTAATTTGTATTTTTGAAAAATTATTAATATGGGTTGTTGCTAACATTCAATTTTTTTTTTTATAGTAATAGAAAAATTGTTTCTTTATATATCTTTGGAAGACGAACTAAAGACATGACTACCACATCAAAGAAGCAAAGGACTAAGATTAAAGTTTAAGAGACAAGAATTCATACAAAAGCATTAGCGAAGACATCCTTCCAACCATCATTTGTTATACATCAGTCAAGCTTCCAAAAAACAATAATATTATTTTGCGTCATTGCCAAGAAAAATGAACGCCAATAGTATGGATGTAATTAAAACTATGAACATTCATCATATTGCTAAGTGAGCAGCTTTATCATTAAAAAAGGAACCGTTTTTTATATTTATCATTAGACATAAGAATATCATCGGAATCACCCATCATGTAGGGGCATGGTAATAGTTGCTCTAAGATTTATAATACGATCCTAACTAGAGATTATACCAAATAGTGCAAGGACCCTAATGGAGATTCAAAGTGATTACTTGGTGGAAGGAATCAACTATAATCCCACCTTATTGACACAAATTTCTTAAAACTTACTCAACTAAGAAGATTGAGTGAAATAAATAACTTAATAAAAGCTTAAAAACTTTCTTTTATTGCACAAAATTTAGGAAGAGGGCAACCTAAGATAAAGAAAACTTTCGGGTTTGAAAAATACTTACAAAGATACTCCAAGAAGATGAATAAATGTTCAAGTCCGCGGCCTGTCCAATACAAGTGTGTATTTTGTTCTACTAAATAAACCCTTAGAGTTTCTTTATGTTTTTTTTTTTTTTTTAGTTTTATCTCTCTCTCCAATTAAATTATTGCAAAATTACTTTTGTTCCTTTCCTTTTTATAACCAAATATGCATATATTATTTTTCATATAAAATAAATTATATAAAATGATTATTACATAAAAAATATATAAAAAGTATTATAATTTTTTTTATTCTAACTCTTATCTATAATAACAATAATTTCCATTTTCATCCTTTTTCTTATCTATAAATATAAAGTAGAATATTTTTAGTGTAAATCATGATATTCTTTGACGGAAAACTAAGATTAATCGATCTTTTGAGATATTGAAATTTATTTAAGGAGTTGGTGTATTTTAACGTATGGTCTTGTATATACACGAGTCAATAATTGAATTAATGATAATGTATTTAAGAAATAAAATTATCTATTAATTATATTTTTTAATATCTACTAATTATATTTCACCATGATAATATAAAGTAAAATAGGAAGAAAGAATCTTTCTGTACAGTGGACCGACCACTTTGGTAGGCAGGGAGAAGAGAATTTTATTTTTAATAACATTATACTCTTCGACAGTATCTTTACTAATCTTTTTATATCTTATTTTAAGTATCAAACTAAAATAGTTATGTTTAATATATTAAAATATATAAAAAATATTTAATATGTTTTTTATTTTAATTAAGTTAATGAATAAAAAAAATCTAAGAAATTTTAGAATTTATTCCCGGCCGCATCTAACACTTGCACTTGATATTTAACAATGACAGGTCATTGGTCCAGAAGAAACGTTTAAATTCTCCATGTCACTACTAGGGAGCATTGGTGCTTCCAATTTTTATTTGAAAAAATTAAGAGATTTTTCATAAATAATTATCAAAATTTATTTTATATTATGAAAAATTAATGGATGACTAAATTTTTTAAGAAAATTTTGTAGGACTAAAAATTAAAATAAAAAATTGAGGGACTAAAAACTTAATTAATTTTTAATAGTTTAAATTTTTAAAAATTAAAAAATAAAACAAAAAAATATTTTTATGATTATGTTTAATGAAAGTAATATAATAAATAAACCATGTTTTTAACCAGAAAAAAAATATGTTTCTATACATTTTGTCTAGGAACAATTTTTTTATATAAAAACAATCCTGACGGCTCATGTTTAACGAGGAAGCGTATAGTATTCCCCACTACATTTCTACTCCTAAGAATAAGGAATTTAGATATGGGATCAATAATTTTTTTAATAAATTTATGACTCATTCAATAATATCACAAGAAAAATTCATATATCAGAATCAAAGACCAATCTATTTGGTAAAAAACAGTCTGGCAGGTTTTAGAAAGTATTTTTATATTTATTTTCAGCTTTAAATTTAAACAGAAAAAGTGAAAATAGAAAAAAAAAATTAAAGATTTCTTTTTTGTTCATAATAATCTAACCAAACTCGAACAATATTTTATCTAGAGACAATACTTGTAATTTAGAAAGAAAAATGTTAAAAATAAAAAATGATAAATTTTTTTCCTATCTTTCATATAAACTTTAAAAATTAAAAATAAGATATTACTTTCGTAATTAAAACTGACAGTTTTAAAAAATAAAACCAAACAATCTTTAACTTTGTTTATTCCATCTAAAGTTGTAATACACAATTTTCTGTGACGTCATATACATAAAAACATAATTAATTTGTGCATATAATAATTTTATCGCTTTTTCAGTTCTAATTCTAAACTGACGAGAGAAAGAGGAAAGGGTTAGAAGGTTCCTTTGTTCGCTTGCTTTGTGATTTTGTTTTATTTTTGTATTATTTTTAACAAAACTCAAGTACAGTTTTTAAGTATTTGCTTAATTTATTATTGGAATAAAGTTAGGATACTTCCATTTATTTGATAATTTTGAATTATATAATAGATATTTTTATTTGGGATGAGAAATAAATTCTGGATATTTTTATCTATTATAAAAAAATAATAATTCATTACATAAAATATGAATTTATAGATCATTTGAAAAATATTATATATATATATATATGAATTCTTAAAATTAAAAAGTTGAGTCTAATGATTATGAGAATCCTTAAATTATATATGATATATTTTTATTTGAATGTGTTGAGATTTATTTAAATTTTAGATGTTGATATTTGAAAATAGTATTTTTAATTATGTAAAATCTTAATTATTTGACTTTATTTATTATACATCAAGTATTTTTATACTAATATAATTTTGAAATATTAAATCTTTAATATGAATTACTATTTTAGTAAAAAGTGTTACAATTAATAATATAAAAAGTTATACACATTTATCCAATCACTAATAATAATATTTCTTATCCATTCCATTTCTACCGCTCACAAAGTGACAATATTTCTACTTTGTCTATTAGGTTTCAGACTACCAGACTCTCCATAACAGGAAATTACCAAGCCTATGCAATGAACATTCTGCTGGTGGCTGGAGCATTTTTTCAATTGATGCCAAAATCATAGAGCTATTAAATGGTAGTTTGTTTCTTTATATAGACTTATAATCGCAAATTTTGAAAAATACTATACCAATAATAATTAACATTACAAACTAGTTGAAAATGTGAGTCTTGCATTGCTTAGTGGCATCAGTTGTTGAAGACTTGAAAATGTGAGTCACGTTTACTTTTCTAAAGAGGCACTCATGTCAAGACCTGGAAAATCATATATTTCTTTTTTTCAATCAGACACAAATAATAATAAAAAAATAATACTACATTGATCTCTGAAATTAGGAATATCGGTTAACTTGTGGTTAAAATTACAAAAAAGTATCATTTGTATGTTTATAAGTTAAAAGACTAAAATGTAACTGATCTTAGTTTAATGAATATGTAGTTTTGATTTTCTAAAATTTAATTGAGATATTTAATTTATCTGATTTTAAAAATTTGTGATTTGATCTTTCCGTTAAAATGTTTCTGTTGACCAGTCTAATAATATTGGTTTCCACCGCAACAGCAACCACTGAAACCCATTCAAAACAAGCCACGACCCAGAACAAAGAAAAAGTAAACAAAGCAAGAAAAAGGCGTTGCAGATCTGAGTTTTAACTGCAAGAATCGAAGCTGTAATGCCTTGAAATTTTAAGCATATAATTAAGCTTAGATTAAGCTCATGATTGAGGATCATAAATATGCTTACGGATATTCAGAGAAAAGCTTGAGAAAGAGAGATGTAGGCTGATTTATGAGTTTTCTGAGGTTCCACGCTTGGAGCGTGAGTGTCCACGCCTGGAGCGTGGGAAACAGCTCAGAAAACCAATTCTCTCTGGAATACCACGCCTGGGGCGTGGGGAGCCACGCCTGGAGCGTGGGAAGTGCTCCAGAAAATGGATTCTCTCTGGAATTCCACGCCTGGGGTGTGGGGATCCACGCCTGGGGCGTGGGGATCCACGCCTGGAGCGTGGGATTCTCTGGACTGCCACGCCTGGGGCGTGGGGAGCCACGCCTGGAGCGTGGGAGCTCGGGCAGGGCCATTATTTAAAGCCCAAAACGCGAAAATTGAAAGAGAAAGGCTTCTTCTTCTTCCTTGGACGTCCCAGCAGCCATTGTTGAGCTTCCAAGCTTCAATCTTGCTCCATAGTTCACCAAATTAAGCCCCTTAAACATCAATCTTGATGGAAAACACCTAGTGAGCTTAAATCTCTCATCCATTTCTCTTGAAAAACCCCAAATTTGAGAATCCCTTTCTCTAGGAAAGTTCTTGAAACTTGAGTTCGGCGAGGAACGGCGACAAACCGTGAGTACCCAAGCTAGGGGAAGTTACTATTGGGCTTTCCTTGTCGACATTGAGGTAAGAAACTCAAGTTTCACCGATTAATTTGTTGATTGGGGTTTTGGGTGAATAGTGATCCACTTTTGATAGAGCTTGAATTAGCCTTGGGTCCTTTAGAGATATGTGTTTAGAATGTGTTGGGGATGAAGGATTAGCTCTCAATTGATAGTTTGGTGAACTTTGGATTGTTGGCTCTATGTAAGGCATGTATTGTGGTATATGCTGAATTGGTTAGTTTAATTGACATGTTAGAGCCATAGTATGTGTTTTGTTGTGCCTTGGAGGCCAT